>JAQIUQ010003601.1:317500-337500 GCA_030378365.1 Hybognathus amarus | reverse complement strand
AAGAATAGTGGGTGAGCTTTTCCTGCGCAAATCGTCACTCATAAACAAACTTCTTACACAAGCATTGTGTCCTCACTATTTCAACATGTATTTACAGTCGCAGATGTATAGACAAATAAACAAGCGTTGTCTGTATAAACACACCCCTTTTTCTCATCATAATGCCTCTTTGAGAACAATTTAATAACTTAATATGTCTATATTGTATGTCACCCCAATGCATATACTTGTGTGAGTGGCCTGCGAGCATCAAACTGTTCTTTTTTTATACACACACACATTAGCTCACTGTAAACTAAATATCTGGGATAATGTAGGCACCAGAACCCAGCTCACTGCCTCATTTGTTTACAGAGGCCCGTTTGATAGTCAACACAGACTTATACACATGTACATGGCCACACACACTGATGTACACAGGTGGGGTTTCGTGCCTGCACAGACTGTTGCATTCTGTGCTTTACATGTGATAGAATAAATAAACAGCAGCAGGCAGAATGACTGTAGCTGTGCCTCTGGGCTTCCTGCCATTCTAGGAGACAGAAGACACTGCTGTGATTTAACATGGTGATGATGCATGGGGCAATGTCTCTGGTGATGGGCTAGAAATCGGACTCATTGCTTTATGCATTATTTATTTTACATGATGTGTAATGAAATCAGGAGGCAGGCAGTGATTTTATTACACGTTCGATTGTGATATAATGACAATATAAAGGACACAACTTATTTAAAACATCATAAAGCATTTCACAAACAAAACATTTACTAAATAAAACATTGTTTTCTGTTTTTGGAGCACATTGGTATATCTGAACAGTAATATCCTGAACAGAACAAAGCTGTTTATGGAACGCTATATACACTCACCTAAAGGATTATTAGGAACACTATACTAACACAGTGTTTGACCCCCTTTCGCCTTCAGAACTGCCTTAATTCTACATGGCATTGATTCAACAAGATGCTGAAAGCATTCTTTAGAAATGTTGGCCCATATTGATAGGATACCATCTTGCAGTTGATGGAGATTTGTGGGATGCACATCCAGAGCACGAAGCTCCCATTCCACCACATCCCAAAGATGCTCTATTGGGTTGAGATCTGGTGACTGTGGGGGGCATTTTAGTACAGTGAACTCATTGTCATGTTCAAGAAACCAATTTGAAATGATTCGAGCTTTGTGACATGGTGCATTATCCTGCTGGAAGTAGCCATCAGAGGATGGGTACATGGTGGCCATAAAGAGATGGACATGGTCAAAAACAATGCTCAGGTATGCCGTGGCATTTAAACGATGCCCAATTGGCACTAAGGGGCCTAAAGTGTGCCAAGAAAACATCCCCCATACCATTACACCACCACCAGCAGCCTGCACAGTGGTAACAAGGCATGATGGATCCATGTTCTCATTCTGTTTACGCCAAATTCTGACTTTACCATCTGAATGTCTCAACAGAAATCGAGACTGATCAAACCAGGCAACAATTTTCTAGTCTTCAACTGTCCAATTTTGGTGAGCTCTTGTAAATTGTAGCCTCTTTTCCTATTTGTCGTGGAGATGAGTGGTACCGGTGGGGTCTCCTGCTGTTGTAGCCCATCCGCCTTAAGGTTGTGCGTGTTGTGGCTTCACAAATGCTTTGCTGCATACCTCGGTTGTAACGAGTGGTTATTTCAGTCAAAGTTGCTCTTCTATCAGCTTGAATCAGTCGGCCCATTCTCCTCTGACCTCTAGCATCAACAAAGCATTTCCGCCCACAGGACTGGCGCATACTGGATACTTTTCACAAAATTCTTTGTAAACCCTAGAAATGGTTGTGCGTGAAAATCCCAGTAACTGAGCAAATTGTTTAATACTCAGACCGGCCCGTCTGGCACCAACAACCATGCCACGCTCAAAATTGCTTAAATCGCCTTTCTTTCCCATTCTGACATTCAGTTTGGAGTTCAGGAGATTGTCTTGACCAGGACCACACCCTAAATGCATTGAAGCAACTGCCATGTGATTGGTTGTTTAGATAATTGCATTAATGAGAAATTGAACAGGTGTTCGTAATAATCCTTTAGTTGAGTGTGTGTATATATATCTGCGGTAGCACTTTATTTCGATAGTCCACTTTAGACATTCTACTAACTATAAGTAAGTTTTCAACTACATGTCAACTAACTGTCATTAGAGTCTTCTTAACCCTCAGGTGCTCTTCAGTCATTTCTGACTGAAAAATTTTCTATTTTGAAATTTTTAAAAATCACAGCTTCATTGGAATGTTATGAAACTAGGTGACTTTTATGGCATTGGGTATGTGAACACACAAAAAATTGAGGTCATGATCCGAGCATGCTAAGTGGTCGTATAAAAAAATAGTCACACTTGTGCTCTTTGATCAAAAATGACCAACCATAGGAAATGAATGGGAAATTGAAAAACACAAAACTTAGAATTTTGTGTGTACAATCTACAAATTGGCCAGATGCAGAAAAAAGTGCTCAGCATTGAAGGGGTGATACTCTAAAACATCAAGAGTGCAAAACAGACATACCCACCCCTACACACACACACACACACATACACACTTTTATACACAAAAACACCAATAAATTGTGATTAGAGAAATCTGTTTTGAATATTTAAAAATCACAGCATCTTCAGAAATTACAAAACTCTGTGACTTTTATGGCATTGTGTATGTGAACACAAAAAAGACGAAGGTCATGATTTGAGTGGAATTTAAGTGGTTGTAAAAAAATGAGTCACATCTTTGCTCTTCTGTCAAAAATTACAACCCATAGGCAATGAATGGGAAATTGACAACAAAAAAAAATTCTCTGAATTTTTGTATGTACAATCTACAAATCGGCCACAATTCAAAAAAAAAGTACACCGCAGGAAAGGGTGACTTACAACATCTAAAGTGAACAGACACACCCACCAACACACACATACAAACACACTTTTATACACATACACACCAATAAATTTTGATTACAAAAAGTATGTTTTGAATTTTTAAAAATCACAGCTTCATCGCAATGTTATGTGACTTTTATGGCATTATGTATGTGAACACACACAAAAATTTAGGTCATGATCTGAGCATGCTAAGTGGTCTTAAAAAAATAGTCACACTTGTGGTCTTTGGTCAAAAATGACCCGCATAGGAAATGAATGGGAAATTGTAAAAAAAAAAAAAGTAAGAAAAAAATGTGAATTGTTGTTTGACAAAGTTTGAAAAAATAGTTTTTGAGATTGTTCCAAATATATATTCAAATCCACCAACAACAACAAAAAAATGTGTTCATAAACAGCTGGGAATTCACATGCCTCTCCATCGAGAGCTGTACATGTCATCTAGTGGTTACACCATGATTCTACGCTTTTTCTCTATACTGTAACCAGATGGTGCTAATTTTCTTCAAAAAAATTTTTTTTTTCTGAAGGCCTAGACTCTATATTAAACAAAAATACTGCATTAAGATTTTTTGAAAATATAATATATATATATAGAAATATATATATATATATATATATATATATATATATATATATATATATATATATATATATACATATATATATATATATATATATATATATATATATATCCATGGCAAAAAAAAACCCATAAATATTGCATAAATATTAATAAATTAAATTAAATTGTCTCACAATACTAAATTAAAAAGAATAAATATTATAGAACAAAAATAAATTGCACTGGTTTTACTGGGATGGAGAAAGTTTCATTTTTAGGTGTCCGGTCACTTTTGACCTGAGGGTTAATATCTGCTGACACTTTATTTTGTTGGTCCCCCAAAAGACATTTAACTGACTAGAGTAACTTGGCGACTACAAGTCAACTTATTCTCCTAACCTGAACCCTAACACCTAACCCTAACCTACCAGTCTTCTGACAGTCTACTATAATATGCTAATACTCTAATGAGAGTTAGTTGACATGTAGTTGAAAAGTTACTTATAATTAGCTGAACGTCTAAAGTGACTATCAAAATAAAGTCTAACCATATCTGCATCCAGAACATGAATTCTGTTTTACAACAAATGAATGAATGAAACTGCACGTTAAAAAGAAATAAGAATACAAATGATCTCAAATTAACACAATCTATTTGCATATTATATTATGATAAATTAAATTATACTTTGTTATACTTATACTTTCTTGTCATGAATATATTGCCTTTTATGTAATTTTGGTAGATTCTTTTCAAATGAAGTCTTAAATTTACATATAGTAACACATTATTGAATCCAATGGAATTATTTATAAAATAATTTTTTAGACAATTGCCATTTCAATTTCTGTTTGCCAAAAGAATTATAATTTTACATGTTGCCTTTGATAATTTCAGTTTTAGTAATGATTGCACATACATAATACCTCAATACATAAACCTACACTCTAAACAATGCTGGGTTGTTTGAACCCAAATGTGGGTCAAATATAGACAAACTCAAATGTTGGGTTAAAAATGTAATTTCAAATTAACCCAACTTCAACTTTCAACTGTACATTTCTTTTAATTGCAATTTTTAACCCAACATTTGGGTTTGTCCATATTTGACCCAAATTTGGGTTCAAACAACCCAGCATTTTTTTGAGTGTACACACTCTAAAAAATGTTGGGTTGTTTCACCTCGATTTTAGGTCAAATATGGACAAACCCAGCCATTGGCTTCCATTTTTAAAATTACATTTTTAACCCAACATTAGAGTTTGTCTGTATTTGACCCAAAATTGGGTTAAAACAGCCCAGCATTTTTTTTTTTTTTTTGCGTGTAGAAATATTGGTGTGCAAGACAGCTAGTCCCTGATACAGCTTTTCTTAAAATCACAGCTTTCCACAAATAAATTTGAACACAAAATCTTGATGCTGATCTTGAAGTGTGAACTTGCCAGGAATTAATATAGATGGATGTATTACCATGAATATTATAAAGTCATCATGACAAAGGTTTAGGGTTCATTGCTTCAGACTGCTCTGAAAGAAAGACATGACATTTAATGCTTGTCAGACAAAGGGATTGAGGTGATTCAGACGACCAAAGTTAAGACATGAACACTTCTGACAGCAACGTGAAGAAAGAGAAGGATTTCATCATTTATAGAGAGCTTCTTCAATGCTTCAGAGATGAGCACATGGGAGGGGGTGACCGTGATCACGGCTGCACATCATGAATGGCCCAGACTGGAGCACACTTCCAGATGTGCTGGCCAGGGGCCCTGACGGGTCTCACTGTAACCTCAGGCCAAGCTCAAGCGAGGCTGGGGGTGGCGGGGTGCACACATTCCAGCATGTTCCACTGCTGCCTTGGGACCGCTCCTGGAAGTGTTACACAGACCCCGATGTGTGAGCAGGAAGTAAGCATGTCAAACCCCTGATTATTAAACATCCGACTGTCCGGGATCAGCCGGAACAGAGTTATCACTACACAGCCATGATTATCTGAACAAGTCAAAGAAAACACACACACACACATAAGAACAGGCAACTCTTATGATAGCACATATCTGCAAGTAGCCTGAAATTCTGACACATTATTATAATTCATCTTCTCAGTCATGATTCAACCGTTAAGCTAAAACAACAAAGATGAGGAAACGGAAAATGAGTGTGTATGAATGAATAAATTAATGTAAAAGGTGTTATCTCAAACAGTCAGCCTTTCATTCAGTACAACCATTAATTTCTACTTTTTACATTAAAAAAAATGCAAATCCAACACAGTCATGAAGTTTGCTGGTTAGTTGCATAATGGAATTAAGTGGGATGGGCATTCTGGTACTAGAAAGCATTTTAATTGGATAAACATCTGTGAAGTGCAACATGAGTCCTGGGACTTCAGTTCAACATTTGGTGTAGAAAGTACATTGAATAAATTAGGATCAAACAGAGATTCTATGATACTTTCCTGGTCCTTTTATGGTACAGGTAAGACAGAAAAGCTAGCATATATCTTGGAACAACATGAGGATAAATAAATGATGACAAAAGTGTCATGTTTTGATGAACTTGTGAACTTTAATTACAATTAAATGTGAAAACGGTGCGAGATTTTTTTGGGAAAAGTAGTCAACTTTAACCTATAGGATTTTAGATTATAATGCAGTATATTTTACAGATGCCAGCGGCTGGGACTTATCTGGTGGACACAGCTGTGGATTTGTGTGGACACCTGGGTACTTCTGGACCTGCCGTTCTAACAGCTCTTAATTGGAACAATTGAAGTGAAATGTGAGTCGTCCATGTGAGAAGAAGCAGGAAGTAACATCATAAGAGGAACACATGAGCCAGCCATGCAGTGACAAAAGGACCACTGTCCTCTCAGGTTTTTTTTACTTAAATCGTTAGAACAATTATCTGCAAAAAAAAAAAAGAAAAGAAAAAAAAACGTTATGCTGTTTTCTATAGATATTGCTGCAAAATTGTAGGAACTCGGGCTCATTGGAACACATTTTTACAAAACTCTGAAAATGTACTTATACATACACTTTCAGTTTTCATCTGAAATGAACACTCGTGACAAAAAAATCATCTTGCTTTTGACCATACGTCAACATTCGCCATTTTAGAGTACCCTTAAATGTTGGTTAGATGACGTCATCTAATCGTAACCCTACCCCAGACCTAAACGTACCCCGTCACCTAACTGATATTAAAGGTAAAGCGTCAGTTGAATGACGCCCCAGGATCGTCATCTAACCGACGTTTAAGGGTACCCTAAAATGACGGATGTTGACGTATGGTCAAAAGCGTCAGTTATATGATGTCTTGGGATGAGACTGTGTTATTTGGTCCGGCTGTGCTTTCCTGGTCTTCACATTTCACACTACAGGATAATGTCTCGCTATGCCATTGGACTCATTTCACACATGCTTCAAGACACAAACATGCAGAGGTGTTCTAATAGCATTTCTACTTCTGACACAGCATCTCATTCCCTTCTCGTGGAAATGATAGATTTTGATTCTATAAAGAAAAATCTAATGCCACATCATTGATTCATACAAATGGGTCTAGCCAATCACTGCTTGACACTTGCAGTATATAAGCACTGAACTCTCTGTTTTACAACTGTTCAACTGTTTCATATTATTGGCCCAGACTTGCTGGATGTTTTCCCATGATGTGAAGTGTCCTATTAGGTTGCTATGTTCCATTCTTAGCCTGCTTATTATCTCTTATTATTTCCAAGTAATTCCTTTATTTCTTAAAATACCTACTCTGGGTAACACTTTAGAATACTGTATCTTACTTACTGCAGAATTAATAAGGAATTATTGACGAACTAATAGGTAATTCTTCATTAACTACTTCTTCACTACTGTTAACTACTAAGGAAGATGTGTTAACTAATCAGTATGTAATATAATTTTATGATTGTGTTAAGTATCAGTTAGTTAATCAATAGCTAATGAATTCTGTCATACCTCCTGAAGAACTACTATTAATTATCAACTAATTAAGGTTCAAGAAAAATAACTAAGAAGTAACTACTGAACAGTCATACAAAACTAACCTCAGATTATTTGTATATTTTATATACAGTACTGTGTGTGTCTGTTTTCCTCAGCATAGAATGCCACTGAGTAAATCCATGTATTTGAGGCAACGACTGAGGGAAACTGAAAATATAGGGAATTTATTAGTAATTAATAAATAAGTATCAAATAATTCTGCAGGAATTACTTAGAAGCTGGAACAGTATTCTAAAGTGAAAATATAGGGAAATTATTAGTAATTAATAAAGAATTATCAAATAATTATCCAGGAATTTGGCTACTTATAATCTGAAACAGTCTTGTAAAGTGAAAATATAAGGAACTTATTAGTAATTAATAAATAACTTTTAAATAGTTCTTCAGGAATTACTTAGAACCTGGAACAGTATTCTAAAGTGACAACACAGGGAACCCATTAGTAATTAATAAATAATTATCAAATAATTATCTAGGAATTAGGCTACTTATAACCTGAAACAGTCTTCTAAAGTAAAAATATAAGGAACTTATTAGTAATTAATAAATAATTATTAGATAGTCCTTCAGGAATTACTTAGAACCTGAAACAGTATTCTAAAGTGAAAATATAGGGAACCCACTAGTAATTAATAAAGAATTACCACATACTTCTGACTCAAATAAAACTTACTGAAAAAAAAAAACATAATATAAAAAAAATAATATAAATATAATATAAATATAAAATATATATAAAATATATACCTTTGTAAAATACACGACAATTACTTGCGACAAAGGCGAAGAGAGGTGAAAAAGGCAACAGTGGCAAGGAACCAAAACTCCATCAGGTGACAGAATGAAAAAAAAAAAAAAAAAAAAAAAAAAAAAAAACAACAAAGAAACCTTGGGAGAACCCAGGCTCAGTTTATGTGGCTACCGCGATATTGCCAGAACTTGAATGGTGCAAAAGAAGTTCAAAATGTATAAGAACTAAGTATAATAATAAGGTGTAATATACATGAAATGTTTTTGCTTATTTGCAAATCAGAGCCTATAGGTAAATGTCTGAACTTATCTTTCTTATTAGTGCTGAAGAATGACAAACTGACTATGTGTATGACCGTTAATTAATAGTTACTTCATAGTTATTTTTCTTGAACCTTAATTAATAGATAATTAATAGTAGTTCTTCAGGAGGTATGACAGAATTCATTAGCTATTGATTAACTAACTGATACTTAACACAATCATAACATTATATTACATACTGATTAGTTAACACATCTTCCTTAGTAGTTAACAGTAGTGACTTAAATGTTAATAAATAATTACCTATTAGTTCTTCATTAATTCCTTATTAGTTATGCAGTAAGTAAGATACAGTATTCTAAAGTGTTACCCTACTCTGCATCATATTAAGTATAAAAGTGTCCCTTTTACTGCATTACCCCACTTTTTTATTTATTTTCCTCCATGCTATGCGTTTTCCTTCTGATTTTAATAACTTAAAATTCAATTCAACATGTTCTTTTTTTTTACTACTCTTTCGTTGCCCTGGATACCTGAATGAGCTAGGATCCACGTGAATGAGGCTTTTTTCCCTCTTCTAACTATTCTTGAATAGGTAAACAAGGTTTCCCCAGCAAACACAGAATGTTCCCCTAACGTTCCCCTAACGTTCCCGTATGGTTCCTATTTGGTTATTTTTTTGGGAACCAAATAAGAACGTTCTGGGAACGTTTCCTGTAGGTTATTTTTATGTTTAATTTTATAACCTAAGGAGAACATTCTGGGAACGTTCCCTGTAGGTTATTTTTAGGTTTAATTGTATAACCTAAGGATCCCTGTAGGTTATTTTCTAGGTTCTCCTAAAAGGAACGTTCCCAGAATGTTCCCCTATCCTTAAGGGAACGTTCTATTTACGTTAAGAAAACTTTCCTGGGGAACCAATAGGGAACGTTCTGGGAACATTCTGGAAACCAAAAAACTTAACCAAAACCTAAAATTGTTTGCTGGGTCACATAACTGCCTACTAAAAAGTCATTAGGCTATCCTTCAAATAGTCAGATGCTCTTTTGTTAAGAGCCATGTAACTGGGCACAGAAATTCCTAATCCTGTGGCATTTGTTTCTAAATCTTTTGATCCATCTGTGAAAATCTGAATATAGTGCTTGTATTTAAGATCCCTATATATAGTACTAATCTATAATATCAGATATAATATCTGATTTTGTCTGATTGTCACTAATTCTATCTATAGAATATTTTTAATCTAACTGTACTGACGCTGTTGCATGAGAACTGAACTGAGCTGGATGACAACATAATTTTTTGCAGAACTGCTTTGTAGAACAAATTAACTATAATTTAAGAATTATCTTTACAAATGAATCAAATCAACACTGAACTGTCTTCAGGTGAACAGTCGGAATGCATAATTTTCCTTTTATGACTGACTATAAAGCTGTTTTGAAACTATCTGTTTTGTTTAAAGCACTAGGCTATATAAATAAAGACTTGACTAGACTTGACTACATTTGGATACTTTAGCACCCAAACTGGTTTAATGGGCCGTATCTCTCAAAATTCTTTTTCATATTTTTCACACTTTTCACTTTTGCTATTTAATCACCTGTCCATCCAAAGCTTTCTCTATGTCTATAATCAAAGTTTTCTTTACTCAACCAATCATTTCCAGCATCACCTCCTGTCTTCTCATCTTGCTTCATTCAATCTCGCCTAATCAATACATGTGCTGTTCTTAAACTAACAGGCTGTGTGTTTTTTTTTTTCTCACATTAAATTTAAAGGAGGAACTGTGTGCACGGATCTCTGCTCCTCAGCCATTTGGAAAGTCTGGGGTTCAGGATCAACTTGAGCAAGATTTCAATGCCCCCCTGCCAATGCATCACTTTACTTGGGGTCAGTTTTAGATTCATGCCGTGAGGGTCGCATTATTCTCAGGGTGACCTATGGCTGTACCAAAGCCCTAGTGCCCTGGAAATCACCTCATCTGTATTAGATGGGAGTAGAACTGGGTTCGGTTTCTAGAAGTAGTTGTGACAGACACCTCCAAGACTGGTTGGGGTGCCCATATACGGCAGGGCCGGCCCTTACCAATTTGCTGCCCTAGGCGAGATTTTACCTGGCGCCCCATGCATTACAGCACATTTCACCCCATCATTTGTGTTAGTGATTATTTAGCCATTATATAATGATGTCAAGTCAAGTCCCCTTTATTTTTATATAGCGCTTTTTAGCCTACAATACAGATTATTTCAAGCAGCTTTACGGTAGGCTAATAACAGGAAAATAATGCAACAAAGTTTGCTTCTCCTGTACAGCAGATCTAGAAGAAAATAGTGTCATAATCAAGCTTAAGTATGTTCAGTGATGGTTTATTTTGTTGTAATTGTTTTTTAAATTTATTTTAGTGCTGTCAAACGATTAAAATATTTAATCGCGATTAATCGCATTAATGTCATAGTTAACTTGCGATTAATCGCACATTTTTATCTATTCTTAATGTCTTTTGATTTCTTTTTGTTACAGTTTTTTTCTCATTTTAATGCTCTTATCAACATGGAAAAGTGGATTGGCTTGTTTAGTGCAAATGTTTTTTTTTATTATTATTATTATTGAAAATAACATTGGAATAGTGTTCAATTTCACTCTAACATAAATATAGCCTAAATAATCTCTCACACAATGCAACACTGTCCATCAATAAAAGGGTGAAAGAAATACTGACGAGGTCCTGATATTGACGAGGGGTGGAGAATTTGCATCATCTGTGTTTGTGTGTGTGTTTGCTTGGCCATCATCAAGTGGTGTTTCAGGCTGGACGTGCTGCGATGATGATAGCTCAGTTCATAATGACAAAACATACAGATCGCTTTGGTCTTGTCAATGGGACAATTTGGCAACTTTTTAAAGTAAACTTTACATTCAGAATCTCATTGGCATCCATTTCGGCGTCTCGCGCCTCGTCATCCACTCAAAACATAACGTTACCATTTGGCCGGCTCGCAAGCTGAAACGAGTGTGTGCGGCACAAAACGTCCTCGTGCTGCGCTCTGAAACCCATTCATTCAATTGCTTGCGCCGCGCGAGGACGTTTCGTTGCTTCTTCGACCAAAGCGCAAGCGGATCTAGCTAGACCGGAAACAAAACATCAGGCACGCCGCACACACTCGTTTGGGCTTGCGAGCCGGCTTTGAGTGGATGACGAGCGCGAACGCTGAGCGACCATGACGCATGTTGCAAAAGTATGTGAAAAAACTACAAAGTTTGCTAGGACAAAAAGACCGTTAATCGCGTGATAAAAAAATTAACGCCGTTAAATGGGTTTTGCGTTAACGCTGTTAATAACGCGTTTAACTGACATCTCCAATTTATTTCATTTATATATAGCCGCTCTAGATAAAACAGTGATGTCTTGTTTCAACTGTCATTCATGCAAAAACTATTCATTGAGCACTAGCAAGTGTTTGTTTGGGAGTTGATGGCAGCAATCTTCCACTAAATTATGGCACGTTTCATGTTTTCAACATGAATGAAACTGCTAAATGTCTTTAATGTGAATTTTACATGAAACATAGCTACTTTTAATAAACCTGTAGCCTATAAATATCGTTATTAATTTTGGCAAATAAATAAAAAATGCCATATATTCCAACTGTATAGTAAAACATTAAATAGCCTAAAAAAGTGATAGTATGCGTCTAAAAAAGTCTGACATGTTTGTTACAAATAGCATTGTCTGGGGGCTCTGAAGAACTCAGAACTATTGTTAGCATAAAGTTATAAGGTAAAAATAACTGCCATTAAATTATAGCATCTTAATACTATGCAATTAGATAAACTGTTCATTCATTACATCACTTTACCTCTGTCTTTATCCCCTGTATCCTCTTCTTTTTGGCACTGTATCTCGCAGCAGACTATAATGCTAATTTAAATGTGTCATGAAAATTCGGCCATCCGTCACAATGAGGAAACTTTCACCGTGTCTAGATGGATGCGAGGCCCGTTTCTAAGGGAGTGCTTGAGTGTAAGCGCCCTCAAACGAAAGGAATGTTGTCTACATTGGATGCAGCGAGCGACGACGCTAAACAACAAATGACCAACAGTAAACGAATCCGCGTGCGCTGTATTTCTGGCGCACTTCAAGCACTCGCTGGGCGGGGGAGATCTATGGGGGAGATTGATGCACCGTACCAGTCGTGGGGACTTAGTTCAGTTTTTGTGGAGTTGTTTTGCTTTATTTTGTAGTATTTCGAATTAATGGTTTTAAAATAGTATTAATAAAAAAAAAAAACAATTTTAAAAATCACTCGTTCACTCATTTTGGCGCCCCTTGAGTGGTAGCGCCCTTAGCATTTGCCTATACCGCCTATGCCACGGGCCAGCCCTGCCTATACGATGGCAGTCCGGCCTTTGGCTTCTAGACGGAGCCAAAGTCAGGCTGGCACATCAACTGCCTAGAATGACGGCAGTACTTCTGGCCTTCAAGGAATTCTTGAAGGCCAGAGGGCACTGTGTCCTTGTCCTAGACATTCAGTCCTGGAAAGGACCATCTCAGGGGAAGTGAAGAATCCACTCTGCCCGATATTCTTCTCAAAGGAAAAGGCCCTCTCTGTGCATTTATGTTTTCCCTCCGATAACTCTGCACCCTCAGGTCATCAACCGAATCAGGCAAGACAGATCCTTGGTTTTACCTGGCACTGATCTCATTGCCCAGCTGTAGCCTGTCTGCTGGTCTATATAAACTGTCTCTTTACCATTAAACCCTAAACCCAATTTTCTGAGATTTTAACAGAGGTATGTGTGTTGAACACCAGTGGCGGCTGGTGAAAAATATCTTAGGTGGGGCTGTGTCATACTTGGCATTTCAATAGTCTGGTAACCATGGAACTCAGGTCTTTTAGCATTGTGGCATGCTCTTCCATGTCAAGAATCCACCCTTCTCTCCATTAAAAACCTCTTAAAAACACTTTGATGTTAAAACACTCACATCATCTTTGATGTGAGGTTTATTTATTTTTTAATTTCTTAACCTATATTGTAAAGCGACCTGGGGTGTTGGAAAGGTTATATAATTAACAATTCTTATTATAATTAATTTTAATAACCACCCAAATACAATTTAAGGATACTAGTGCTCTGTGAAGAAGTAATTATTTAATGCCAATATTAAAAGGTTGAGCCAATCGCTCACAAAAACAAACGTAGTGCATAAACTTTCCATTTGAAATTGAACTCAAACAATATACTTAGTGATTGCTTAATTAGCTGATTAAATAAAAAAAGTATTACTCACAACAATTTTGAGTGATTTTTCAAGCAAGTATTCCACATGTACAGTAAATGAGACTTGTCCTGACTTTAGTAGTGGTGCACATGGGCGCGGTCACGGCCGCGCGCTTGCTTGGGCGCTAAAATAAATCGCCCATAGCTGACTAGATTTGAGCTCGCTGATTGGCTACAGTTTATGTCAATCATTTATATCTTAAATCAGCGATTGGCTAAGCTGCTCCAGAAACCCGCCTTCCTGGGGCGATTTCTCCAGCGCCCAGAGCTGATCACGTGCACTCTATGCGTGCACTTCAGGAAGGGGAAGTGTAGAAAAACCAGACATTTTGAATTTCTATTTTATTTTTCACATATACTGGGTGCATTTAACATCTCAAACACACTAATATTGACAATTTGTATACATGATTTATGTATTTACTTATTTATTGCATTTGGCTCATAAACTGTGGTCTGGCTCATCGAGGGAGGGCGCGCCTGAGCGCCTTCTATTGGCCAGCCGCCCCTGTTGAACACCATCGAAGACAATGTTAGCATCTGTTAGATTTAATAGTAGTCAACTGTCAAACTGTGATATCGCGCAGTAGATGACCAAAAGATCCAGTGCGTTGCATATCTTTCCCCACGATGCTGCCAGAGCTAGACTCTGGCTGCGGGTGGTTGGTTGGCCATCAACCACGGACACATTTAAACTATTTTTGTAGCGAGAGAGAGACTTCGGCCTTGTTCACCAATCCAAGTTGTGCCTTGCGAATGATGCGGTACCAAGTCCAGAGAACTTTTTATATCCCTTCAGTGTGTGTGTGTGTGTGTGTGTGTCTAAAATGTAACCATGAGCATTTTACTTGCCTTAGTTTTGTTAAACCTCTGAGGTCGACAAACGCACTCGCACGTTTTGCTGGATATTTTTTCATAGCAGAAAAATAGACTTAAAATACTCTGTCATTTATGGCACAGATTTAAGAAATATGAAAAAAATAAACTGTTAAATGTCTATTTTTATATGTGTCCACATACAATCGAAACAAAACATTGTGCTTTTATAAAATAAAGAAAATAAACAGGGTGTCCTTTCTGCCTCTTCGCCTCCACTTGAACATATATATATATATATATACATACATATATATACATATATATACATATATACACATATATATATATACATATATATATATAAGTTCTATATATATATTAGTTCTATATATATATATATATATATATATATATATATTAGTTCTATATATATATATATAGTATATATATATAAGTATATATATATAATATATATATATAAGTATATATATAATATTCATATATATAGAAACGCCTCCATGAACTTTTTTTTCCGAAGCACGTTTCTATACTTAAACAAAACTCAGCAAATACTATATATATATATATATATATATATAAACAAATTTATATATTTTATAATGACATAATAATTGGACATGTACATTAATATGTTTTGGAATTGGGATTACTGTAGGCTAATATAGGCTAATATAGGCCTATGTAGCAGAGTCATTCAGTTACAAAAATAAGATGTCAGTGTATTTCATTAGACTTTAACTAAAAAATCTAGCATTTCCTCATGTTTTACCACTGATTTTTAGTGACAGTTGATATGCATGGGCCACTGGCCGATGAGTTATCCCACCCTCCCCTCTCCCATGCCATACCACACCCACTCCCCTCCCTTCTTCTCAAAGCCATCCACGAGATTAAGATTGTGATTTCATGACCTTTTAACTAACCCAGAAAGTTATTTTAAAATTGCATTTTTTTATTTTAGATACTTGAGGTTTAGACTTGTAGTCAAGACCACCTAAACCGAGACCAAGACACTACCAAGACCAGAGGGATATTGAGACCAAGACAAGACCAAGACCAAGACAGACCAAGTTCGAAACCAAGACTCAGACCAAAAAACAGACTAGTGTTGTTGAAGCTAAGCAATAACTTGTAAGATTTTGTTTTGCATTGCCTGTCTATCTCTGCCCATTTCGAAGTCTCCAAATGAATCCAATCTGCAACTTTTAAATTTATAAAAGTTTCAGAATGGATTCTGCAACTTTTATAAATTTTGCAGAATCCACATTTTGCAGAAAACATGTTGTAAGTATGTACGTGTACCTTGAAGAATGCGATTGGGGTTCAGAAACAGTACAGTGTTTTCAGAATGACAGTGCAATAACAGATATGTGATTTATAAATCACTGATCAATAACACTGATATGTGATATCATGTCATCTGTCAGTTGTGCACTTACCCAAAATCTCCTGAATGAAGTTAAAACCTATCATGTCACTGATATGTGTTTTACTAAATAATATTATATCAATAACTGTACATGATATGTGTTTTATAAAAAATATTTATGTATTTTTAAAAACGAAATTAAGCTTAATTGCAGGAACCGAAAGTTGGTTGTTTTGTCGCTATGGTTACACACACACACACCATTGGCTGTGCGCTCAAAGTCATCTGTCAGTTGTGCAGTTACCCAAAATCTCCTGAATGAAGTTAAAACCCATCATGTTACTTATATGTGTTTTACTAAATATTAATACATCAATAACTGTACATGATATGTTTTTTTAAATCAAGTAATCAAAGTGCTCGTTGCCGCTGCGATCAGTGTTTTCTCGTGTGGCTCGCGCACCGTGTCTTCACTCGGACGCGCGCTTCAATGTGTTGTGGATATCGTCGTGGATATTGTAGTATTGTATTGCTAATCCCTCGACCACTATGTGTCGGTCTGAGACAGCGAGACCAAGACAAGACCGAGAGGTCCGAGACAAGACAAGACCAAGACCAAAGACCGTGACAAGACCAAGACCACGTAAAAGTGGTCTCGAGACCGGTCTCGAGACCAAGACCGGTCTCGAGACATACATCACTATTGAGGTTGTTCATATTTCTGTTACTGTTCATATTTTAATCTGGGTTACAGAATTCTGTACACTATACAGGGAGTCAATGGATTCTATTGGTTACTAAGGTTAAAATAAACTGATTTGTACACACACTGAAATTGCACACAAGGAAGTTTTTAGAATAAAAAAATTAGAAAACTTTAAAAATGAAAAATAAAAATAAAAAACTGTTATGTTGCTGTCTTTCCGTGGCTAAAACACTGATTGAGTAATTACACATGACATAATATTTGGTATAGATTTTGGTAAGTTGTACCATATCTTTTAACATACCTTCTGATGTTCATTCATGTTTTATTTCATGTTCATTTAACTAGTAGTAAGAGATGATCCATTCACGGTCACTCCCTCCTACTGCTTTGCACAATCTGAGACGGCAACAGTGATCTGTCATGCCACATCATATTTATTGCTTGATTTTCATAATAAAATTGACATCATTTGAAATGTGAGACTCTATTTCATGCTAAAAGTAACAAAGCTCAAAGCTTATTGTGATTTATTGGATGAAAGGCAATAGGATATTGGATAGTAATAGAGACCTAAACTAATAAAAAAAGAGGATTAAACATTCCTGGATTAAACATTCTTGTTTTTAATCAGTTGTCATCTCATGGAAAGAAACAATTGTCAATCTAAACATGTCCAAATTGCTTTTGTTGCATAAAAGAAAATATATAAACAGGCCTTAAACTAACAAGGTCAACAGACTGAGCCAAAGAATAAAAAATAATCAGAGTGAGTGAGGAAGACAAACAAAAGAAAAAGCCCAGAGACAGAAAGGAAGTTTATTAAGGCAAGAGAGAGCATGAGAGTGGCAGAGTTTAGATCATTAGTCTACCGGGCTGGTTTTCATTATTACTGCGCAATGCCAGCCTTCTAGTTAATTGCACGGCACCCATTTAAGACTTCTGCCTTCAATCACAGGAGCATACTAATATACACACACACACACTCACAAAACCCTAAAGCCCAGGTCATGAGGACCCTTCATGTCAGAAAGCCCTCTCCGCCCAGCCTATCCATTGGTGAAGGCACCTTTTATAAGGCTGAGGGAGAGGAGAGAAAGGAATCCACGGGAAGCAGACTGAAAAGCCATAATGGTACTTCAGATGGATTGAGAGGAGGAGACGAGGAAGGAAAAATCTTAATGAATCTTGCATCCTCCTCTCCCAGAAAGCACGTTAATCCCGATATTTTGTTCCCTCTGAAGGTGATGTAGACAACATTACCGGCTAAAATGAAAAAGTGGTTGTCACTTATATATAAAAAAAGAGTACCATGGTATTAATATGTTTTTCGAAACTCCCTGATGGTATTTTTAGATGTACAGTGGCTACTTAAATTATACATTATACAACTGATGTGACATCATAAATTTGATATGTATGTACCACACCACAACAGTGTTTATGGTGGGTACGTAAGTCTTTATACAACAGTAACTCTAGGTCAGGTCGACCCTTTCAAATTTCCTGAGCTACCATTACTACTGTATATCACCCACTTCCAGATTAAAGTCAGTCAAGTCACCTTTATTTATATCGTCGCTGCCCGATGAAACTCACGTATGTCCAAAACGGTTACTTTTCAGGAAGTGACAAAAACATGTAATTTCAAAAGCAGCTGAACGTAACGTTGTCATGCTTGGCACAACATCTTTAAATGAAAGCATATTCTTGCCAGTGTCATGATATAATCCATATTTGACCCAAAATCGAGTTTAAATGGACATACGTGCATATTGTATAGTAACGGTGGTCGATACACGTTCTTCCGATCATTAATTACAATGACCAAATCGCGTTTCATATTGACAGATGAACAGGCTACGCTCAGTTTATTAAATACGCTCAGTTTATTAAATGTCTCTTGCAAACTATGAAGAGACAATGAATCAATACACTGGCATGGATGGCGATGCTAGACTGATACTTTATTTACACAATCCTACCGTAATTTTGTCGGAAATGAGCTGCATTTTATCATCAGCTAATTTCAAAATCAAAGACATACATCAATAAGAGAGTGTGGCAACAGCCTGCCCTGTAAGATCACTTCGTTTCTTTTTAGAAAATTACTCGTAGTCGTAGAACATTACTAGTCATCCAACTGTTAAATCAGGTACGCATTCCGCTGAATTTTGTAAATTGGTAAGTTTCACTGGGACTAGAAGAAATATTTAGCTAAGTATCATCAGCAAAACGCCATGCTTCCTAATGATATATCCCAAGGGTAGCATTACAGAGTGAACAGCAACGGTCCTAGTACTGAGCCTTGCGGTACTCCATACTGAACTTGTGATCACTATGACATCTCTTAATTTACTTCTACAAACTGATAATGGTCAGATAAGTATGATTTAAACCATGCTAGTGCAATTCCACTAATATCAAAATAATGTTTGAGTCTGTTCAAAAGAATGTTGTGGTCAATGATATCAATGCAGCACTTGTTACGGTTGTGCTGCATATGAAGGCACAAAGATGAAAGGTTCACGTATTTTATAGTATCCACAGGATAATTCAAATGAAGAAGAGCAAGTAAAACACAACCATGAACTAGACAAGACAAAGGTGAACTAAAAACACAGTCCTTAAATACACAGACAAACGAGGTGAATACTGAGAACACAGCTGACAGTGATGACAAATCAAATAAGAAACCATGACGACAAACCAGTGGTGGGAAAGAACAACTTCTAATGTTTACTTAATTACTACCAGGGTAGACTAAACTAAAATGCTTTTCTGATTAAGTGTTTGTTCTGCATGGTGACGGGGGTGGATTGGAATCTTTTGTGTTCTAATCTTCTTGGTTACAGGTTAAGGAACAACTGGCATTATTGAAGATTGACTGAGTTGTTGTTCTGGACATGCTGGCGCCTATCCAAATCTGGTGAATGGTCCTGCCTAACTTCAGAGTCCGAGTGTCAGCTGCCTAATCAATGGATACTATGTATATCTATTTCCTAGCCAATCAGAAACTGCAACCTGAAGCAAGGACGTATAGACCTTGTGTAGTGTATAACTGCTGTAATCTTTGTACTGTAAGCGTGTGGCCTAAAAACTCCTGTGCAAGTCTTGAAGCTGACTTCTATTGATAAAAACTGCAAACTATTTTCAGTAATCTTTTCTTTAATTTATTATAATTCTGACTCCAGGTCTTCATTCATCATATCTGGTTCTGGGTCTTTGACTGTAAAACCCCTTACTGTGGCTAAACCTCTCACTAAGCTGAACAGGAAATGCAGTTTAG
>JAQIUQ010003601.1:0-312500 GCA_030378365.1 Hybognathus amarus | reverse complement strand
GACTATGACTTTTGGCTCAGTGTATTATTATCTCATATTATGTCACTACTAGTCATTAATTACCTTAAAATGTAATTGTTCATAATATAAATAATTATATTAATAATAATAATAATTTGTAGGGCTGTCAAATGATTAATCACAATTAATTCGCATCCAAAATAAGTTTGTGTTTTCATAATAGATGTGGGTGCACTGTGTATAATTATTTATGTAAATACTCTCACATGCATGTATATTTAAGAAAAAAATATGATTTATATATAAAATATTTATGTTTATATATTATATAAATTATATATATATATATCTATATACAGTATATACATGAAAATATTTTTTAAATGTATACAAGCATGTGTGTGTATTTATATATATAAAAAAATTATACACAGTGCACTCACATATATTATGTAAACACAAACTTTTATTTTGGATGCGATTAATCGTGATTAATCGTTTGACAGCCCTGATAATTTGATGTCATTTTTTGGTTAGCTTATTTTACAATCGGTCTATAGTGTCCTTACCCAAGAAAGTACTGGTAATATAAGGTAACTATGTGAGTTAAAGTTGGGTTTAGGGGTAGAATCAGAGTTAGTACCTAGTTATAACAGTTATTGCAATTGCTATACATATTGTGTACATGTGGAACAGGACTGTAAAATAAAGTGCTACCAATTTTTTTATATATAATTAAAAAAACAAAACATACATCATTTATAAAATAAAACTGAAGATCAAAATCTCAAGCCCTTTAATGAAGATTAACATCAATGATATTGTGCATGCTCTTCCACGCAGCATATTGTGTATTTATTTATCCGCGAAGCATAAGACGTCTCATGGCGTGAGCTCGTAATGCAGTTCAGAGCCCTGTGGTGTGTTTCTGGCTGGATGAAGCTTCAGCACCCCTCATTGGTCAGTCTAGGTAAACATATTATGACTTACCCTTTCTATTTCTTCACATTTATCCATGTTAGTGTTTAAATGGCATTTAAAGATCGCCCAAAAATAATTCTTTTCAAACTTTATGCCAACTCAAAAACAAACCGTGTGAACTAAAGGATTGTTAACTCTTCAGTAGTGACGTTTACTCTTTATCTGTTTCCTCAAAACAATAAAAATGGGTAAATAACATAAACAAATAATATGGTACCATGCAACAAAAATATATACATCTTGACATCCTACACAAAGATATCAGTGTACTCATTTTTTTGTTATTATCATTAAAATAAAAATGCTTAATTTCAACTCGATTAAACAACACAAGAGTGTCTTGTGCTTTGTTGTAACTGTTACAGAAAATGCTTTGCCAATTCCCATCACATCTTTGCAGTCAATAATATTAAAGCACACTTACAATTGCGGTCTGACTTTATCCTAACCTTTTATTCAGTCATGATGGACCTAAAGGTTTTGTAGAGATATGAATAATATAGACGTTTATTAGGGAGAACTTGACCTCAAATTTTTATACTACAGTAGTTTCAAAACAGTATCCTATTTGCTAACTGTCCTTTATATATTTATATAATATTAAAATATATATATATTTTGCAAGGTTATGCTTAAATAAACAAGCAAGTATAGTGCCCGTTCCATTGAGCTCTCTGTACAAAACAGTTTCTGAATTTAGTAACAAATATGTTTTGTTAATAAACAATTTAGTTTCCAAATTTAGTAATATTTGAAGGCTAAAAAAATGCTCACAGGAAGAAGAGTAATATATATTTTTTTCCTGTTTAAAAAAAATACATGAAGAGTTCAGATGCAAAAGCCTCTAAATGCCATTTGAAATTTTCTTTTAAAATGATCATTTTTATCAAGCTTGTATATTTAAGTTCAGTAATTTCACTTAAATGGCAATGAAGATTACCAATTAATTGTCATTTAAATGAAATCACTGAACTTAAATATACAAGCTTGATAAAACTGGTAATTTTAGAAGAAAATTTCAAATGGCATTTAGAGGTTTTTGCATCTGAACTCTTCATTCACACATTAGATTCTGTGCAAGTCTGTCAGATTATTTTTATTTTTTATTTTTTAAATTGTGAGGATGAAAATACAAATATTTCCAATCCAAGATAATATAACTAATAATATTGGGAACACTCTGAAAAGCATTAGCAAAACAAGTCTAGATTTCTGCTGTAGTTTATCTTCAGAAAGTGCTAGTCTTCAGTGCTAGTATCGCAGAGACAATGAGTGCAAGTTTGCCCGCGCTGACAGGTGGACCCCGCGGCTTTCTCTTTGAACAGCCGGCCTAATTTACAGCTATGAGACGCAGAGCGTTCCAGCCCTCTGATATCACCAGCTGACATTAGTAATTAATACAGTCTTAAGGAATGAGAGCACACACTGGGGAAAACTTAAGAACCGGTAATTAGGCCCAACAGTTGCTATAGTTTGACAGTGATGGTTTAGTAGTCTGATTTCTGATGGGCCATAAGTAGCCATGAACGTCACTGTACAAAAATATGACTAAACTCAATAGTTAAAAAACATGAAAGTGAACAGTCTGGGGTCAATATCACTCAAACTTGCATTAAGAAATGAGCTTATTTCTTGACCCAGTTGGGACGGAGAAAGGAAAAGGTGCAGACAGCCCAAGACGCTGACTAATTCACTCATCTGCCACGACTCAACGCTCCATTCAGACTGTCCCCGAGACAGACGGCCTCCTCCAGGAACACAACGCATCTGATAAAATCTCCCCAAATATTCCAGACATGCAGTTCAGACAAAGGAGACAGGGTGGTAGGGCTCCCATTATCGTTCCGGTCTCCAGACAGCCCGCCGAAAATAGGGACGTCTCTTGTCACTTTGCGTGCTTCTGCGGGACAAGGTCACTTCAGTTGGGATGGCAAGGACTCGGTCAAAAGGAGACTGAAGTCTGAGACCTAACGCCAACTTCTATCTGGGCCTGTCTCTGAAATTGAAGGGATATAATTATCCAGGCTTTGGTTGCAACAGGTAATAGCCATTGACTGTGTCTTTTCGTTTATGGAAAGTTGTTACCTTGGTTGGCTCTGATTGACGAGGTATGCACCGCATGGTTATAGTAAAACGGTCTTGATGAAGGTTAGATATGGTACACTTCACTGTGGATCACTGAGGACCAAAGGTTCCCACAATTTTCACATTTTGATTAGGCCCCGTAAATTTTTCCAGTATAATTTACATAAGTATGTGCATGGCAGCGTTTGCACTGATTACTCGATCCTGAATGCAGGCATCTATATCTTTCCTGTCTGTTTTCCAGCTGCTTTTATACAATAAATGCAAAAAAAAGAAATCTCTTAAAGGAGTTCACTTTGAAATAAATTTTTGATATGTTTTAGCTTACCTCAAGGGCATCCAAGTTGTAGGTGTCTTTCTTTCCACAGTATTTTCAATTTTGATATTTTTCTGTTAAACCGTTCTTGTCTATCAGTCATATAATGCAGGTTTAGGGGATCTACCCTCGGTTCACCTCTTAAGAGCATGCTCAGAGAAGTCCAAATTAAACATGATTGAATGACTCGTAAATGTAAGTACACATTGATGGCCTAAGACACGAAACGAGCAGTTTGTGTGAGAAAACGAACAGTATTTATATTGTTTTTACCTCTTGTAACCACAACCATGTCCAACTGATCTGAAGGCACGGGCGCTTTGGTTTGCTCATGCGCCGGAAGTGATCTCTTACATCTGTACGTCAACTTATTGTTTACACAGAGATTTCGGAAGTTTTACCTTTTGATATTTTTCGGTCAAACAACGGTTATAAAATATAAAAAATTTAAAATACTGTGGAAACTAAGACACCTACATCCTGGATGCCATTGAGGTAAGCTAAAACCTATCAAAAAATGTATTTCAAAGTGAACTATCCCTTTACATAATATTAGGACACAGACAGAGCAACAAAAACGTACTACTAAAAAATCTGTGTAGTTTAAAAGTGTAGTGTATTTCTAAGAAAAAAATACAAAAATACTTGTGCGTGTCTGTGTGTGTGTTTATGTACATTTTGCGATGACAGGTAATTAAGCAGCTGAGATTTGTTAAATAGTATATATGACCCTATGCAAATATACTGTATGCATGCAAATATAAAGAACTGGGTAATAAAATAGTTACAATTTGTGATTAGAATAAAAAAAATCAGGCAGTGAAGACATGCTATATTTCACTTTGCATGAGTGTACTGCATGAGAATCAAGTTGGATATAATATTATATGTATGTAGGATATATTTATAGGAGTCTAAATCATTATTAAGTATTAATTAATTATTATTATTTATTTTGTTTTATATATTATTAGTAATATAACTTAATGTATTTTGTTTTTATTCAATTTTTGTGTTTGTATCAGAAGTAACTGTTGTGGAATTATAGTGTAATTATATACATACATATATATATATATATATATATATATATATATATATATATACACACACACATATATATATATATATATATACATATATATATATATACACACACACATATATATATATATATATATATACATACATATATACATACTATATATATATATACATATATACATACATATATATATATATATACATATATATATATACATGGCATTTAGAGGCTTTTGCATCTGAACTCTTCATATATATATATATATATATATATATATATATATATATATATATATATACACACACACATGTCCATGTATTGTGACAGAATATAATTTTTTTTCAAACACCATATACAGTATAATCACTAGGCTATATGAGCCACCATTAGCAAAGATGGCAAAATTCACAATATATACTTCCCTTCAACAGCCAAGCAACTGCCACTGACATGAATGAGAATGCGAACAATGAACGCTAATAGTGTTTACATTGAAAAATCATGACGTCGCCTTTAAACAGCTCGTTGAACATCAAAAGACAACTGAGAATGTGTATTTGGTTTGTGCCGCTAACTGATCCAAAGGTGGCCTTTGTGAGCTCTGGATTAGGTTAGCTGCCTAAGACTCAGTCGCAAACAATAACTGGATTTCAAAGTGAAAGGTGACCCCTCTTAGCCCAAGGTGCAACATTAAAGAGATGTTTAGGTACACGGCGTGTGCCAAGCGAGTTTTTATGTACCCACGCGAGCTGAGGTCAGAGCGGCTACAGCTGTCAATGCAACAGAACAAGCAGAGTTAGGCGGCCACGCAGATAAGCCATGGATGCCAGGCGCCCTGCGGACACCCTGTATCAGGTCTCCACTGCACTCTGGGATAGATAACGGCACTCTCAGGACGCTTGCTGCACTCCCTCTCATGTTTACTGAGCCACATCAAAGGCCGACGCGTGAGCGGGCCGGTCATGTTAGTCATTGACAAATTAAGCAGGGACTCATCTGGTCAGGGAGCTCCCCCCCTCCTTCCTCCACTGGAGTCGCTATATACGCAGCCCGTCCGGTTCCTTGCTCTGCCCTGAGGTGTTCTACACAGTAATTACTCCTGGGTAATGACAGCCAACACTTCAGTAGGTTGTAAACGGCAGGAGGCTTGTAAAGAGGCTGTGACCGGTGGGAGGCGTGAGTGTGCTGGGTGAAACTATAACAGCAGGGAATCAGGCCCACCCACAAAACTAAGTCTCTACTGTACTCTATTGCACTCTAAATGACTCTAATATTCACAACTCTACTCCATAAAACTTTTACTTTACTCAAAGACACACAAATATGATGATACTCTTGCAAGGGACTGAGAATTGTTATATTTCGTGGTAACACTTTACTTTAAAGGTGGCATATGTAATAATTGAGGTAAAAATATACAGAAAATGAGCTACACGCATCAAAAGAATGAGAAGAAATAAGTGCAATGATGTCATTAAAAAACTGACAAGTTATATTGCTGCCGAGATATAAACCTAAATTAGCATGCTAAATTACTAGCCCCGGCCCGTCAGGTGTCGTGAGTACCAGTTTCGGCCATGGGAGGCGGTGTGCGGACGGGCAACATAAACACCGGCCAAACTGCAATAGTACTATAGTACTGCATAGTAGTAAAGTGTGTGTACTTGAACCAGAGAATGTCTAATTGAAGAGAACTGGCACTGGCTGGTTACTTCTGGGTTCTGGACTGGCTGCAGTAACACGTCTCTGTCCATGCGGGGCGCTTGCGGTCGAGTGCAGAATGAATGGGAGTCAATGGGGTTTCACCCCCAGAAATCCACTTTTCTCAGGATGTAATTTTTTGTCAAGTAATTTGAAAGTTGAATTCAAAAGGGAGGGCTAAGACAATACACTCAGCTGAAAATTTTATTTTTAAGTTGACTTATCTGTTCTAAAAATCCGTTCAAAAATGTGATGACATCACACAATAGCAGAATGCTAGCGTTCTCGGCCAACAATGGCCTAACCTGTAAGAAATCAAAAGGACATAAGTACTCGTCATTCGACTTTTAGCCTATAATCTATATTGAACTTGCGGAATCAACAATAAAATCTATGTTGATTTAACGACAAGCAGGTGAAAGAGACACATTTAGCCGTTTAGCCCCATAGACTCCCATTCATTCTGCTCTCGCCCGCAATCACCTCCAATGGAATTCTAATGGAACTGCAACCAAGATGATACACAATGGGGCTAATAGGAAGTGCCAAGGCTCTCCGTTGGACGGGCTCTGCTTGAAGCTAGCCCACTGACTACAGTCAGGGAAGAGTTCAAAATATGATTGGTCGACATTATGCATGAGGAATACATTTTGGTAAGTTGTAGCATATACTGTATCTTTCAACAGTGTTCATGTTCTTTTTCCATTAGCTAGTAGAGATGATCGGTTCACGTGGGCTAGGGATCTGTGGTGTAACATGTACAAGCGCCAAAACGGTATTTATTGAATTGCGTAATAAAATTGACAGAATCTGAGAGCTTAACTAACCTGCTGTGTTTCTCACGGTGAATTCGTGAGTCTCTGAATGGCGCTAGCTTGACCAACATCAGTGAATGCTCTCTGTCAAATTAATTCAAACTAACAATAAAAGTGTAATGAACAAAACGAATACCGTAAACTTAAAATAATAGCCCAGGGTTTTATTTTCCCATATCGTCGAAATGCACCAGCTTGTTTTTGAGACAGGCGTCTATGAGACGGTCTTTATCATTTAGTGTTGAGATGTTGTTCATTGAGTCACTGATCTCTAAAAATCTCCAAATGCTCCACGTGAAACTGCGGTTTTCCAACCTTTTACTATCGTGTCAAATGATTTGAATAATATGCGTGAGAAAAAGAGCAAAACAGCGCTCGCTTGTGTTGTTTGAAGATGTGAGAGTGCGCGCGGCTGCGGCACAACTCACTTTCTGGAGGTATACTGCCCCCATCTGTTATGGAAAATTGGAATATGTTTTGATTTTTAGTTCCTGATGGCACCTTTAAGCCTATATAATGCATTATAAAAATATTATTGTTGTGGTAATTATGCCTTGTGCATGAATAATTGCAACAGCAGTTATAAAACTTTATGATACTTCATTTTTGCTCCTTTTAAAAGTATAATGCATTAAAAAACTAAAGAATTGGCAAATTCATGGGACCTGCAAATTTGATAATGCATTTGAATTTTGTTTACAGTTATTTATGAAATGATGTATTTATTTATAGTGCATTGCACTGTGCATAAAGGCTTCAAGTAAAGTGTTCTTATTTATAACAACCTATTATAATGTGTACAAAAGTAGTAACATTAACTATAATAGTTTTATATGTTATTGCACTAGAGACCGATAAGAAATGGTTAAAGGGATACTCCACTTTTTTGGAAATAGGCTTATTTTACAACTTGACTTCAAGACCAGAAACTGTCTGGTTACTGATATTCTTCTAAATATCAGAAAATCGGCTGAATGGATTCGAAAATGGTAAAACCCAACTGTTAAACTCTGGGGGAGTTTTAAAATGAGCCTATTTCCAAAAAAAGTTGAGTATCCCTTTAAGATATTATATGGGAAATATTAGGTTTGTATTGAGCTGACAGTGAATATTTTTAACAAATACAGTACGAGTACAGTTAGATACAAATAACCTGACAAGAAACATTTTATATATTATTTGGTTTGATTTCTATAGCACATTTCGTAATAAACATGTTCCAGAGCAATTTTATAGAGAATATTCCTTTTCAAATCCCAGTTATACGTTGTTTTCTTATAGGACATTTCCTTACTTGTTTCCTTGGTCATTGATTGATCATGTTTACACCTGTTACTTGTTTCATTGACTGGTAAAGTTTTGTATATATTGTGCTTGTTTTTCTCATTGCTTTGCTCATGTGGCCTGTTGCATGAAGCCGGTTTCAGTTGCTACCCAGGTAAATTTAAGATTAGTTTGAGCAAACCTTGTTTTTTCGAGCTGAGGAAGAAGCGGGTTTCATCACCATGGTAACTTACGCGTACACTTCTAACCTGCCCCTGAGGAGGTTTTATTCTGGGTTAGAGATTACAGACCAAAACAGAACCAATCAGCTGTGAGTGACACTATCTGATGCAATAAGCCACTTCCAGAAATTAATTTTTGACATGTTTTAGCTTACCTCAAGGGCATCCAAGATTTAGGTGTCTTTGTTTCCACAGTATTTTAAATTTTTTTTATACCATTCTTGTCTGTCAGTCATAAGTATATGGTCTCCACAAACGAGCGGTTTGTGTGAGAAAACGAACAGTATTTATATCGTTTTTACCTCTTGTAATCACAGCCACGTCCAAGTGAAATGAAGGCATGGGCGCTTTGGTCTTCCGCAAGTCCCGGAAAGCGCCGGAAGGGATCTCTTGCGCGGTTGGGAGAAAAAAAATCACCGTTGTCTGTTGATATCGAAAATCGTCTGCTATTGCAATTTCCTGTATATCTAAATATGTTTAGATCTTCACAGTGAAGGATAACACTTCTGAAATTTCTGTTTAAGCAATAAGTGACGTAAAAGTGCGAGAGATCAATACCAAGGCATTATGGGGCTTTCCGGCGCTTGCCGCCAGCGCTTGCGCAGACAGAAGCGCCCTCGCCATCAGAGTACTTGGAAGTGACTGTGATTACAAGACGTAAAAACGATAGAAATACTGTTCGTTTTCTCACACAAACCGCTCGTTTCGTGTCTTAGGCCATTAATGTGTACTTACTTTTACGGGTCATTAAATCATGTTTAATTTGGACTTCTCTGTGCATGCTCTTTGAGGTGGACCCCATATACCTCCTTAATATTAAACTTTGCTTTTAAAAATAATTTGTAAATGCATATATAAGCTTTTAAACAGATTAAGTTTCCATGTATTCTTTTGAGCTCTTTTGTGAAACTAAATAAATGATAAGGCCTATTTTTGTGGTTCACTTGCATTGATATAGTCTGATATTTTCTCAAACTTTCTCTGCAGAAGCAGTGTTTATCCCAACTTTGTGATGCATTTAGTTTAAAAAAAATGTATTGATCTCAAAGAAGTGAATTCCCTCATCTCTCTTGCAAGAAGTGAATCAAGCTGACACTCCATGTCCCGTGTGATTGGCTGTTTGCCGAACTTGTCACACTTTCAAGTGAACGCACTTTGGTGTTTATTGCAAACGCTAGACTAACCCAGAGTTGACAGAAAACGTTTTTTACCAGCGTTGTGAGCCTGTTAAACCTTTTTATATGGATTTGTCAACCTATGAAACTCTGTGTTTGTTCAACTAGCTTCATGCAAAAGGCCTCAGTGTAAATACAGTAGCGAATATCCAAATGGACAAACTATTCTTTAATGTGTTTACAAGGTAATACTTTATTTTGATAGTCCACTTTAGACATTCAACTAACTATAAGTAACTTTGCCACTACATGTCAACTAACTATCATTAGAGTATTAGGAGACTGTCAGCTTAATATCTGCTAACACTTTATTTTGTTGGTCCCCCAACAGACATTCAACTGACTGTAAGTAACTTAGCAACTACAAGTCAACTTGTTCTCCTACCCTGAACCCTTACACCTAACCCTAACCTAACAGTCTACTGACAGTCTACTACAGCCTACTAATACTCTAATGACACTTAGTTGACATGTAGTTGAAAAGTTACTTATAGTTAGTAGAATGTCTAAAGTGACTATCGAAATAAAGTGTAACCGTTTACGATGCAAGAATAGGAAGACGAACTCTATTAATATTTTGTGCACTGTTTGTATGTCTTTTATTATTTTTTTGTAAAAACTAAATAAAAAAAAACATAATTGTGTTGTACGCTGACAGTATGATTTAATTAAATGCATTGGCACATAACATAAAACACCTTCTCTATTTATATCTAAAACTTAAAAATGCTTAAAAATTGTTTAAAATAGACTCTGACATTCTAGAATCTGACATTCACATTTCTGAGACAAGAGTCGTATCATGAGACTAATTATATCACATTACTTCAGAAGATTCTAGGGCAACCCCTTCCCCCATGAAAGTGTCAATTGTTCAACACACAATGCTAACAGCTGTCTGTTTACCACAGTGGTTTCCTAAAGCAAAAAGGCTCACCTACTGATTTACTTCGAATGTAAACAGTCTGATATAAATAGATAAATATCACAGTCTGGAGACAGTTATGAGTTTGTTCTGGACTACGAATGCGGGGAAGTTTCCTATTTGCACCATTCCAAAGGATAACATAAAAACAAACACATTGGTTACATTTTCTGAAGAAAAATGCTTGTCTGTGTTAAACTCCTTGTAATGATACCCAGCCCGTTCTCATCCCAAGGCATCATCTAACTGACGCTTTTGCGCCAACATCCGAGGCACATGGCACCCTTTAGCGTCAAAATGAGACGCGCCTCCTAGTGGTCTAACCCTAACCCTACCCCAGACCTAAACCTACCCGAGTCATTTAACTGACGCTAAAGGTTGCCATGTGCATCGGATTTAGACGCATGGTCAAAAGCGTGAGTTAGATAACACAGTCTCATCCCAATTCGTCATATAACTGACGTCTTGGGACGTCTTTTGACGTGCCTTTTTAGGGCCCCCTTCAAACGTCGGTAGATGACGATCCCGGGCCGTCATACAACTGACGCTTTACCTTTAACGTCAGTTAGGTGACGGGTTGGGTTTAGGGTTAGGTTTAGGTCTGGGGTAGCGTTAGGATCCAATAACGTAATCTACCGACATTTTAAGGGGGCCCTAAAAAGGCATATATTGACGTATGGTCAAAAGACGTCCCAAGACGTCAGTTATATGACGAATTGGGATGAGACTGACTTGAGTTAGGATGAGCGTCATCTAACTGACGCTAAAGGTTGCTATGTGCGTCGGATTTAGACGCATGGTCAAAATTGTCAGTTAGATGACGCCCTTAGGATAAGAATGCATTGTTGATACTGTACTGTTCTGGGGTATGTTTCCCATACAACTATGTAGTTCACTGCTTCACTACCATAGTACGATGCATCGTTGGAGAAATCAACTAGCTAGTCGCGACTGTTTCCTGAAACCCATTGTCACAAAGTATCGTTCAACCATATTGGTTTTGCACGTGGTGGAGTAATAACTACTTTTAATGAAACTGTTTGAGATCCAATTAACGCTAGATTTTTTAATATATAATTATATATAAAACCTATAACTATATTTATATGTAACTTATATTACAGACATGTCATCTGAGGACTATTTCTAATTGTTCTCAGTTATTTTGCTTTATTACCAGACTCAATATTTGGCTCGTTCTTACATAGTAGAGCATGTTTGCACATGCGCACTCAATCTTTTGAAAAACTAAAAGACGTAAACTCCACTTGTATATATTCTAAATAAAAGTACTGAATGTCAGTTTGCTTATTTTGCCCAAGATAAGGATTTATTACATCCAAATGTCTAACCACAGGTCGAGAGCTGTCCTTCAAACCACACAACTTTGTGATGCTGTTTGCGATAATCGTTGGTTTCGCGATTGTTTTGCGAAACACCGACTTGTTGAACTATGCTGATAACGACGGAACTTGCGACCATAGTTGGCTAACGATGCTTTCGGGAAACTGCACCAGGGTAGTTGCTAGAGCGTTGCTGGGGGTTGCTTACTGGCTCAAGTGAAAACAGCACACACCAAGTCCCCTTCATGTCCATAGCCCAAACTGTTCATCATTGGAAGACCATTTGAACCTTTACAGATTGCTTTGAGGTCGTGAAGTGTTAAAATATGAAGTGATTTTGTACATGTATGTGTTAACGATAGAAAGTCGAGACAGCAGGAAAGCCTCTCAATATCCTTCGACTGCAGAATTCAGACAGACAGTAGATTGACCCCTGACCCCAGAGCCTGCTGTCTTGTTATCGCTCTCCCGTTATCTCACAGGGAATCTCTGTCTTAAGTCCACGGCGCCTCAGGTTATTGTGGGAGAGAAACTGGCTTGAGTTTTGCAGGCTGCCAAGATCAAAGATGGCTGGATGTACTAGTAGTAATACAACCCAAGCCATTACATTTGGAATCCTAGTTACTATACAAATCAAAAATGACTAGTAATGAGTATTAGAAAGGAATTGAATTTGCTTTAAAACATTAAGCCTTCAACTTGAGTTAAAACGTCTGGCCAAGCAAAAGTGTCTGGCATTGAAATAAAAACGATTGCTTCCATCTTTACAAGAAAATTGTAGTTTGAACCTCAGGTTTGATTTAGTGCTGAGGTTTGAAAACGCACAATGATGTGAAAGTCACAGTAATTTAGAGGGATTCGATTTTCCTCAGAGTATGGCAAACACAGCAGAAAGTGGCCATGAAGAAACAGCAGTTAAGCATTTATCACCATTTCCTATTCATCATGCTAATTGTTCAGGCGCAGAAATATTGTTTGTTTTGGACAATTAGGGTTTGGTTTAGTGCCGTGCGTCAAAGCCAACAGCTGTAAGGAATTTCAGCCTTTGCTACATGACATTTAATTTACGACTTTCACAAATCAATTATGCTTCATTCTGTACAAATAGCCGGCTTGTCTCTTCCCCAGCGGAAAATGACATTGTCAGACTGCGAGGGCTATTAAACAACAATGTCTTCTGTCAATATGAGCCTATTCTGAGCGTAGAGTCTCGCGTGTGTGCCTGTGAGTCTCGTCTCTTGACAGTATTTAGAATACACACGAAGACATGAGGGGATGAAAGGACGTTTTGTGAACGTCGACTTCCAGTTATCGTTGAAACACAGCGCCGCAGTAAACAGTGCAGCACTGGGTGGCCATGCGAAAGTTTAAACAAAGAAGGAGGCACACTGAAATATTCAGAGTTCAGCAGAGCAGTTACGAAACTCAGGAAGAATGGAGGGTCTATACAACAGTGCATCACAAACAAGTGCTAAATGTCAACATGCAGCACTCAGTGTGTCATGCAAGGATGTGTAGAGCATCTAAAGAGAGAGACAGTATAGAGAATAGTCCCAAAAAATGGCCTTCAGCAGCGAGAGGGCAAAAAGGAATATTGAATGTTCATATATTAAAGGGGGGGTTGACTGCGATTTCACTTTTTTCATTTTAAATAGTGTGTAATGTTGCTGTTGGTGCATGAACAGTATCTGCAAAGTTGCAGCGCTGAAAGGTCAGTGTAAGCAGAGATATCGTCTTTTAAAAATCAGGAAGTATAATTGCCTACAAAAACGACTCCGATTGTGACTACAGCTGGGTTATGGTACGTCACTAACCCACACATTTGCATCAACCACTCCCTCAGAATATGCAGAAAATTTCTGAGGCACGTCGACCTGTCGAGTGTGTTGTTCACGCAGCTGTCAGGTCTTCTGTGTTCGGGCTTCCCATGGATCGCTATTCTTCCTCAACAATGGATACAATTTATGTTTGATTATGTTCCTGAAAATGACTGATCGTACTCTAGCGAGTTCAATATCTGGATTCAACAAGAAACTGTTACTAAAACATGAAGCAGTTCCGACTTTAAAACAAGAGGCAGCAGTTGTTGGGCCACAATCTGTAAGTAGGCTAAGACTTCATCATTTTAAATGTATTTGCATGTATAATTCAAGACGTAGCCTTGTGTTTTATTTTTTTCAAATGCCAGCACCTTTATAGCCACTACTAGTTAGACTATGCTATTTTGTGTCTACGACAAACGCGTTCAAACTGAATTTTGGACCTGAATTTTCTATAAGTACTAATGTTTTAAACGTATTTTTCATATATGCTTTATGACGTTATTTTCAATTTGATCAAGAACGTAAACTTGCCAACGCTGTTTGAGTTTAACATTAGTAGTCAGTCAGTTGCTATTGTTGCCAGTCAGAAGCTATTGTGTAAAACAAACGTGTATAAAGTTAAAAAATGTAGCAAATTATCTTTCAGAAACGTTTAGTAAGAGCCGTGTGTGGTGAGGTTCTGTTTGACTCTCTTCATTCGCGGCTTTCTCGGTCTGATTCTGCCTGAAACTGATACTGCAGTTCGACACATATTTACATCTGGACCGGAGCTCATGACATGCCCGTAAAGGTAATGGGCGTTAATCTTCGCATACGTGAGCCATAGTTTAGCCAATCACAACATCCGGCCCAAACTAACCAATCTGAGCTCACTGAGGGAGTGTTTTCATAGAATCAGGAAGTGAACCGCTCATTCAGGGGACAGATAAGAGGCGGCTGACAATAAAGGTGAAGTTTATGAAAAATAAGACTTTTAAAACAAGAAAAACCATCGAATACATGTTATATTGCACCCCCCCCTTAAAATCATAATGAATGAGCTAGCTGCCACACTTCTGAATCTTTTTCATTGTTCTGTAGACACATATTCAGATTCTTCTCATATTATTAAATGAAATTTAAATGAGTTTGGCTAGTGATTTTTGATGTCATTACCATATTTATTCAATTTATTGGTCAAAAACAATGAAAACAATAATTACATGAACCATCCAAACAAAAAGATTGACTTGAAAGAAGCCAAAACCCAAAACAAGTTGTCATTTTGCACTACCAGTTTCAATCGCCCCTGCAGTCAATGCAGGTTTTTAAAAGTCATTTTGTTAAAAGCCTTGAAGGAGTAGTTCACTTTAAAAAAAAAAAAAAAAAACATTTTCTGAAAATTTGCTCACCCCCATGTCATCCTAGAAGTCCATGTCATTCTTTCTTCAGTTCGAAAAAGAAATTAAGGTTTATGATGAAAACATTTCAGGATTCTTCTCATATAATGGACTTCAATGGGGTCCAAACGGTTCAAGGTCCAAATGAGAGTTTCAGTGCAGCTTCAAAGGGCTTTAAACGACACCAGACGATGAATAAGGGTCTTATCTAGCGAAACCATCGGTCATTTCAAAAATAAATAAAATAGTTTAAGTTTAAATACATCAAAGTATGATGTATACAACTTTAAGTTTTCTCAAAATGAAACAAAATTTTTTTCGAAGTCATTTGGTTCATTCAACGAACGAAATGAACGAAATGACTGGAAAAAAGATTTGTTCATTTTGAGGCACAGGAGAGTCACGACATCACACGCATCACAGAACAGAGCAAGGCGAGCATGTGTGCTTATAAAACAACATTTTTTATTTATTCTTTAAATGAGCGATTGTTTCGGTAGATAAGACCCTTATTCATCGCCTGGTATCATTTAAAACCCTTTGAAGCTGCTGCAATGAAACTCTCATTTGGACCTTGAACCGTTTGGACCCCAATGAAGTCCATTATATGGAGAAAATCCTGGAATGTTTTCATCAAAAACGTCAATTTCATTTCGACTGAAGAAAGAAAGACATGGACATCATGGATGACATGGGGGTGAGTAAATTATCAGCAAAAGTTTTTCTAAAAGTGAACTACTCCTTCAAATAAGGTCTATGGTTAACACAAGCTTAGTATATCTTTACGTTTTATTCTACAACATAAAATACGTCGGTAATACCCGATGATTTTTAAAAGGTTTTACTTGCTAACAAGTGGCTAAATGGCATTACAGAGGCTGTCCTTATAATCATCATCACACAAAAATGGTTAACTCATTTACTCACTAATTCGCTTTCACCACCTCTTTGTGTTTTTATAATCACGCTATTCAAACTCAAACTTTCAGAAAAAAAAACGTTTTTCAAATAAAGACTGATCGAGCTGTCGGAAGAGGTGATGTTGACCGTAGAGTACTTCTATTTTTAGCTTTTTACTTCAGACGTTTGTATTGTGGCTTTAAAATCCATAGTTGTGCTCATTTGTGAAAATTATAATGATGAACAACATGTGTAAGTATCATAAACCTTATTTTTTAGTAGTACCAGCTAAAAGTACATCCTTCGTGTATGTTTACCAACACTCTTCCTAGAACTTCAAACTCATTTGCATGACCTTTGCAACCTCAAGGCTAGTTTAGCTTGTCTAGAAAATGAACTGTTGGTGTTCATCCCATTCTTGAGGCGTTTTGTTTACTCGCAAGCCAATGTGCAACATCTCGGATAAACAGAGACATCTTGGCTGGGTTAAAAGCAACGACAAAGCAGCGACAAAGCAACAAAAAGCAAATCTGCTGCCAAGTTAAGGAAGGCTGCCGTCAAGGATGCAGCCACAGACAAAATACTTTCCTCTTTCAGCTGAGACCATTCAGAGTTACCCAGCTCTGAAGTGAAGTGGAAGAAGAAGGTAACTTTGGTAACCATTCGCTGTGTCTTAGTGTTTTTAGGCTGTTTAAATTGGTTTAGGTTTACACAAATGATAGTCACAGCTTCAGCATTATAGTGAAAAAGACAGAAATAGTGTCGAATCATTCGGCTTTCCGATTCATCACCTTTGTTTAAGATACTTAAATGGCAAACACTATAGGCCAACTGGAAATCCTCAGGATTTCTCGGAAACAACTGGGGTGATAACAAACACATCTCATTATTTCTGATCAGACCTGACAGCAAAGGTTAAAAACGTTTGAAGTCGACGGTGCCCCTGCTGTTATCTTAAAACTAGCCGCCTGCAGACCTCTCACCATGGGGCATCTGGACTGGCGGCACTCAGCCCCTCTCAGCTCACCGGTCTGTGCTGGGCCACTTACACAGATTAATACTTAGCTAAGGGTCAGGAGAAAGTTTAGGAAAGTTTCAGCAACAACAGCTGAGTTCTGTCTAGAGGAAAACGTCAGGTGACAACAGCAAGACCGGTTTAATAAATTAATACAAATGAACTTTGAAGTCAGGTAGATATACACTACAGAGGCTTAACATAAACCCAATGTCTGAGACTGCAAGTGAAAGTGCTTCTGTTTTTGCATTGTTTTAAAAAATAATGAAAAACCACGATTTTGAAATAGAAAAAGCATCTTGGAAATTGGAGTCACGTGATCAGTGTCATTTTACTAATTTTACAATTTACTTATTTGATTAGTGACCTACAGTGCAAAATATATTATGAAAATAATTCTGAACTGATTTGTGAATAATTGAATAATCGGTCCCACTTTATATTAAGTGGCTTTAAGTACTATGTACTTACATTAAAATGAACAATTAGATGCAATGGACTTTATTGTGTACATTGTAAAAAAAATAATTTCATGATTTGTAATCACAACATTTTTTCTTTTGTCAAATCAACTTAATTTAATTTATGTAGTTCAGATAACATAATATTTTGAGTTTCTGGTGATTAAATTCATCTCCTTCGTTGTATTAACTCAATTTTTCCATTTCAATGAACTTAAAATTTTAAGGCAACATGGTTGCTTATTTTTTAAAGTTAAACCAACAATATTTTTACTTATATTTTAAAAACACCAGCATGTATTTACAGCTATAATTAATTTACGTAATTACATTTGTAATTACACAGTTCCCTCACACCTACCCTTAAACCGACACACACCTGTCCCTAACCTTACCTGTATCAATAGCAGCAAAAGTGTTTTACAATACAACAGGAACACAATAATTTGTTGTACTTATTTTTCGATGTCCATAGTACTTAAACTTAATATAAAATGGGACCGAATAACCTATCATAAATATTTATTTGTATTTATTTGAACTGACAAATATAACTTTCTAAATTCTAAATATGTCTGTTTATTTCAAGATTTAACCCAGATTTTCAATGTTGTGTTCCACTGTTGTACACGACTAATGATGAAGAAATGGCAGGGGTTTCCTTCAAAGAATTTGAGGTTCAAAGGTTGAGCAACAGTGCCCCCCTGAGTTAACAAACTTGTTTATGTCATTACGACGTGACCTATAAACTATGACCTGTACAAATTAGTTTTACTATTGAATTAATGACACAACCTCGTTTTTCACTGTCACTGCAACATTAATGCAGCTGACGGGATATTGCCTATAAGTACAATTCAAAATGTAAACAATATAAACATGTTTTTTTTTTTTGTCTTTCATAAACACTCAGTGAACTTGTTCTCTTGTGTGAGACATTCACCTGTGTTTTATCACATAGCAGGAATGACTAAGAATTGAGTCATTTTTTCCATAAAAAGCTAGAATTATGTCCCTTATCAAGTGTCTCCGAATAGACTCTGCACGGAGGCAGAAGCTTTCAGCAGCCTCTCTAATAAGGCAGCTTTGAGGACACAATAAAGCATTGTCTCCTGCCTCTCTCTCTGCGGAAGGAAGTGGAAGAGCGAAATAGAAAACCAGGGGCTGTATGAATCAAAGCAATCATCAGAGAGATGCAGCCTGGGGTCAGGATCTGTTGCACCATGGCTATGGTGACAGAGATAAGGCATGTTTTTACTGCGATAATGCTGGCAAATGTACGCCGTCTTTAAAAAGATGCTCGTTTTAATGTTCTGTCCGCTCATGAAATGATCTCGGTATACTTTAAGATCACTATGAAAATGTTTTTTTGAAAATGTTACTTTTACTAACTAGTTGCTTATTAGCTTAGTACTAGTATATTGCCTGTTTATTAGTACTTATAAAGCACATGTTATTGCCATACCCTGCATGACCATGATCTATATCCTTAAATCCTACCCCATACATAAACTTAACCACTACAACTACCTCACTAACTATATGCAGTAAATTAGGAGATTACTGAAGCAAAAGTCACAGTTAATGAATATGTTTTCACCAAACAAAAGTGTGACTGGTTTTTGTTGTTTTAAAATATGCTAAAACCAAGTTTGCCTGAACAATGGCAGAGTTTAAGGAACCGATTTGAAAGCAATCAGTGCAGTTTGCTAAGGCAAGCATTCCCTTTTGAATAAGAAGTGCCCTTGTCCTTTGCTTAATGTGTACTTGTTGTGTACTTCGAATCTTAAAAGTATATTTTAAACACCTGTACTTGCAGATAATATAATATTAGTGAAATAAAAAAAGTCACTTAAAGAAATAATCTAAAATTAAATTAAAATTACAATGATCCTATAAATTACGCACCCTTAAGCCATCCTATTACTTTCTTCTTTCAGACGAAAACACAATTATAGGGCCCTATAAAATCTGTTTTATTTTTTCCCAAATTCCATTTTATTTTTTCCCAAATTCCGTTATTTCCGTTTTGATTTTTGCAAATTCTGTTTTTTCTGTTTTAATTTTTGGGAATTCATTTTTTTTACCCTTTACTGTTATTTTAGTTGTAAAAAGAGTGTGATTTTTATTCCGTGATCGCAGAAGTTATAGGGCCCTACAATTAGAGTTATATTAAATAATATACTGGTTCTTCCCAGCTTTGTAATGGCATTGAATAGTGCCCAAGTTTTTGAAGCTCTGAAAGCGCATTAATCCATCTTAAAAGTAATCCATACAAGTGATGGTTTTTTTTGTAAGAAAAATATCCATATTTAAAACTTTATAGACCATAATGGCTTCCAGCAACGGCCATATGAGTGTCCTCGAGAGAGTTGAGTTCCGGCAGAAGGGTGACATCTGACCCAACTTGGAATGATTTGAGCAGACAATAGTGTCCTTGCCCACGTATTCAAGCTGTTGGTTTATGAGTACCTGAGTTCGATAAGAGAGTGGCGTCCCCAATATCTTACCCCCTTCCTGTCTCTCTACACTGTCCTATGGAAATTAACACCAATAGCATAGTTCTTTATGTAGGATGTAGGGCTATAGCCCTAATAGTGGACTTGATGTTGGTCGACGAGAAGAGGCTCAGTCGAACAAATTTTAACTACTCACATAGTCGCAAAAAAAACTCCAGAGGAATTAGCGAAGTCACGCAGTCCATCAGAGGCAGATCGTTAACATGCCTGGTCCTTGTGGTAATTACAGTATGTTGGGCAGGAAATCCAAACGTTAGTCTATCTGAAACATGTAAGTAGTATTTTTTTTCCTGATAACAGCAAAAAGAACTTAAAATACTCTGTTGCAAGCAAGGCGGGCCGAGAGCCATGAGAGAATGGCGCAAGGCCGGTAGGGATTAATAATGACCATCAACTTTGCGGCGCACTGGCCTCATATCTTACAGAGGAGCGGAAGGATAAAAGGAGGAGCGACAACAGTGAAGCACGAGAGAGAACCAGGCCTGAACTATTTTACATAATGTTTTGTTTATGGAGTGTGGCAGTCGTCCATGAGGGGCTGCCGCTTTTACTTTAGTTTTGTTTTTGTTTATCTATGAAAGTGTTTGACCGTTCGCCGGTTCCCGTCTTCCCTGAACAACATACCGTGTTATATTGGTGGCAAAACCGAGGAATGAAGGAGGGACGCGCTGTTGGAGAGTCCTCACTGTTGGGAATAGCATTGCTGAGGAGGTCGGAGGAGTGGATACCGCGAGCGGATGCCCAAGGTGGTGGTGCTGGAGTCATTGTTCAGCTGAAGTCAGTTCATTGTTGATTCAGTTTCATTGGAAAGATCATCAATTATTACATTCAGTACTACATTTATCTATAAAGCGGTTCTGCAGAAACAGTGATGTCATCGTCCAGCTCAGTTCAGTTCTCATGTCAGTGCAGTCAAATAAATGTTATTGATGAACATTAAGTGTCCCCAAATAAGCAACATGTTTAGCTGTTATTCTGATCGAGGGAGATCTCTATTTTAAACATAAACTAAAAAAATCTGAATCTCAATTTATTTAGAATCATGCAGTTCTAGTCTACTTTTAAATTAACCAATTTAAATAAAAAAACGAATATTCAAACATGTAATCCGTATTAAATGGATTACATAATCAGAGTATCTTTGCATATGACACTGACTGACTGAAATTATCAAAATGTTTAGTATGCTGTTTTATATCCGACACATTCATAATCATTACTTTTCTCTGGAGCGCTGCAACAAGAGTTATGTGTGTGCTTGAACACTAATTTATTTTGAAGGCTCACTACAGCTTAGTATTTTCTCTGTAATGTAGAACAATGTAAGCAATGTTACATATAATTTTATTCTCAGCCCTAAAACCCAAACCACTTTTTTGATGCCTCCCTCCTGTAACATAAACGTGCAACTAGTCAACTATTCACTTAACCCTCTGGGGTTTTTCGTTTAAAAGTCACACTCAGACCTTGGGCCCGAAGGCGGGATTCATATTTAAAAAACGAAAATCTATATTTTTTTTACTTGTTTTTTATAATATTTTTTCTTTTCTTTTTTGGTGTTTTGAGAAAATTTCAAAAATAAAAAAAATTTATAATTAGTATTAATGCAATAATTATGACCAAATTTTCCCCCATTAAATATATATAGATATATATATATATATATATATATATATATATATATATATATATATATATATATATATATATATATATATTTTTTTTTTTTTAGCTGTATTTCATTTTGGCGTCAAGCCTAGGCCTCATAAATGCAATTTTTTAAATTAGATGGATGCCATTCGTGGACAAACTGAGCTTTTTAAAAATACAAAACACATGTATAATCTGAATTTTTTTGGTGTGTTTGTGTATAAAGGTGTGTTTGTGTGCGTGGATGTGTCTGTTTTGCACTCTTGATGTTTTATAGATTCACCCCTTCACTGTTGTGTGCTTTTTTCAAGATCGTTGCTGATTTGTAGATTGTACGCACAAAAAAACTCAGTATTTTTACATTTTTGCCAATTTCCCATTCATTTCCTATGCGGGTCATTTTTGACCCGAAGGTCCTGAGTGTGACTATTTTTTTTATGACCACTAAGACTTTTCAAATCCTGTGCCCAATTTTTTGGGTGTTCATATACTAAGTACCATTAAAGTCACCAAGTTTCAGACCATTCCGATGAAGAAAAAAAATTTAAACGCTTCGGGTCATTATTGACCCGAATAACCCCAGAGGGTTAAATGAACGACTACTAGTCGACTAGAAAAAAAACTAAAGTTCGGGGAAACCCTATTTGGATGTAGGCACAGACAAATACAAAATGCACAACATCGACACAGTCATGATTAGACAAGTACAGCGTATATACGAATATACATCATTCGTTGCTTCTCTCACACTCTCTCTGTAGATCTTTTCCTCTTTCCCCCATCTTCTCACTCTGTCTATTGCTTGCCACTATCTCACTGTCACTCACACTTTGCCCAGACACACTCATGTGGCACCTCACACCTGCAGAGGTTTCCCCACTTCCACCATCCCACCTATCAGATCAATGTTCCCTCTTTCTCTTCACCCGTCACAGGCCCTCAGAGAAGGGACTTGTCCAGCGTGATAACCCCCCTCAGGCAAGGTCCTGAAGCCTGGGCCTGTCTGAGCTTAATGGAACCTCGGTCTGACAGGCCCTCCGTCCGCCCCTCACCTCAGACAGCGTGGCACGTCTGGAGTCCAGGGCCGGGTGTGCAGAGGAGTACTCAGCGTTAAGTGCACCTAAGAGCAGCCTCTTCAATGGCACAAGCCGGACAGAGATGGTGTTTAGAAAGCACAATGTCTGCGCCACGTTTTGGCAAGCTTGCAAAGTGTCTATGCCAAAAATATTTTTTCCATCCTTCAGAAAATGTGGATAGAAAGCAGTCCTTCTTAATGCAAACAATAAATCTGTGAAATGTCTCAGGCATGGGTAACACTATGCGATTTTAGGTTCACCATGCAAGCGCTGCATTCACATCCACCTCAATTTTACAGCTTCAAATAGAGGGAATGCATTGACGCCACTTTCCCGCCGGAACAACCCCCCCTCAGCCTGACTGAGTGGCAAAAGATCTGCTACGTGACTGGGTTTAATAGGGGAAACTGCGAAAATGCGACTAAAACGAACAATTTTATCAATTTAAACTAAATGTTGGACTCAATATAGTGTCCCTTACAACTTACTAAAGATCCAGTGATCCATGGATATTGACATGCTGCCAGGAATCGTGTTGCTTGACATTTATGTTTGCCTGATTTCGACGTCGGGAAAATAAAAGCAATATAGACGGTAAACATAAAGCAAATTTGCCTGTGAACGCTTTATATAAATACAATATAGGTAGGTCTAAATCCGGGTGATCACTTATATCAGTGTTATATATTGCCTATATATCATCATATCGTCCAGCCATAAAACTTTATAGTTTTTTGTTGTTTTTTGGTCAGTGTTTATTAAGAAACATCCAATAATGCAGAATATGCAATGATAAATATTTAATTGATGAGTTGTTAATATATAACAATACAAAATATATGGGTATGGTTTTACAGCTAAATTCAGCATATTGACACAAAATGATAACTGCAAATCCACCTTTTGCTGACTGGAGTCCAGTTGTTTTTGTGAATTGCAGTGATCCATTTGCTCCTCTTTCTATAGCAGTCTGTAAAAATATACCTCCGATTTTTTTATCAAATCTAGTTGTACAGTAAATCGCAAAGCTCTTTCCCACTTTATATGTGTTGTGTTTGTTTTTTGCGGCATTCACCCTGAAAACATATACAGCGGCTCAGTCTTTATGCCACTCACTGTGAGAAACTGTAGGCACGTGACTAGACGGTGACGTCATGCGCATTCCCTCTATTTGAGTATCTGGATTCAGACCTTAAACCGACTCCACAACAGAAAGGAAATTAAAGTTTCACACATATTCTGTTGTGAGTCGATTCACGCCGCTAAACCTAAAAAGCTTTTCTGTAACTAAGCCTGGATACTGGACTCCCTATGTGTGCAGGCAGTAAATAGACAGGGTGTTAAATTAGCTGCTAAACTACATCTAATAGGATCCCGACCGAAACAACAGCTAAAAGCTGACTGTAGCCTCTTGTTTGCACAAAGACATCTGCTTAGGGATTGAGAGTAAGAAACTGTTGAAGCTAAAAGGGTCTTTTTAGCACTGAGAGCAAAGACAATGTCACCCTGTTTGAAATCCCATTGCCCCCTTTGAAGAGAAATAAGAGTGGGCCCACATACGCTAGGTAATCCTATTACCCAGGAAACAAGGGGATCGCTGCTTTCGATCAGGGGTCAGGGCCTGAATGACCTCACTCTTACCAGAGACAATAGAGTGGAGAAAGACGGTGGGCTTGAGAAGCTGGCAGCAGTGCAGAAAGGAAGTGTAACAGACAGGTTTATCAGACGTTTACATTACCTGTATTTTAGGGTTTGTTTCTAGGTTAGGGTCGGGCTAAGGGATAGGCTTAGGGTTATATGGATAGAATTAGTCATGCGTCCTGAGAAATGTTCAGACTGGGAAAGTCAGTTTAAACATTAACCTTTTCATCCTAGATGAAACCTTAAAGACAAAGTGCAGGCCTGGCCACTCTAAGCTCTTGGCAGAGATGATTGGGATGTTGGAACCATGCAGCTTGTTTCTGTGTGTGCTGGCAGAGCCGGTGCAACCGAGACTTTAATGTAGCTGGCGTAAGTCCGCACAGAGGTAGGTAGAGACAATGCAGGCGTCTCATCAGAACCACTAAAGCCACACAAAAAACAACAAAAAAACCCAGCTGTTTCTTTTCCTATTCTAGCATGAGAACACACAGGTTTCCGTGAGTGAGAGCAGCAAAAAAAAATAATAATAAATCTGACTTCTGATTCACATCCATTACTCATTAAGAGAAAAGGGACAACCCTTTTAAACCATGCGCTGCACACATCAACCATTTTTCCCATTGTTAAACTTACAAAAGTGGATTCGGACACGCCCTAAGTCCAATTACGCCATGCGCTTTAAGGCCTGTTCATACCTGGACAAATTTCTCGCGCAATATACGCGACGTTTAATGCCTTGTGACTAAACAAAGGGCGCCAATGTGAGTGTGCACACCGACGTGAAAACGCCACGCGTAAAAGCGTCTTTTTTTTTTCTTTTTTTGCCTCGGGTTCATTTTTTGGGTTTGAGGCACTGCGTCAAAAACTATCCGACCAATGAGATTGGCACTTTTGCTCACATATCTGGTGCTTCTGAAGTTACAATTATACCTCGTTTCCACTGAGGGGTACGGTACGGTACAGTACAGTACCGCCGCCTTCACACTGGCAGTTGAAATCAGCTCCGTAATAAGAGAGAAAGGTTGATTCGGTCAGTTCTGTATGATCTCTCTGATGAGGGTTATATTAGACATTAATATAATAGGAAGGCTGCTGACATGTCAGGTCGACTAAAAACTGTGATATGGTGATCAATAGTTTAATGTCTGCCTACAATTTAATTGTATTAACTGGCCCCCTAATAACGTTAGAAAGTCATGAAAATAAAAAAAATGACATGACAACTTCTCGTTATAAAATCATTATTTATTTTATTAAACGTTAATAATTCAGGTTTGTTTATCAGTACCATAGCAACGCTCAACTTCCGCTGGAATTTTCGGATAGGAACCGTCCGTAGCTTTTCGCAAGAGTTCGAATTTTTGAACGCATCCGGATGACCAACAGACACGATTTTCTTCGCACCGCACTCGGTCGGACCCGTTTCGGACCCATTCGCATGCGGTCTGCGAATCTCCATAGGAAATGAATGACTTCCGGTCGTTTCGTAGCCGCATCGGAGCTGATTTCAACTGCCAGTGTGAAGGCGGCATACGGGTCGGGTACACCATGATCAGGCTTGCGTTTCCACCGCCAACAGTACCCTTACTTGATAGGCGTGGTGTTTGCTGGAAAGAAGCGATCGACGTCATTTTCGCGCGAAGAAAGCGACATAGTAAACAACAATGGATGACAGACAGCACAGGAGATCTTGTTCTTGCTTCTCAGCATGTTTGTCACTAGAAACAAGCGCTGGCATTACGCCGCCTTCACACTGGCAGTTGAAATCAGCTCCGTAATACGCAATACGTTCCCAACGGACGTCGTACTACACAGTGAAAAGTGTCGGACGCGGGTAGAACAAAAGAGAGAAAGGTTGATTCTGTCAGTTCTGTATGATCTCTCTGATGAGGGTTATATTAGACATTAATATAATAGGAAGGCTGCTGACATGTCAGGTCGACTAAAAACTGTGATATGGTGATCAATAGTTTAATGTCTGCCTACAATTTAATTGTATTAACTGGCCCCCTAATAACGTTAGAAAGTCATGAAAATAAAAAAAATGACATGACAACTTCTCGTTATAAAATCATTATTTATTTTATTAAACGTTAATAATTCAGGTTTGTTTATCAGTACCATAGCAACGCTCAACTTCCGCTGGAATTTTCGGATAGGAACCGTCCGTAGCTTTTCGCAAGAGTTCGAATTTTTGAACGCATCCGGATGACCAACGGACACGATTTTCTTCGCACCGCACTCGGTCGGACCCGTTTCGGACCCATTCGCATGCGGTCTGCGAATCTCCATAGGAAATGAATGACTTCCGGTCGTTTCGTAGCCGCATCGGAGCTGATTTCAACTGCCAGTGTGAAGGCGGCGTACGGGTCGGGTACACCATGATCAGGCTTGCGTTTCCACCGCCAACAGTACCCTTACTTGATAGGCGTGGTGTTTGCTGGAAAGAAGCGATCGACGTCATTTTCGCGCGAAGAAAGCGACATAGTAAACAACAATGGATGACAGACAGCACAGGAGATCTTGTTCTTGCTTCTCAGCATGTTTGTCACTAGAAACAAGCGCTGGCATTACGCCGCCTTCACACTGGCAGTTGAAATCAGCTCCGTAATACGCAATACGTTCCCAACGGACGTCGTACTACACAGTGAAAAGTGTCGGACGCGGGTAGAACAAAAGAGAGAAAGGTTGATTCTGTTAGTTCTTTATGATCTCTCTGATGAGGGTTATATTAGACATATTAATAGGAAGGCTGCTGACATGTCAGGTCGACTAAAAACTGTGATATGGTGATCAATAGTTTAATGTCTGCCTACAATTTAATTGTATTAACTGCCCCCCTAACAACGTTAGAAAGTCATGAAAATAAAAAATGACATTATAACTTCTCGTTATAAAATCATTATTTATTGTATTAAACGTAAATAATTCAGGTTTGTTTATCAGTACCATAGCAACGCTCAACTTCCGCTGGAATTTTCGGATAGGAACCGTCCGTAGCTTTTCGCAAGAGTTCAAATTTTTGAACGCATCCGGATGACCAACGGACACGATTTTCTTCGCACCGCACTCGGTCGGACCCGTTTCGGACCCATTCGCATGCGGTCTGCGAATCTCCATAGGAAATGAATGACTTCCGGTCGTTTCGTAGCCGCATCGGAGCTGATTTCAACTGCCAGTGTGAAGGCGGCAATAGGCGTTTCTCAATACCAAGTAGCCAACACAAAGTCCAACTCAGGGGAATGATCCCTGCTAATGGAACAGCGCGTTCTTGAACGCGCCACTCAGCTCGCTCTGGCTCTGCGACTCCGGTTATCTCTGTATGTACATTTTAGGCAATAATAAAACGAAATATGTTATAAAACACCACTCTGCTTCTTTTCGATTTCATTTCAATACATTTTAAACATTATAAAGCACACAAATGTGGTTCAGGCAACGCATAGCCTATTGATTATATTCACTGCATGTATGTAACGTTATATTTATAACAAAACTAAATATAAAACACAACCCTGCCTCTTTTCGTTTAAATGTAAAAATATTAAACATATTCCAGGCAATATGTAATGTATTGTATATCGTATTGGTACAAATGTTGCAATAAACAACAGATTATCTTGTAATACAATTTAAAAAAATGACAAAATTATCTCTTTTTGTTGCATTTCAGTTTTATCAATAATAGCCATTATAAAAGTATAAGTAAAAGGTACAAACAGATATACAGTAAAGCTTAAATAACATAAAGAAACAATTCAGTCAGTCAAATATACAAATTCAGCGCTCAAAGATATGAAACTTCACGTAGCCTTCTCTCAAAGCTATTGGCCAGGGAACGAATTTTAGATTCACGAGACCAAAGATCACCTGTTAGGTTTATAAAAGACGAACTATATCTCATGTTTAACCACTACAGAGACGTCCGAGTCAGCGGCAAACGTCAGGATGACTAGCCGAGGAAAGGCTGTTCCAGGCGGGGGACACGAGCGCGAGCGTCCGGTGATCGCTTGAAATGGATCTCAGTCAAATTATCATAAATCTATAAATAAACCACAGATTTGAGCTTTAAAAAACTACTTTCTCACCTGAAAAACTCTTAAAACTATATTTCGTAACACAATAACAGTAGTATTATATTTCAACTGTATGCTTCTATGCCCTTGTAGCAAGCGCGAGTGACGATACTCTGTCCACCAATCACCGTTCTGCAGTGAGTCTAGCTCCACCTTTTAGTACCCTTTCACTGTGCTAGGTACCCCAACGGAAGGATACCCAAAAAGTGGTACGGTACGGTTCGGCTTTTTGGTACCATTCACAACTTTTGACAGTGGAAACGCAAATAAATGCGTACCGTACCGTACCGCTCAGTGGAAACGAGGCATAAAACACAACTTGGGGGTGCTCAAACACAAAACGATCTTACCGAGCACAAATACATAACGGCGAGGAATACAGTATATACGCCACCGTCTACACTGCTGGAAGACGAGGAAGATGCAAGGCAAGATATCTATGGGAAAGATGAATGTTGAGCTGCTGGTCTCGGAGCATAAAGAGATATATGATAATATTTATATTAGTATTTCTGTAATAATAGTATAGTATACTATTGTTATTTCTATTTTACATTAAGCGCCATCTAATGTCAGGGAATGAATTTGCATGTTCACTCGGCTCATCGTCAGCGAAAATTGCTTGGGTGTGAACACAAAAAACGCGTTGAAAAACGCTGGTGAATAACGTGCGCTGATATTCGTCCTGGTGTGTACGGGCCTTTAGACCATGCGCTTAGATCGTTAAAATAGGGCCCTATAGGTGCGTAGATTTTCTTTACAAAGTGACCTCAACAATTACTGGCCTGGCATGCATAATACAGAGTTTTTAATTGTTTTCATGGATCCGATGTGAACGGATCACTTTGACTACGTTGTTCTCTATAGGAGAAAAACGCAAAAGGATCTTTCCCATTTTTTAGTATGTCATTGTATTGTGAACGTACCCATAACGTTCCCTAGATATAACATATATCATATATCCTCTACAAGCCAAATTATTTTACATATATTTTTTTTTATGTCCAGAGCACAAACTTGCAAAATAATGTAAATGCAAAATGTTATTATTTAAGTTAGGGGGTTTAAATACCTTACCAAACACCCTTAATTAGCTTATTTGACTGTTAAAGAACTGCATGTGACATCATTCAAGCTATCTGGTCTGCTGATCAAAACATCTGAAGAGCTACATGAACTAAGATCACAGTTACCAGCTCCATAAAGTGTCAGTTCCCAGTCATCGTCTTATCACTCATCTGCGGCCAGACCAGACCTTTTTGTTCCTACCGTTTTTGATCAGCAGGAAAAATTCCCTTAACTGCAATGATTAGAACATGCATTAGGGGCTGATCAATCAGAAGGCAAATGCTTCTCTTAATAATTGATGACAGGCAATTTACACACTGTCTGTGCAGGGAACTCTTTCCCAGTGTTTGACGAATTCAGGCGCCGTAGACTATTGACATGCACCAGTGTGATGGAGTTCTCCGGTCCCTGCAGACAGCCACAGAGACTAGCACTACATTAACTGAATGATACTGAAGATGTCCCCTAACAGACAGCTGAAGTACTATAACAAGAAAAAAGTTGCTTCACTTAAGTAACGATTCTGCGGTACATGAGCCTTGAGACCATCAACAAAGTTAGAGATGGTGTTTGGGGTCAACATCCGCAAAACTTATACCTCCAACAACCTTTCTGTTCTTCTGAAGCCATACAATAGCTTTAGGTTATGAACAGACTTAGGTGCAGAGAACGGACATTATTGATGTCCAACCTGATGCACCAAGTTTGACTTGAAAGAAAGGGGAAGTGGATAATGACAAAAATTTTGGTCTGTTTGTCACACAAAGCTCTTGTATCACTTCAGTACACTTGGAATGTAGCGCACAAGTTGGAGTATTTTCATGGCGTTTTTTGATGTTCTTGAGTGTTAGACAGATGTGATCACCATGTGACAGTCCATTGTATGGAAAAGAGCTCTGTGAAGATTCATTTACTTCCATGCAGTTTTTTTCTGGCTTCAAAGATTGACTATAACAAGAAAATAACATTTGAGTGCTGATGGTGAAGAAGTATTTCATTGGTTGGACCTACTTAAAGGGTACATATCATGATTTTAAATCATTCATTTTTACTTATAAATCATACATTTGTGGTCTATATAAAGCATAACTGCAATGCTTGGGTCTGAATTTCTCATTATTATAGCTCCACAGGCCCCTTTTCTACCCCTTTTCTGATGTGCTTCTGTGAGCAAGTCGTTTTAAAGCGGCTCCTTTAAATACAAAGGAGTTGCGTCTTCCCCGCCCGCTGTCCAGGTCGCTGAGTACACGGCCGGTTCAACTCTCCACGTTTGGCCATTATTGTAGTTTGATAAGAGATATACGATTACTATAGCTTCAAAGAACATTTTTATTCACACGTTAACAAAATGTCAACAACAGAAGACTTGTCCACCAAGCCTTACATATTCGAGCCAGAGCGAACGATTTGAAAAGACGACGACGAAGCTGCAGAACAACGTCTTCATATGGATGCAGTGGTATGTAACTTAAGTTAACTATTTTGTGTTATTAGTGAAAGTACGACTATTTCTCTTGTTAAAACAAGCACACTGACAAGATAAATGACTACGGTCTGATCTTACCACTAAAAATCTGTATTGATAATAATATGATAACTTACGTTTAGAAAAGCATCAGAAAACACAGCACCTAAATAATAGAAGGAATTTACCCCTCATTCTGACTAAGTCGATCGGCAAACCCTTCTTTATACTGGCTGAGGTTGTTGAAGTGGGGATCCTTGAAGTGCTTCAGGTCACTACATCCAACAACCGAACATTTTGACTAGCCCTCTCGTAACTTCTGCATCATTGAGCTTGGACTACAAAATCAGAGGGAGAAATAATAATGGCGAATTGCTGAAGTGTTGGACCGGTAGTCAATGTCCTTATTTGTCAGTTCTCGCTGCAAATACTGTGACGTAATTGTTCAGACAAGCGTAATAGAAAACAGAAAAATCTGAACAGGTTAAAAAATATGACCAAAACAGAATATAAAGATTTAAACAAAGCACCTGAAGAGAATAATTTCATCCTTTCTGTACTTATAAACACTCCAAATATACAACAAAATGCATTTAAGGGCAAAAAAGTTGATTTTGCATGATATGTCCCCTTTAATGAGTGCATCAGGTTGGACATCAATGATGTCCGTTCCGTACTTTGCAAACAATTCCCTCTGCCTGGAACTATTTGCAAAGTACATTGAAACTGAGGAAACTGGTCTCATTGGACACTTTTAAAATAGTTTTAAATGATTTGGAGAATGAAACATCGGGCTGTAGATGTTTTAGGTAGTTATGTATTTGATATTGACATTTTATTAGAGTTGCTTGTGTATGTATTGTTGGATGTTATTTGTTACACTCAAACGTGCTGTGTCTGTCAATTTTGGCCAGGGTGCTCTTGTAAAGAGATTCTTAATCTCAATGTGCTTCTTTCCTGGTAAAATAAAGGATACAATAATAATAATGAATTTGCATCTTCACTGAATGAATCTGAATGAGAACTACTACATCTCAGTCTCCAGAATAAATGATCCCAACAAAATGATACACAGTTGAAACCCATAATCAACGTATTTAGGCTATTGTTCTCCTTTTTTCTATAGCTTGAAAAGCCACTTAAAGCCCCAACACATTCTCATCCTAAGACGTCATCTAACTGACGCTTGTGACCATACGTCAACATCTGACGTTTTCAGGGTACCCTTTAACGCGAGTTAGATAACGCTCATCCTAGGGCGTACATCTAACTAACGCTTTACCTTTAACGTCAGTTCAGATGACGCGGGTAGGTTTAGGTTTGGGGTATGGTTAGGATTAGATAGCGTCATCTAACTGACGATAAAGGGTACTCTAGTTAGATGACGTCTTTGAATGAGAATGGGCTGAAAGCCCAGCTGACAAAAGAGGTATTTTTCGATAGACATGCACATTGTTACTAAAGAATCATGACAATTATGACGCAACTGACCCTGATTTTTTAAAAATCTATTGAGTCAATGATTTATTCAATGACTCAACAGTCATTGGTCATCACCTACTGATGTAATGATGTACCTAGAACAGGGATGTCAAACTCAGTTCCTTGGAGCCCGTTCTCATCCCAAAGCGCCATATACAAACGCTTTTGCAAAAGCGTAAATATACAACGCACAGGGTACCCTTTAGCGCCAAATGAGACGTAAAAATAAAGCGGGCAGAAGGCACCTCCTAGTGGCCTAACCCTACCCCAACCCACATACCTAAACTTAACCGTCTCATTTCGCGCTAAAGGGTACCCTGTGCGTTGTATATTTACGCTTTTGCAAAAGTGTCAAAATATGGCGCCTTGGGATGAGAACGCGTTGTTCCTTGAGGGCCACTGTCCTGCAAAGTTTCAGCTCCAAGCCTGATTAAACACACTTGAACTGTTAGCATAGAAAATTCCAGGCAGGTGTTTTGCAGCTCTCCAACCAGCTGCAAAACACCTGCCTCTATAAACACTCTATACAGGACAGTAGCCCTCCAGGTTTGACACATGTGACCTATAGAGATGCTTATGGGAGGAATGTGTAACAACACAAAATGCATCGCATTGCGTATGCGGCTGCATAGTCCAGTGTTGAAGCTCTAAAAATGGGCACAAGAGCGTTGAAACTGTACCTTAGAGCAATGGAGGAAGTTCACCTGGTCCAATGAGACCCATTTTATTTTACATTACGTGGATAGCTGTTTATGTGTGCGCTGTTGACATGGGGAGGTGATGGCACCCTTCTTAAACTGTTGTTCAGACCATGCAGTCAGTTAAAAGGAAACTTTTTTTCTCTCACTCCTGTTCTTGTTATCTCTAGTATCTGTGTCTTTCACTGTTCTTCCTTTACGTCTGGACAGGGCTTTAAACTTAGACTCAGAATCAGGCTCAGACTCAGGGGCATTTTCATAAATTACGACTTCAGCCACAGACAAGCAGTCTGCGAACCCCGTCACTTTAACTTCATTTTCTCTTTCGGTCTCTCAGCGTACTCCCTTTGATCCCCTCAACCATTAAGCCTAATGGCCCTTGTCTGCGCACAAGCTGTTGAGGTTCGTTAGGGTCCGATCAGGTGTCTGGGGAATACACACAGTAAATCAATGACAATGCTTTAGGATTTGGGAGTGGACTGAAACCATATGGGAGGCTATATGACTATGCCACATCAGCAGAAGAGCAGAAAAGGTCACATAAAGCATTACATTATAAGACAGTGGACATCACCCCCTCCCAGTGAATACTCAAAGGTCATTTACGTGCATCCACATGTCTTCTAAAGGTATCGTTTAGCTGCTGGGACATGCTGGGCAAAGCATATGAGCTAGTTAGATGATTATGTATGTATGTAGTAGTATTACTCTTGAATAAAGTACACTGTGAAAATATACATTAAAATCATGCTAAGAAATTAGCTCAATTATGCTGTTTAATTAAAGCTTATTGACTGCTCAATGTTTATACATGTTCATTATGTATATTTATTCATGGGAAGCCCAATATAGATTTTTTAACAATATTATTGAACTTTATTCATTGTCCCTGTATTTTTAAATAACAGGATTTATACAATTATACAATATACAGATTGCTACAACAATGCAAGTGTATTCAACTGTACCCGGATACAGTACACTTTACAATAAGCGGTATGTACTATATAGCAAAAATCAAGTCCATGATTGTTATATTGTTGAAAAATGTACGCTATATTGTCACCCAGCAATATATTAAAAGTTGGATATATATTTTATCTGCATAAAGTACACTCATGTAAAGCAAAATATACCATACAGCCAATCTCGCGGCATGATTGCAAAATGTAAACAATATTTTCGACCAGCTCAAATCTGCTAAATGCGACTATAGAGCTTTATTATGAAATTTTAAACATTAACATCATGATTTTCTCTAAAGCTGCTTTGGAACAATGTGTGCTTTAAAAAGTGCCATATAAATAAATTAGACTTGACTTCACTGTAAAAATGAATGCGCTTTATTTAATCAAAAAAAAATGTGGCAACAGATTACAATTAATATTATTAATTCAATTCAACAAATTAGAATTTAGTTATGATTAATCAAATTAATTCATTAAAAGTTAACCATTTAAAATCAGTAAAACTTAAGTAAGTTTAAGTCACCTTTATGGTGATCAGTGTTTGTTTTAGGTTTCTTCTTCAGTGATTCTGCTTGTTAAAATCAGGTTTCTTCAATGTTGCCAATATAAAATAAAGAGTTCTTAAATAATCTTTGATGTCTTTCTGTTATTCAGATAATTTTTGTTTAATTTTTTGGTGCAAACTTTACTCATTTTAAATGGTTAACTTTTAAGGAATAATTTGATTAATTATTACTCAGTTCTAATTTGTTCAGTTTAATCAATAATATTGCTTATAATCTGTTACCACAATTTTATTGATTAGATAAAGCGTATTCATTTTTACAGTGTACAAATTATACAATTTAAAATGCATGCTTATGTGTACATACATGTTTATTGTACCACATAGAACACATCCATGTCAAATGATGTTTTCGGACAGCAGTTCTAATATTTGGGTTCAAAATAGCCTTTCCATGGGCCCCCTTTAAGCGAGTGCTCCTGTAACTCATGTGCACCATTCCCTCCACTCTGACTACCCTGATTAGAAAATACTTCTAAGTCACACCAGTTTGGAACAACATTAGATCAAGTAGCTAGGAGAAAGAATCAGACCACATTCTCTTTAACTGAATCAGCTTTGAACACGCCATTGGCCTTTTCTCTATGAAAAACCTTGAGGTTTTCCTTCCAGAGTATCCTGGGGACAATTAGCGCACCAGTCAACGAAATAAGTGTGTCCATCTAAACCAATTACGCAGCCTAAGTGGAGAGCATGCTAGCCACTGGCGGGAGGATGGCTCCTGTACTGATTAACTGGCAGACACATTGACCCGCCTGACCTCTTAAAGCCCTTTGGGGGAAACCCTTGTCATAAGGAATAAATCTGGGACTCCCTGTGTTCAAATGTAGCAGAGAGCTCACAATAACCAGTAATGCATTAAGCAAAACGTAGATGCAGCTGAATAGCACAAACATGGTTCATACTGCATGGATCTTTTTCAAGACAAAGGGTTATGGCCTATGTGGGGAGCAATTTAAAAGGAACACTGTCTGTGATCTGTTTAGGACTGCAGGGAAAGTTGTTTGTTTAGTCTAAAGTGACTTTGGTTTCAGCATTGACCTGATTACCAAAATTGCAAAGATAAGCTGATGAAGAGGAAGTTTTACGGAACCTAGTCAAATCATTGTATCAAAATGTCATGTCTCTATTTGTAATAATGATACATTGGAAGCAAAATATTTCTTGTGACCATTATATCAGTCATCTTCATAATATAGTCATCTCTAAGGATTTGCTGTTCGATGTACTGCATTTGTTCAGTATTCGGGCATTCAAATAAAATAACAAATGAATTGTTTCAAAATGATTACTATATTCATGTATCATCCTATTCACATGGTACTCCATGGTACTAAAAAGATATGTTCAAAACATTTACGTAAAAAACATTGAAGTACCATGGCACTTTCTGATACATTGACAGGTGAGACCCAAATGAAATGGTTTCAACTAGTTTAGCTTTTAGGTTTCTGCCAATTTGGTCTGGTTTATTCTTGTTTGGTGACAGAGCCTTGTCATAGTCCATCCTCGTGAGTTTTGTGTGTGGAGTGGGATGTTCAGATCCCAGAAACTCCAGTCTAGTTTGGTTTCGGGTCATTGTTAGGGTTTGGACATTCTTGCTCCAATTGTTTGTCTTTTTTTGTTCACTGGCCTCGCTGTGTGAGTGTGCGGTTTCGCTCGGGATGTATGCTCTACTGTGTATGTTGTGTGCTGGGTAGCATGCAGCTTGTGTTTTCATCTACGCTTTCATGTTGTCATGTTTTTCATTTGACACTCAGCCGGTGAGAGCTCTCATTGGCCTGCATATGCACGTTTGTTAAGCACATGGCTTCTGATTGTGTTCACTGGCGACTCTTGTTTTTGTCATGTTTGGTGTGGGCACATGGCTTGTGATGTTTGTTTCTATATTCCATGTGCTCTCCTGACTATTGTCTTACCCTGCCCTTCTTGTTAGTTTATTTACCTGTCCTTGCTCTATACCTGCTTTTTTTGCTCTTTATTCTCTGTGTGTTTGCAGTCCTTTGTGAGTTCCTCGTCGTACATATAGCCCTGCTAAGCCTTGTCCTGCCATGCCCAGCCCTGCCTTCCCTACCAATTCCTGCTATTGCCGCTTTCCCCTGCCAGGTCATTTTTGTTTGTTTTGTTTTATTTTATTCTTAATCTAAACCCTTTGTTCTCTGTATCATTGAGTCCTCGCTCCTCCTTCAACAAGTACAAACTCACCAACAAAACATGACTCAATAATACAAATGTGCATCTTCCCTTCCCCATTTTCCCAGTTGCTGAGGCTCCTTTAAAGAGTCAGGTGGTCTGGATCATCCAAGGCCCCATTTACACGATTGGAAAACGCAGATATTTCTCTGCGTTTTGCCCTCTCATTTACACGAAAGCCATTTTTATCACTGAAAATGATTATTCTAAAAGCTCCGGCCAAAGTGAAGATTTCTGAAAACGCCAGTTTGTGTTGCCGTTTAAACTGGGAGAAACGGCGTTTCAGGTTCTCTCTTGTCGATTACAGGATTCTGATTGGCTTGCATGGCTTTATCCTTAACCCCTACACTGCCGCCAATAGGTTTGGCATAGTTTTGATGGCGCTCGACGGCGATATTATGCAGGTGTGAAAACGATGTTATTTTTGAAAACGAGAGGGGAAAATATTCGTTTTGCTAAATACCCGGCTTTGTGTAAGCATGGCCCAAGACTTGTCCCTGCATCAGAAGGGGGCTGACCTTAGGGAATGCGCCTGTGATTCCCTTGTGGTAGTGAATGATCTACACTGTGAGGACAACTGTGATATTAAAGAGGTTTCCAACAGAAGCCTCGACAAGGCCCTCATCTCCTGGGAGATGGGGAGGCTGGGGACTTTGACTTTCTGGGAGTTTGTGTACCAGATATACCAACATGGGGGACCTGATTTCCAGTGGTACCAGAGCTCCCAGGTCCGGAGGTTGCGGCAAACTCAAAGCCGCCTGATCTGCCAGTCCAAGCCATGGAGACCATTCCAAGAGGGATGGCATTGTCTGCCATCCCAGAACAGTCCGTTCCCAGCCCAGAGGCTGTCCCAGGACTCACACCTGTTTCTAGCCAAGTCCAATTTAAGTCTTTGAGGTCCAAGACCAAGTACGAGTCTCAAGTCTTTGATTTATTTGCTATTTTAGCAATAGTTCTTTCAGCTAGTTATAATAATCAATCAGTGTTTTGATACTGTATATCAAATCTGATTTCTCATCAAAAAAGTCTAATAAAGCACGCAAAGTATTACTTTGAGCCTCTTGGCAGCTGTTCAACACCGCAGCTCCCGTTTGGATTGATTGATTGCTTTTAAAATTGAATGACGCAGAGATTATCACACAAGATACAACTTGGCTATATTGTTACTGTTCGTTGTTCATTGAGGCTAAATAACAGGACTTTTCCAATGGGTGATGAATATGCCTTCAGATGTGCCATGCATTTATAAAATAGTGCTTGCCTGGTGTGTTTCCTGCTGCACATATGGATAGGGAATGAATGAAGTAAGAATGAAAAGTAAAATATTTTGCGTTTCTTGCTGTCAAGTGGGGTAGTAAAGAGAGAAAATAATCAGAAATGCAGTACAAAAATGACATCTGTTTTTCACAAGTCTCTGTCTTCAAGTCCAATTCAAGTCTTGAGTCACTTGTTTCCGAGTCCAAGTCATTTTTTTTTTACTTAAGTGCGACTCAAGCCTAAGTCGCAGACTCAAGTTTCAGTCTCTGATGCCTAAGCTCCTTTCACTGCCAGCCCCACCCAAGTTTCCTTCTCGGCCCAAGCTAGCTGCCCTGCTGACTCCATCTAGACTCCCTGCTCTGCTGACTTCAGGTAAAGTTTCCTGTCCTGTTGGCTCCGCCCTGGCCGTCCACTGGGGTTCCTGACACGTCAGAGCCTTCCTGGTCCTTCCCTCCAGAATCACCCTAGCTCTCTGCTCGGACTCCAGACCTGCTGAAGCCTTCCTGTTCTGTCCCTCCTGCTCCAACATAGTCCTCAGCCAGAACTCCAGATCAGCTGGAGCCTTCCTGGTCTGTCCCTCCTGCTCCAACATAGCCCTCAGCCAGAACTCCAGATCAGCTGGAGCCTTTCTGGTCTGTCCCTCCTGCTCCAACATAGCCCTCAGCCAGAACTCCAGATCAGCTGGAACCTTCCTGGTCTGTCCCTCCTGCTCCAACATAGCCCTCAGCCAGAACTCCAGATCAGCTGGAGCCTTCCTGGTCTGTCCCTCCTGTCTCCAACATAGCCCTCAGCCAGAACTCCAGATCCAAGGCATTCTCACGCCCAAGGCGTCACCTAACTGACGCCTTGGGAAGCATTTGACCAAGCTTCAATATCTGACGCTTTTGGGCGTCCTCTTGCGTCAGTCCATGATGCCCTAGGATCGCGTGTAACCCTACCCTACCCCAGACCTAAACCTAACCGCGTCATCCAACTGACGCTAAAGGAAAGCGTCAGTTAGATGACGCTGTAGGATCACGTCATGAACTGACGCCAAAGGGTGCCCCAGAAGCGTCAGATATTGAAGCTTGGTCAAAGGTGACGAGTTGGGGTGAGAATGTGTTGCCAGATCAGCTGGAGCCTTCCTGGTCTGTCCCTCCTGCTCCAACATAGCCCTCAGCCAGAACTCCAGATCAGCTGGAGCCTTCCTGTTCTGTCCCTCCTGCTCCAACATAGCCCTCAGCCAGAACTCCAGATCAGCTGGAGCCTTCCTGGTCTGTCCCTCCTGCTCCAACATAGCCCTCAGCCAGAACTCCAGATCAGCTGGAGCCTTCCTGGTCTGTCCCTCCTGCTCCAACATAGCCCTCAGCCAGAACTCCAGATCAGCTGGAGCCTTCCTGGTCTGTCCCTCCTGCTCCAACATAGCCCTCAGCCAGAACTCCAGATCAGCTGGAGCCTTCCTGTTCTGTCCCTCCTGCTCCAACATAGCCCTCAGCCAGAACTCCAGATCAGCTGGAGCCTTCCTGGTCTGTCCCTCCTGCTCCAACATAGCCCTCAGCCAGAACTCCAGATCAGCCAGAGCCATCCTAGTCTGTTCATCCAGTTCCGCCCTGGTCCTCAACCAGGACTCCAGATCCACCGTAGTCTGCCTGGTCCATCCCTCCTGATTCCCCTAAGACTTTTTGGGCTGTACCGCTGGTACTGGCTTGGCTCACCTCCCTCTCTCCCTCCCCTCATTATCTCTGTAATCTAACCCACAGATATCCATAATAAAGGCTAGATGTATCATCAGCGCTGCTGGCCAGTGGAGGTCAATGTCCACATCTGGCGGCCATCTTGTCACAGGCAGCTCGCTCACTCGTAACATTGTTTTAATGGTGCATGTACTTTTTAAATAACTATCACTTGCTCAATTTTCTACAGATTTTCAAAAGGGTTAGTTTGTTCTAAACATTAGAGATGTAGACACTGCATATTTATGAATAATAAGTGTATAAATAAATAATCACCCAGAATTATAGCCACGTTAATAACGTTTGTAAGAAACCAAACAGTTTGTAAATCTGTCAAGATTTCAACGAAATAAGAGTATTTGTGGTTCGTGCTGATCACTCATCTTACATCAGCTTGCCTGTGACAAGATGGCCGCGTGACGACGATAGAGTTTCCGCCGTAAGACATCTAGCCTTTATTGTGGATATCTATGATCTGACCCCTCCTGCCATCTTGTGTTGTCATGTTGGTGCCTTGTGTTGGTGTGTCGTTCTTGTGTTGTCATGTGATATTTCTGTCTTGTGCTCTGTGTTCCTCATTAGGGATCCCCTTTGAGGAGGGGTGGGGTATGCCATTTAAGTTTTTGTTTGATTTTTATTAATAATAAAAACCCATTGTTCTCTGCATCGAGTCCTTGAACCTCCTCCAACACCACCCATTTTTTGATTATGAAGTAGAAAAATATTAATATTTTTCTACTTACATAATAAAAAATGGGTAGTATTGGAGAAGTTCAAGGAACTAAATGCAAGACAAATGGGTTTTGTTATTAATAAATATTAAAAAATAAAATTAATAAAATATTAATTATTTGATATAATACTAAGAAAAAGTAATATGTATTAGTAGTAGTAGTAGTAGTAGTAAGTACTCATATTGTCACCTGTTACACTAACATCTTTTAGCAGTAACCTCATCTTCACACATATCTTCACAATCTTGAAAAACAGTTCTTTTAGTAAAAAATTGTGGAAGGTTGTTCATTACTGAAGATATATGTCATGCTCTCAGCTTGCATGTTCTTTTTGGCCTTTTCATGTGTGTGTCTGTTGTAGGGGGAACAACGTGTATCTTTCTGTTGATTGCTATGTGTCACAGGTGTCTGTCTTACACATGCCCTTTTGAGGTTAAATTCAATAAGAAGTTCAAGCCCTCCTTAACCAGTTTATAACCGAATAAGGGGGACAACAGAATCCATGAATGCCCTTAGGAATGAGACAGTGCTCGGGGCTCTGTCATAGGAATCATAATTTACTATTTTACCCCTCCCTTAGACAGATCTCTTTGTTCCAGCCGACATTACACATGTCAGGTCATAACAAAATTTCCACCAGCTGACAAGCAAAGGCATGGCTTTAAATGAGTCCCATTATCATGAATCACATTTGAAAATGTCAGAGCCCTGAAATCCAAGAGGTTTACCAGAGTTCTTCTCTTAGATTCTATTTGTTGTCCCACTGCTGATTATATTATATTATATTAATGTATCAGTTGCATTGAATGTGATTCCCCATTGACTGGGAATCAAAGCAGATGCTGCAGCGTAGGATGAATATTGGATTAGATGGGGGTGCTAGAGACAAATATATCAAGACCATTCAGCTCAAAGTCATGCAACAACGTAGATTTATGTTTGTAGCTAGCCTTTTTACATTTTTTTTATAATTTTTTACTAAGTCTTTAAATACTTTAATGTACGTTTAATACTTTATATACCCCAGCTTCATATGCAAAGGCAAAACTAAGTAAGCAATTTGTAGGTTGACTCTCTCAATATATATATATATATATATATATATATATATATATATATATATATATATATATATATATATATATATATATATATATATATATATATGTATATATATATATATATATATATATATATATAATATATATAGCTTTGAGCATCACAACCAGGCTCAACCATTGCATGATGGAGGGGACTGTTTATGGGGCCTGGGTGAACATTTATATTTTTTATTATTATGTGGTCACTCAAGGTACAGCTATGAAACTTAAACTTCTGCCCGAATAATTTCGAATCAGTTTACTTGATATTTGGATCCAGTGTGAACTTCGAATCTTAAATCCAGGGTAAATTTTAATTTCTGCTCTTTGAATCCTGCTTTTTGGATTCAGCTTGGACTTAAAGGTGCCATCTGTCAAAAAAAATCAAATCATACTCCATATTCCATACCAGATGGGGGCAGTATACCTCCAGAAAGTGAGATTTGCCGCGGCCGCGCGCACTCTCACGTCTTCAAACACGAGTGAGCGCTGTTTTGCTCTCTCTCCCTCGCGCATATTAATCAAATCAATTGACACGATAGTAAAAGGTTGGAAGACCGCAGTTTCACGTGGAGCATTTGGAGATTTTTAGAGATTAGATCAATGAACAACATCTCTATAAAGGCCTGTCTCATAGACGCCTGTCTCAAATACAAGCCGGAGCATTTCGACGATATGGGAAAATAAAAGCCCAGGCTATTATTTGAAGTTTTACGGTATTTGTTTTGTTCATATTACATTTTTATTGTTTGTTTGAATTAATTTGACAGACAGCATTCGCTGATGTTGACCAAGCTAGCGCCATTCAGAGCTGCCAACTCTCACGAATTCACCGTGAGACACACGCAATTGACACTTTCAAACGTTCTCATGCCACACATCAATTTTGTCACGCACAGAAAAGGACACGGAGAACGACAGACTAAACAGAGCAGGTTAGTTGTGATATATAAAAAATCTCAGCTCTCGATTCTGTCAATTTTACTACGCAATTCAAACTATAAATACCGTTTTGGCGCTTGTTAATGTTACACGACAGATCCCTCACGCACGTGAACCGATCATCTCTACTTGCTAATGGTAAAAGAAGCGAACACTGTTGAAAGATACAGTATGCTACTACGTACCAAAATGTATTCATCATGCATAATATCGACCAATCATTTTTTGAACTGAAATGTAGTAGTGGGCTGTACTTTCCACGCAATTGACATCAGGTTCAAGTACACCCACAAGCCATGCGAGTTATTCGTGTATTGCAGTTTGGCTGGTGGTTATTTTGCCCGCCCGCATACAGCCTCCCATGGCCGAAACTGGTATTATGACACCTGCCGGGCGGGGCTAGTAATTTAGCATGCTAATTCCGGTTAATATCTCGGCAGCACTATAACTTGTCATTTTGAATGACATCATCAACCTTATTTCTTCTCATTATTTTAATTCGTGTAGTTCATTTTTTGTGGATATTTTAACCTCGATTCTTCCACATGGCATCTTTAAGCCATCACTGTTTAGATCCACTGTAAAGTTAAACTTTACATCCATTTATTTACACTTTTTTTTCTTGTTGGATCCAGTGTAATTTTTTTTTACTTTGACTATTTAGATCCAGTGTGAATATATCACAATGTATAACAAAACTGAATTCTCTCAGTGGTTTGGCTCATCCTCTTGCAGCATTATCACAATATGAATAATGCTTATCTTAATAATGACCATCATAGGTTTAAAGAAACGATTTTGAGAGCTGGGGATTTCTGGATTAAACACTTCCCTGTTGCACAGGATAATATCCGTTAATATTCATGATCAGTTTCCAAAACCTCAAATCTTTTTATTACTCCGCTCCATAAATGTAATGAAAAACCAGCCATCTATAAGAACAATCCACCTGTATTGTAGTAATGAAGCCATAAATGATACTCTCACAATTCAGGTGTACGCATGATTTGTAAATAAATGGGGTTGCAGCTGGGCCATATGGTGGAATATATTAGTCAAGATATTGAACTTGGATAAAATGACAATTATTGACTTGGCTGAAGTTTCCATCATGCCGCTATGCCCTTGTGTATCAACACTGAATCAATACTGTACACATTCAATAAATGCCAATAGCCAAACCCTATGCCTTAGACAGGAAACACCAGGAGAGACCTCTGTCTGCATCAACTGCACACATAATGGGAAAAATACCATAAAATGCGTAGATAATGGCCTGTCGTCATGCTGAACGTGCTATTATTTTAAGCATTAGTGTTAGACTCAGATGTTTCCATTCTGAAATGTTTGAGCTGTAAATCTGAAGCTGATTCATCTGGTTGGGTTAGTTTGCCATCGGAAAATATTATCACTTTACCCAGCAAGCTCTGAGTCTCCAATCTCCAACAACTTGAGTCAGAATAAGAGTGTCTAAGGCCCTGTTTACACCTGATATGAAGATGCGTTTTTGGTCGAATTGGATCACAAGTGGAAGAGGGAGACACATACCTATTTGCACCTGGTATTTTAATCCGACTCTTTTGTCCACTTTCAACCACTTCTGTTCTCTTTTTTGTATTTTAGATTTTAAATTTTGATAATGGACAAATATGAATATGTTAACAGTTTAACTATAGACAGTGTTAAACTGTTAAGGTTAACGTAAACCCGGTACAGAGTGGGAATTGTGTTATTAAGATCGTTATGGTCTTGATGAAACATTAACAGTCATTTGTAGACATCATTACAAAGCTTAGACCCTCTACTTTTCACACAAAACCATCATTTTTGAATTAATTTTACATATTGCATAATTTAAATGTTTAAATTCCTCCACCCGCAACTGAAATACTGATCAAAAGCAAGTATGATTATGAATTTGAATATTGATGGCATTGGCAGAAAACAAAACCTTTCTTTCTCAGGATTTTTGCTAAATGGTTTATTTAGTTGACATAATACAACAGATCAAATGATTGCAGAATTAATTGCAAAGTACATCTTTGATATTTGTAATTATTTTGTTTTTAAGATTTTAGATTTTGATCTAATGGACAAAATATGAATATGTTCAACTTGAACTATTCAGACAGTGTAAAGGTCAAGACTAGCAATCGCGAGCTAGCTAGAAAGCATAAGATTCTACCCTACACTGTAACCATAATGCTCAAACTAATTAAACGAAACTAAACAAATACACTTTTATGAGTATTTAGAACTTTCTTTTGCTTTTGTGTTCACAAAACTGACACATTTGAAGTAATCTGAATTATTTAAAGGGGTCATGAACTGGCTTTTTAAATGTTTTTGTTTTGTTGTCTGAGGTCAACTTATGACGTTCGCTTGGTTTTTACATTCAAAAACATAAAAATGAATAAGTTATGGGCTATTTTCTTCCCTAGTTTCAGCCTACTTGAAAAATGCTCGGATTTTATGGGCGTATCGCATTGAAGACTTGGAAGTAAACGCCCACTGCTGTGAGTGGAGAACAGTTTTGCATATTATAATGAGCTTTAATTCTGTGTGTCGGTTTCAAGTCGATACACGTGGGGGATTGTTTTGAAAACCACTGTTGTAAATGGCAACCGGAATGATTCGCCCATACATGTTTGACCCAAGTCCGATCCCGAATCGCAGGACAATGAACCAACAGCACCTCGAATACAACGGATACTTGTAGACACATACACATAATTATTAGATATCAAACAATCTGTAACAATGCAATGCTAGCCAAGTAGATTATTATTTCTAAAATAAAAATATTACTCACATAAGTGTGTTGCACCACTCCTGTTGGATCCAATATAGAAGGTAACATAGACTAATCATGTTCCGTACGACGACGATGTTACGTACAGATTAACTTTAACCGCCGATCACTGAATAAATACTTCTAGGTCATACACAAAATGCATATCTGTGTTCGTCTTCATTTCACCCTCTTATATTAAAATGAGTTTAACTCACCCGTCGGTGCACCGTGGGGGAAAACGTTCAATGTTGTCCAATGGCAACCGGATTCGCCCATACATGTTCGAACTCCCAGAGTCCGTGTGTTGCACAATTCCTGTCAGATCCAATATAGCGGCACATCACCGTTCTTTTCTCTTAATCGAGTATGCAAATCCAGCCTCGAACGGTGTCTTGTTCACAAAAACAATCCTCTGTGAAATGAAGCAAAAACATACGAATAATGTTTTACACTCATCTGCAGGAACGTCATTTAAAAACAAATTTTAACCAGGCATTCCTAATATTGGAATCCAGAGGAAGCTTATGCAGCGACTGTCTTCTTCCACAGCCAGGCATGGCACAACATTTTGTCAACTGAATTGTTTATTGCTGGTAGCTCGCTCCGGCTTTGTCATCACGAGGTATGCTTTTGTTCACTATGCGTGAATGCGCGATCGGTGGGCGGGGCTAAACCGAGCCGTGTTGAAGTCAGCCGTTGATGAGCGGGATGGGTTTTCAGCGTCATTGACGTCATACTCCACACTTTCAAAAACGGGACGTTTGTTGAGGCTGGTGTCAATAAAAACTTTTCGTTTTCAGTTTCTGAAACTTACAGGATATTCTTATAATATGATGACCTCTTAGATGTCAAAAGCTCAAGGAAAATTTGATTTTTCAGTTTATCACCCCTTTAATTGTTTTGAGTTTAGTGAACTTGTTTTTTTTATTTAGACAAACTTGAATTTCTATTTCCCACCATGTTTTGCTATGACACTCGAAAGGGAGAGCAAATGTTCAAATGAAGTGGTATACAATGGTTGATTATGTTAAGTGGGAGATTTAGTAGTGTTTTATGCTTTGCTATGCTAGTTTTTAAGAGTTTATACTATGCTTTCAAAGCATTGTGTTACCAGTTAGCAAGTTATGGATTAGCTAAAGCTAAATTTTCCACAGACTAAAAGTTGAGATTACATGATAATTTTAAGTAAAATGAATGAATTAGCTTGCAAAAATATTAAGTTAAGAGCAATTAAAATGTATGATTATAACATAAAATAAGGCAGTTCTGCTTACTTAAACTTTGAATTTCTTCGTATTATTTACTTTATGCAGCCAAAAATATATGAATACATTTTACTTTAGAAATGTAAACATTATATATCTAATAGGTTTTCTTTAACCCTTTAACTGACCTCTCAGACCAACGGTTAGAGCACATTTGAGTCACTATATTTTTTTTTAGAGAGGAGTACCAAACTTAACTCAAACTGATTGAGCCATCTCTATCATTTGGTTGACGTATATTATGCCAAAAAAAAATCCACTAGATGTCACAGTGTCAATCAACAGCACTTGTCACAACACTTCTTCTAACATGGATGTCAGAAAAACTGAAAAACAGAAGAACTGTTTTTGGTGATTTTTTTTATTTTATTTTTTTTTACATATTACACTGTAAGAGCCTTAACTTTACAAAGTGATGTTACTTGGTGCCATGAAAAAAATTAAGTATATTTATAATATTTATTTTCAAAAACGTGCTAAAAAACATGTCTTGTTTTAAAGAAAACACTGCTGATTATTGCTGAAGTAAAAGCACTTAAAAAAATAAAGAATGAAAAAATTATGGAAGATTTAAATTTACATTAAATCAAATATACTGTACTAAATATAATTTCTTTTATATAAAATAAATATTTTACAAAATATTTCTTCCTATAAAATTACTATAAAATCAAAGCCATAGTTGTGTTCCAAATTTAAAGTTGACAAAAATTTAAGTTCCCAATACCAAAAACGACATACATTCCATTGAATTTAATTGTATGCATTCTGCTGTAATAAATTATTACATTTCTCTCCAAATATCACTTCTGTTACAAAATATAGAACCTTGAGACTCAGACCTTTCTGCCAATGTGTTTTGTCAAGACTAGAAAAGGTTTTGATCATAAAAAAGTATGGCAAAGTATGTGTATGAATTCAGGTACCATTTATTACCATTAAGTGACATCTCCACCATTTGGTCAGAGGCCGATATTCGAAAAATTATGGGATGTGTTGAAAAAAAAATACATTGAGTGTGGTTACTAGTGACCTAAGAAGATAATAAATGCAAACACAAAAAAAAAATTCCATCACTTTTTTCTTGGTGCGGACTTCAAAGGGTTACAGTAAATGCATGCATGAATTGCATTTTGAATGTGTTTTTGAATAAAATAATACATCCTGAAAAGATGTGTGTCATGCCATAGACCCATTAGACATTTTTCGTGACACTATATGACCAGTTGAGCTCTCTCAACAGGCATTTTAAGCCTGTCACTCTGTGTCCTAAACTCTCTAATGATAATAACAGCTCTTAGCAAGCACAATAAGAAGGCTTATGTTATAGCAGCAGTATAGTGCACTAATACATAGAGAGATTGTAGCAGTGACAGGTGTGACGCCAATCTCTTGGCCCAAGGCACTGTAATGTAATGTTGGCTTCAGAGTTCAGATACAAGGACTTTTCAAAGCGGGATTGTCTTTTGGGTTAATCCCTTCACTTTTCACCATTGTCCATCAGGACAGCTGATATAAATCTGATAACCATTAGAATAGTGAAATATTAAGAGCACTGACACACAATTCATACATTTATCTCAATGTAATTCCTCATAATATCATGGCAGACTGATAATGTGAACTCCATTTCTGCGATTATACATTAAACCAAACACAAACAACCAATCGGTCACAGTCTAAATATTAAACAATTCAATTAGCCAAATAGAATATAGACCAATCCTAACCCAAACCCCGAAAAGAAAACTCTGTTTCGTTTTTAAATATTCATTCACTCTATTAAAACGAGGCCCATGTTTTTAAAATAAATAAATTAATATTTTATATATCAACACTTTTTAAAGTTATTAATATAAATTAATAACATGAATAAATTTATTTTATTCATGGGTGGATGAAAACTCTTTTTATTAATCATCATTTGACCCTTTAAGGACAAAGGGTACGCAATATTCTTAGTTATAGGCTAATACAGACTCATTCTAAACCTACTCTTTTCACAAGGCTGTATTTTTAGGAAAACATTATTTTGTTATGCTATAAAGACCTATTTATGTTTTACATTTGAGGAAGTTCCAAAAAGTAACTTAGTTAACGTTCAAGTAGCACATTTTTCAACAATGTTCTTCCCCACGAATAGTTAAACAATCCACACTCACGCGCACACTCTTCACTCAAGAGGAGCAGCAGATCAGGAGTGTCCCCTTGTCAGTTTAGCACCATTATGGAGGGTGTGGGTTTAGCTTCTGTCAGGTGTGTGTCACTATCACTCATGCTTTGAGATTAGCCTTCTAGAAAATGTCAAGTAAAACTATTCAGCGATGAACGGACGCTCACATTACTTGACTTTCGGCCTTATCTGCTAGTATTGACCGCCACCTGGCGGTTGAACATTGAAGCACCACCCCACCAGTTTTTTTTGTTTGTTTTTTTTCCACACACACAAATTTATACTTAGTTAAAATATACATTTATAAGCAGGCCTAAACTTAAAAAATGTCAATAAACAATATTTGCAACGGTCTCATATTGGGTTTGCTTTTAAATATTTCTCTACCAACCTATGACTATTGTGACTTGTTTTATCACTTGCTTTATTACAATTAAAGGAGAAAAAAAATCAAACCCTGAACAAAACGGCATCCAATATTCAAAACCATTTCAAGAGAGATGCAGGTTCAATATAAACGACCACGTCCACGCATTTCAAAAAAGCACAATAAAAGAGAATAACCTCAAAGAAACCCAACCTCCGTTATTGCTCAGGCCATATACAGGCTTTTACACATGCTATTTGAAAAAAAAAGTTTGACCATGCAAGAATGTCATAAAAACAATATTATTCCTGTCATACACACACACACACACACACACACACACACATATACACTCACCAGCCACTTTATTAGGTACCCATGCTAGTAACGGGTTGGACCCATTTTGCCTTCTTCAGAACTGCCTCAATTCTTCGTGGCATAGATTCAACAAGGTGCTGGAAGCATTCCTCAGGGAGTTTGGTCCATATTGACATGATGGCATCACACAGTTGCCGCAGATTTGTCGGCTGCACATCCATGATGCGAATCTCCCGTTCCACCACATCCCAAAGATGCTCTATTGGATTGAGATCTGGTGACTGTGGAGGCCATTTGAGTACAGCGAGCTCATTGTCATGTTCAAGAAACCAGTCTGAGATGATTCCAGCTTTATGACATGGCGCATTATCCTGCTGAAAGTAGCCATCAGAAGTTGGGTACATTGTGGTCATAAAGGGATGGACATGGTCAGCAACAATACTCAGGTAGGCTGTGGCGTAGCAACAATGCTCAATTGGTACCAAGGGGCCCAAAGAGTGCCAAGAAAATATTCCCCACACCATGACACCACCACCACCAGCCTGAACCGTTGATACAAGGCAGGATGGATCCATGCTTTCATGTTGTAGACGCCAAATTCTGACCCTACCATCCGAATGTTCGCAGCAGAAACTCGAGACTCATCAGACCAGGCAACGTTTTTTCCAATCTTCTATTGTCCAATTTCGATGAGCTTGTGCAAATTGTAGCCTCAGTTTCCTGTTCTTAGCTGAAAGGAGTGGCACCCGGTGTGGTCTTCTGCTGCTGTAGCCCATCTGCCTCAAAGTTCGACGTACTGTGCGTTCAGAGATGCTCTTCTGCCCACCTTGGTTGTGACGGGTGGTTTTTTGAGTCACTGTTGCCCTTCTATCAGACTCGAACCAGTCTGGCCATTCTCCTCTGACCTCTGGCATCAACAAGGCATTTCCTCCACCAGAACTGCCGCTCACTGGATGTTTTTTCTTTTCGGACCATTCTCTGTAAACCCTAGAGAGTGGTTGTGCGTGAAAATCCCAGTAGATTAGCAGTTTCTGAAATACTCAGACCAGCCCTTCTGGCACCAACAATCATGCCACGTTCAAAGTCACTCAAATCACCTTTCTTCCCCATACTGATGCTCGGTTTAAACTGCAGGAGATTGTCTTGACCATGTCTACATGCCTAAATGCACTGAGTTGCCGCCATGTGATTGGCTGCTTAGAAGTTAAGTGTTAACGAGCAGTTGGACAGGTGTACCTAATAAAGTGGCGGTGAGTGTATATATATATATATATATATATATATATATATATATGTGTGTGTGTGTGTGTGTGTGTGTGTGTCTTAATATATGGTCATTTTAACATTTACTTACACATTTTAAATTCCAAAGCTGTATTTGTTGCATTTGATTTGCCACAAATCAACTGCACAAACAACGATTAGTTGGATTTTTCTAATGTTAACAAAGATTAACAAATGCATTTTATATATATATATATATATATATATATATATATATATATATATATATAACGCTAATTATTTTCATGCTAGCAAATGCATTAATTGCTATTTGCAATGTTAACAAATGAGACCTTATTGTAAACTATTAGTTTTTGCAAATGCATTAATTGCTAAATGCAATGTTAACAAATGAGACCATATTGTAAACTCATACAGTTTATATATATATATATATATATATATATATATATATATATATATATATATATATATATATATATATATATATATATATAAAATATTGGCCCCTTCTAGATGTTTTGAAATATGCAACCACAATATAACTGGATGTATGTGTTCATTTTTAATAAATTCCCTATGCATTTAAATCCATCAAACTGTAACTGTCCTTCAGGCAACACCAAATGAAGTCAATAATCAAACCAAAAAGGTCACTTTCAGCAAATAGTGAACGTTCATAAACAACTCTATGAAAATGTTACTTATCCACTGACAGTTTACTGGAAAATCTCCTTCGAAAGACAAAGTCTCAAAGATCTCGAAAAACATCTTGCTAAAAATGTGCTGTACACATCAGCTTACAACCACACATCACATTAGCTCTGGAACTGGTGTTGGAAGATGCTATCTGCTTTTCATTAACAGACATTATTGATATTAAATAACTTACAATATCGAAATACATATGAAAATGTAGATTCCATTATACAACAGTCAAAAAACAAAACACACCCCAAGAAAAAGCCAGTTTCTAAGGATAGAACAGAACATGCAATCCACACCCTTTACAAAGGTTTTATCAAAATAATAATAAAACAATTGCTCTGTAGTCCAATGATCAGAAATGCATCTTAGTTTCAACTCATGCAGTAACTCAAAATTATAAAGACAGGGTAATAACAAATACATTGGTGTGAACATTTAATGCACAAAGTATATTGGCATGGATAAATGAGCACTGGGATTGTGGGGCAAAAATTGATTATTTGGAAAAAAAATATAGCAAATATAAAAATATTATATATTGTATGTCTACAATTATTTGGTCATTTTCAGAAAATCTGTACAAGCAATTCATGTAATGTAAAAGATGGATTTGCTGTTTAATTTTATAGGGTAAAAGATTAAAAACATCCTTTAAAAGAATATTCCATAGAGACTGATCTGAATTATTTTTTCATATAAAATGACTATAAATCCAAACACTAAAAGGGAGATTAATTTTTTACCCTCACATCATTAAAAAGAAAAGGAGGAAAAAAACACTAATACAAAAAAACATACATTACAAATAAAAAGTGGCACAGTCAAAACAATAGCAGTTATTTATTCCTGTGACTATGCAGAATATCAGAGTGGATGGTTGAGCATCCATCTTCGCTCATCTGTGTTAGTGTGTGCAGTCTGACGGAGGACTTTAACAGACGCAGAGGGTTGCTTTACGATGCTGCAGTATTGTGACGCTGGGCGCCCGTTTGGGACTCTTGCCGGTGTTGCGTTTGGGTACGAAGCGTTCCCCAGTCCTCCGGCGGGAGCTGCTCGAGGGTGAGGGGGCTACGCCTGGGCCTCTTCCCCACCGGACTTGACACATCCGGTGAGGACAGGGGCATCTCTGGGGTCCAGTTGCCCTCAAAGGGGCACACAGTCAAGGAAGCTTTGTCCATGAGCTCAATGTAAGGGAGGTTTTCCTCTGACGGGGGTTCTGTGCTGAGATTCACTCCTGACAGACCGTTCCTTCTCTCCAGCGCTGGCAAAGACTCGCTGCTGGCTGAGGACAGGTCTGGATCCGGGGTCTGTAGAGGGTCAAAGATTTAGTCATTTTGTGTTTTACCCATTTCTAAACCAAGAAATAGCATTTTATTATTTACAAATTACACATGTTGGGAAGCTACTTTTAAGGCTACTTTTGCCAAGCTAGTAGCAAAAGTAGGTTAACTTCTTTTGAGAAAGTTGACAGCTCCATAACAAGTTAAAGGGTTAGTTCACCCAAAAATGAAAATTCTATCATTTACGCACCCTCAAGTTGTTCCAAACCTGTATGAATTTATTTCTTCTGCTGAACACACACATACAAGATATTTTGAAGTGTTGGTAACCCAGCAGTACATGGACCCCATTGACCTCCACATATATATACATATATATATGTATATATGTGTGTATGTATGTATGTATATTATGTGTGTGTGTGTTGTATATAAATATAAATATATATATATAAGCTATGGAAAAAATTAAGAGACCACTGCCAAATCAGCAGTGGTCTCTTAATTTTTTCCATAGCTGTATATATATATATATATATATATATATATATATATATATATATATATATATATATATATATATATATATATATATATATATATATACATATATATATATATATATATATATATATATATATACTGTATATATATATATATATATATATATATATAAACATTTGGGATATTTCACCAAAAAATTCAAATTCTGCCATGACTTTCATTCTTGGAAAAAATTAAGAGACCACTGCTGATTTGGCAGTGGTCTCTTAATTTTTTCCATAGCTGTATATATATATAAAAAATGTATTTATTTTTTCCAAATGATAAGTTTGGTTACTGTTTGGTTACTGACTTTTCAAATGATCTTCTTCAATGTTCAGCAGAAAAAGAAATTCATACAACAAACATGAACAAACTACAATTAATCTATTTATGAGGATTATTTTTGTATATACTACAGGGCTGTTGAATACTTGATTCTGATTGGTTGAGAACGTTCTAAAGGTGTGCAATTATTTTCAGGGAAACGCACGGCTAAAGTAGTTTCAGCCAAGTTTGAACCGCATTACAGTTCCATATCACTGCGTGGATTTAGGGTTCAATTCATAACAAGAGAAGACATACAGCCCCATGTGCTTGATCTGAAATTTTCGATGTCTAACTTCACAATCAATTGACTTTAATAAATAAAGTATAGTCATATCTATAATAGGCTAAATAGAAAATTAAACTGAATATATAAATAAATTAATAGTCCTGCTGCACGGATTTTCATAATTATTCTAGATAATATAACAAATAAATAATTATTGATAGGCTTACTTGTTAAAAGGGCTTTGTGTTTTTCATTTATTGGGTACCCAATGTCAATTATAGAAAACAATAATGAACGAATTAATTAAAACGAAGTTAATAAATAAATAAATTAATAATAATATTAATATTGACGCACATGCTTTTCTGTCTCATTATTTCAACGTCTCTCTCTCTCTCTCCTAATAACTGCACTAATAACTGCATAAAGCCAGGACAGACTAGTTTAGGCCTACGCCAGTTATGAATGTAATTTAATACTTCTGACTGATCATGCCCAACGCGTGTTCATCACAGCAGCGCGCTCAGTCTGTGTTCACACAGTTGGTAATTAGTAAGACCTGCTACTACAGTCGATGGAAACAGTCGGTCTTCGAATATTTTAGCGAATTGTAAGTGTGTCCCCCTTGTAAGTGACATTAGTCTGCTATCAGTGGCTCAAACCTCTGTTACTACTACCTCTAAAATGACGTTTTGGAATTAGCAACGGAGGCATGGGATTAGATGCGTAAGAAATTAGTCCTACATACAAGAGCGCTTTAATGTCAAAAACTTGACAAACGTCTGATATGAATCATCTGAACAATGTTTTGAGGTGTGGTAACTGTAGTATAAGCGGAATAATTGACTTCAGGCCGTTGAATTATCCGAAAATAATGCACACCCGAGGTGTAACGGCCACTCCGCTTCGCGTCGTGACCGCATTACCACCTCGGGTGTGCATTATTTTTCTAATAATTCAACGGCCTGTCGTCAATTATTCCTTACATAAGATAACAGATTTTTTATTTATTTTTAAAAAACAGAAACAAAGAAAAACAGAGCAAACAAACAAAGTATTCAATTAGAGAATAAATCAAATTAGGAGTAATATTGTGAAAATATTCTATCATAATTTTGTAAACTATTATTACGGTTTTTTAATTTTTTGTAATTTATTACCGATGATGAAAAAGCTGAATTTTCAGCATCAGTACTCCAATCTTAAGTGTCACATGATCCATTTGGTGCTCAAGAAACATACTTATTATTACAAATATTGAAAACGTCTGCTGATGTCTGGTTATAAATCTTATTGGCAGCAGTTTATAACAGCAAAAGTGAGTTCTACTAAGTACTAAAGATGCTTGCCAGGAAGTGGTCGAATAATTTTGAGACTGCAGAAGTCATTAAAAGTTGCATTTTCAGTTGAATTTGGGTAAAACATTTGAAACATTTGTTGTGTTGAGCTATTTCATTTACTTTTGTTTGATTTGTTCTTTGCAAAAGGTTGAAAGTCTGTACATTTTGCTAATAAACCTGATTTAGAATGGTGGTTGAATAATTTCGAATTACAACTCTATGTAACATACACTCACCGGCCACTTTATTAGGTACACCTGTCCAACTGCTCGTTAACACTTAATTTCTAAGCAGCCAATCACATGGCGGCAACTCAGTGCATTTAGGCATGTAGACATGGTCAAGACAATCTCCTGCAGTTCAAACCGAGCATGAGTATGGGGAAGAAAGGTGATTTGAGTGACTTTGAACGTGGCATGATTGTTGGTGCCAGAAGGGCTGGTCTGAGTATTTCAGAAACTGCTAATCTACTGGGATTTTCACGCACAACCATCTCTAGGGTTTACAGAGAATGGTCCGAAAAGAAAAAACATCCAGTGAGCGGCAGTTCTGTGGGCGGAAATGCCTTGTTGATGCCAGAGGTCAGAGGAGAATGGCCAGACTGGTTCGAGCTGATAGAAGGGCAACAGTGACTCAAATAACCACCCGTTACAACCAAGGTGGGCAGAAGAGCATCTCTGAACGCACAGTACGTCGAACTTTGAGGCAGATGGGCTACAGCAGCAGAAGACCACACCGGGTGCCACTCCTTTCAGCTAAGAACAGGAAACTGAGGCTACAATTTGCACAAGCTCATCGAAATTGGACAATAGAAGATTGGAAAAACATTGCCTGGTCTGATGAGTCTCGATTTCTGCTGCGACATTCGGATGGTAGGGTCAGAATTTGGCGTCTACAACATGAAAGCATGGATCCATCCTGGCTTGTATCAACGGTTCAGGCTGGTGGTGGTGGTGTCATGGTGTGGGGAATATTTTCTTGCCACTCTTTGGGCCCCTTGGTACCAATTGACCATCGTTGCCAACGCCACAGCCTACCTGAGTATTGTTGCTGACCATGTTCATCCCTTTATGACCACAATGTACCCAACTTCTGATGGCTACTTTCAGCAGGATAATGCGCCATGTCATAAAGCTGGAATCATCTCAGACTGGTTTCTTGAACATGACAATGAGTTTGCTGTACTCAAATGGCCTCCAAAGTCACCAGATCTCAATCCAATAGAGCATCTTTGGGATGTGGTGGAACGGTCAGATTCGCATCATGGATGTGCAGCCGACAAATCTGCGGCAACTGTGTGATGCCATCATGTCAATATGGACCAAACTCCCTGAGGAATGCTTCCAGCACCTTGTTGAATCTATGCCACGAAGAATTGAGGCAGTTCTGAAGGCAAAAGGGGTGCAACCCGTTACTAGCATGGGGTACCTAATAAAGTGGCCGGTGAGTGTACATTGCCTTAATCAAAAATGCTCATTAACTGGAATTCCGTCATTTTGACAGACAAAAAATATTGTATTTATCTTCTTTAGAAACATTCCAATAAACACTGCCAATATGATTAATAGTGAAAAAGGGTAGACAAGAACATTGTAAAGCATCCGTGTGAAAACAAACCTGGAAAGAGACGTGAGGATTTGGGGAGAAAAATGAGTGCTTAGTGCATTCCAGTAAATTATTTATGGGATATCTCAAATTATATCGGGAGAACAGACCACAAATATGGTGTGTATATTTTATCTTTTCATACTGTTACAGGGAAAAACAAAAGGCGAAAAAGAAAAGAATCAGGAGGAAAATTGCAGTGACTATAAAGAGCTCTTGCTATAGATATTCTTGTTATACCACATCACATTAAAACGGCGTGTTAACTTTATTCTCCTAACGTCGGAACTTTTACCATTAGTCAATCTGATGGATACAGATTATTTTTGTAGCACAACCTGTTTTGAAATTTGAAAAAATCATTTTTTCCCCCAAACCAGAAGTGCCCTCATAATCTAAAATGCAATAGTTGATATACAATGTTATGCTAATGAGCTTATGCATGCTCATTTGCCCTTTTTTGCATTAAACATTGTTAAATGTAATATTTATCATTGTATTCAATATTAACATTAACTTTAAGCATTAGATTATGGCAAATTTAAAGTATTAAGTCTTAATTAATACTAATTTTCCATATGGTACATCATGTTTTAATGCATAGAAATCATGTAGCATTTGAAACCATTTGGTGTTCAACTTATCTAGACAAAATAGTACCGAATTTTAATATCAGTCATACCATGACAATAATGATCAGTTTATCAGTGTTGGCCAGAATTTGAATATCTGCAAATCCCTAAAAGAAATGTTTTATTCCAAAGGAATGTACCAGAAATTGAAAAGAATCAAAATGTAAATAAATGGAACAACTCTTAAAGACAAAATAAGAATAAAGTGAGTGTAAAGTCTGGTCTTCATCACTGCTTTACAACAGGGGAAACGCATCACGGCTGCTCTTTTGCATTCTGTTGCCCTGTTCTGTATTTTTCATTTCCCCTCTATCAAAATCATAACAGCACCAGAAGAGCAAACAGGAAAAATGATCAAAGCGGCCTCCCTGAAACCTCTAATCCACTCCACTTAAAAGGATTAAAAACACAAACATCTGTCCACTCTCCAGCTCTCCGAGCCAAAGCAAAACAGCCAAGAGCAGCTGGAGGAGCTGTGCTTCAAACACACTGGGGCCAAACAAACACGGAGACATGGCTTCCATCGGAACTGCTCTGACAATGGAGGCCTCGATCGGGAAAAGCAGGCAGGACTGATGAGCAGTGTGTTAGAGTCTCTTTTGGTGGGCATGGAGCCAAAGTGTGGCTAACATGAGCAGGAACTCTGTAAAAAGTCTTATCTGAAAAATTCTGATTAGCTGTGAGTCTGGACAGTGTACAGAAATCTCTTGAAGTTCAAGGGTATCATGAACTCCTGTTTTTGTCTGCTTGAAGTTTCAGACAAGTGTTGTGAAAAGCACTGGTACTTTGGTATCAAGTCGATACTGGAATTGTTCGAATGCGACAATCCCAGACTCGAGATATAGGTAGTATTGACTAGTGCCCACTATTGCACTCTGAAAAGCATCAAAAATGTCTTTTTTTTTAGCATTGAGCATTACAGCCAATCACAGGCTCTGTTTACACCTAGTTTTATGTTAGTGTTGTGTGCGGGGTCTAAAATGTTGAGCTTGTCCACTTTCAACCACTTCCAGAGGAAGTCAAAACCCCATTCGACCGGATTGCTTTCATAGTGTAAATACTCATGTGATTGAATGTGTTTGAAAAGCAGCAAAATAGCGTCTACTCTCCGCCTACTGACCTATTGTGTAAACATAATGGGAAGTGCACTAGCAAGACAGCATTTAAACTTTGTCGATTGGAGAACCAAGTGTGATTTGAAGACGAAAAAATTTACCGCTCAGTGTGGTCTTGCAGTTACCAGAGCAGAAACGAGATGATGCTCTCTGTATGTTTTTCTGTCGTCTCTGGGCGTGCTCATATGTAAATTGCACAAGCTTATTTTGTCCATTAGATCGAAAGATCTGAAAAAACATACATTTACCCGCCCATAAATGCGGTTAAAAGTGGACAAAAGAGATGGATTCGAACACCAGGTGTAAACGGGTATGTTTCCCACGTCTACGCCTATCCGATCAACCTTGACCCCAAAGCCGCCACCAGGTGCCACCATTTGCACCATTTAGAATTTCAGTCACCGCCAGCCAATAGGGGATTATCACGCTTCCGGGTTTCATGAGCGGGATTAGTCAACTTTGTGCATGTCCACTTCCGACGAAGTTCAACAATGCCTGAGACGAATACTATTTATGTCACTGCTCTGTTCCACTTTGTAAATCTAACCAACAACGCCAACCCTACTTAAGTTTTCATGGATTCCCGACTGAATTGAGTATAAGGAAGAAGTGGATTAAAACTTTAAAATTTATCAGGGATGCCGTAGAAATAAACTTAGTGTAGTCCATTAGTTCGCCAGCGAGATCGGTGATACAACGGAAGTGGCAGTGCACAAAGATCGCTGAATCCGGAAGTACTGCGTATCAGCGTGATAATCCCCTATTACTCCGTAAGCCAAATTGAGGTGCCATCTGATCAAGTTTGGCTGAGCCGGCTAGAATTATTTAGTCTGGTTCAACCAGACTCTAGCACATTTCATTTACATTTCTCAATTGAGAAACGTTTCCTTCCATGTAGGCGGGTTCACTGTTAAAGTTCAAATCTATTGGATCTGCCCAGAGTCACTCAGGATCTGCCATAGCCAATTGCTAACGTGTGTAGTCGTGAGTGACGTATGCGTCAGGCGCCGAAATGGTTGGAAACAACAAGTCCGAATGATCAGAGGATTATGTTTACAATAGGATTTCAGTCAACGAGAGCTGCAGGTTTTGTTAATGTAGGAACAATTATTATAATTCGAAATGTATATTTGACACGAAGGACAGTGATGTATTCGTTCAACGGTGGAAGCTGTGTCTAATCATTACAAATACGCAGCTGTGGTCGTTTTAACAACAATTTTTGTTGAAAACAACAATTTTTCATATTACGTCTTATTGTTTCTTAATTACCTTAATTATGGTCTTCAAAGTATGTGTTTGTACATTTTTATGTGGCATTTAGTTTTTTTATTAAAACAAATTAACCATTGCCATCTAAAACTGAAAATCAAATATCTTCAAAGTATGGGTTTTCACATTTTTATTTTTATAAAACATAAAAAATCTTACCGATCCTAAACCTTTTTTTTTTTTTCAAAAATTGTGTTAAAACATTTGGATTTAATGTATGTTTTCTTTTTTTACATTAATCATGGTTGTCAACTTGCTATCAGCAATTACAATTAAAAACAATGCAAATATGGATTTAGTAAAACTCAATGTGTGGCTTTTACACTTTTTAATAGTACACCCTGATTTAGGGTTTTATTTAGTTATAATAAACAAAAAAAATCTAATTGAATTCATCCGATTAATCGAAAAAACAATCGTCAGATTAATCGTTTATCAAAATAATTGTTAGTTGCAGCCCTAGAAACAATGTAAATAAGAGATTAATTGTGAGGCGTAGGCAGCCTCTTTGATTATAACATGAATTCGAATTCACAAGTGCAGAACTGAGAGCTTGAGCTGAAATTAAGTGATTGACATCTTTAATGATTATAAGGGACCACTTACTTTCTGTAGAATTTGAAAAAAATTGACAAATGTATATCATTTTAATAATAAACAGCATTTCATGCTGTTGAGATGACCACATAAATGTAGAATTTAAATTTGTAATCTTTTACCTTAATGAGTGGTGTGTTGGAGCGGGACCCTATAGCTGGGTCACAGTGCGGGCCCTCTGCTCAGGCTGAGAATGACCTCGTCTCTATGCATAGGAAGGTGGGGTTTGCCAGGCTCAGGAAGGGCGATAACTATAACGCTGGTATTGTCTGCACGGAGCATCCGTTGACGCCATCGCATCAATGCATGGCAGCCCAACCGACGTGCAACCGACATCCCGAAGGGTGCCTGTAGGCGTAAAACACACTTTTAAGGCCAGTTCACACCAAGAATGATAACTGGAAAGATAGCGATAACTACATTAGCTCATTCTCTTTAAAGCAGTACAGATTCTGATTGGCTGTCAATATTTTTATCTTTCATCAGCTGAGAAAAATAGTTCTGAAAGTCATTCCAACTAGATTGTTTCCCTGTGCCGTTATCGTTATAGTGTGAACTCTGCTAGTCTTTTAGATTTAGAACTATATTTTTATAGTTATCAAACTTGGTGTGAACGGGCCTTTAGAAATGAACACAAAAAGAGAAGTTAGAATATTACAACATATGGTTAGAAAAAATATTTCATACCACAGCTTCATCATGGCTCTGGCACACAGTCACCGCCTCCTGCGGCGGCACCATGTTCCAAAGGCCGTCACTGCCAACGATAATGTAACGATGCCGTCTTGGGTCAAGAGTCACCACATTGGTGTCAGGCTCGGGAGACACCACAAACTCTCCACTGTAGAAGTCATAACTCCATAGATCACCTGCACGAACACGTTTACAACATTACTTGCATATAGTTGCATTTGTCAATAAATATATCCTGGAAATTCTAGAAAAGCTTAAAAAAAATCTCTTAAAGGTGCTGTATGCCATTTTAGCGGCCTCTAGCAGTAGGGTTGGGTATCGAGAATCGAGTATCGATTGGAACCGGGACTAACTTTTCGTTTTCCCGGAATTGTTCAAAAGTTAAAACTTCGATTCCTAGTTTTGATATTCACAGTCCGTCGACCGGAAGAAGAAACCGCTGAACAACACCAACGAAGAGGCGTCTACTGGAAGTGTTGGCAAAACCACGCGAGTCGAACATGAGTAGCTTACGTCGACGGTCCAAAATGTGGCTTCACTTTTCTAAAAATAACGAAATCTCGGCAAAATGCTAAATTTGTGTCAAAAGGAGTATTTGTGACAGAAGGAGTGGTTCCTTCCGAAAGACCGTTGGTTAGCAAGGTTAGCTAAACTTTTTTGACCCTGCCTCTTAAAAGAATCGGAATTGAGAATCGTTTGGAACTGGAATCGAAACAAGGAACCGAAATCGGAATCAGAATCATTTAAATTCAAACGATACCCAACCCTATCTAGCAGTGATGTTTCAGAATGCAACAAGAGCTCGACAACTCGTCAGAGCAACAACTCGTGCTCGTGTGCGTGATCGATCTCAACAGCGAGCATTCACTACCGGCCACACAGAGACTTTCAACGCAAAGGCGAAAGCATCACACAACATGCTGGAAACTAATGTAAACTCCCACTGCAGGTACAATAATAGCCTACTTTGATCAGCTTGACGTTGAGCTAATGCTCTGTGCTCGAACCATGATAATGTTACAGAAACTGCATTTAGCCGACATGTGATGTTATATAGCATAAGTCATTTCTCGAACTGTATTCGTGTATCTTTCACAATCAGCAATGTCAACACAGGTGAATGTATAATATGATAATGGAAACGGTTAATGAACTAGACTGAACAGTTTCAGTGTATCAGTAAGATCGTAGGAAGTGACATTACTGTAACTGAACGTGTCTGGAAATGTGTATTATAAACAATATGATAGTAACATTAGTGGGATGACGACGTTAGTCAGTAGATCTAGTAAATAACATAAGTTAGATCCTAAAGCACCTACTTTTTGTTATCCTGGAACATTCTTTTGTATTCATGTCATGTTTCATGTAGTTTACCTTGCTATTTCACTAGAGTTTATGTTGATCAGCGTTTTCGTCCGGAGTCGATCAGATTCGTAACACTTTACAATAAGGTTCATTAGTTACTACATTAGTTAACATTAACAAAGAATGAACAATACTTCTGCAGCATTTGTTAATCTTTGGTAATGTTAATTTTAACATTTACTAATACTTTATTAAAATCTTGTTAACATTAGTTAATGCACTGTGAACTAACATGAACAACAATGAACAGCTAGATTTGTATTAATTAGCGTTAACAAAGAATAACAAATACAGTAACAAATGGTTAGTTCATGTTAGTTAATGCATGAACTAATGTTTAATAAATGAACCTTATTGTAAAGTGTTACAGTTTTGCCTGACGACTGACGAGCTTGAGCAGATAAAACTTTTTTGTTTTTGTTTTTTATATTTATGTGGAGTTTGTGTTGGAGTCTGTGTTGTGCTGGAGGCAGGACGTTTTGGGGGTCTCCAGACTCCATGTCGTCAGATGATGTGCCGTTGGTCGCATAGACTGTATGATAGAGAGGCTTCGGGAGCGCGTATGCACGTCACATCTGATGGATTTCGCAGGAAATCCGACCCGGAGACCTCACTTATAAATATGAATATTGGCCTTCAGAGGTAATAGCAAAACCGGAAAAAGTGGATCATTGCAATGTGTGATTACAACCCCTTCAAACACAGGCAATAAAAATATGATTCATTTTATAAAAAAAGTTACATATAGAAACTTTAATTTTTGATATTAAGGACCATTTTCGCGGTTTTCGCTACCCGAAAACCGCCACTGGCCAATCATGTCTTAGCAACCGTAACTATGCACGGGAGGACTGGCAAGCTTTCGAACGACGGAAACATGCTGAAGCATTGTGCGTATGGGTTGTGCAAATCTGATACCAGTATACTAAAATCTTGGAGGGGAGAGGAATAGTTTTCCTTCCAGAAAATCTAAAAGCCAAGGGGAGAAATGATTGGCGTGATCTAGCATCTATGACCCATTCACAACTACTGGTAAATGTCGACATGCTTAACAAAAACACCTATTGCTTGGAAATACTGACGGTTCTTTGATCATAATGATAACGTAAAATAAGACGATTAAAGAGACAAGACAAAGGCTCACTGACATACTTTAAAATATATTTCTGCATTTTGTCCCACTAACCTTAACTTAACCCAATCCGGTTCGCGCTCTCCCGGTATTAGTGTTATTCCACAAGATTTATTGATCAGCTGTTTGATTTATAATTATTAAGATTATTTTCACATACCCTGCTGTGTATGTACATAGCTGTTCCTCAATTTGTGTTTCCCATTTGAACGATCAGCATATGAGGCACGGCTGCTTGCGCTGGGACTATAACGTTAGGCTTTAACTTCAATTTAAGAAATGATTCTCTAATCGGTTGCATATAATGTCGTGAATATATCCCTCGAACGCATACTGTAGTCCCTTTTGTCTTGCTCTCTCAGATATTTCACTTGTTCGCTGAAAATGACTAATTATCTCATTGGGAATGTCTGAAACCGGGTGCATCCACACTATAATAGATGGGCCAGTCGCGAAAGCTTGACAGGCGTAGCAACAGTAACTAGGGAGGGCGGGGCTTAGCGAAGGGTCAATTATGTTTTTAGGGTATGTGAATAAAAGCCTACATAAAATCAGTACATCATTTGAAGAGATTGTGTCTCTTCAGAAGTAGGGTTGGGTATCGAGAATCGAGTATCGATTGGAACCGGGACTAACTTTCGTTTTTCCCGGAATCGTTCAAAAGTTAAAATTTCGATTCCTAGTTTCGATATACAGTCCGTCGACCGGAAGAAGAAACCGCTGAACAACACCAACGAAGAAGCGTCTACCGGAAGTGTTGGCATAACCATGCGAGTCGAACATGAGTAGCTTACGTCGGCGGTCCAAAGTGTGGCTTCACTTTTCTAAAAATAACGAAATCTCGGCAAAATGCAACATTTGTGACAAAAGGAGTATTTGTGACAGAAGGAGTATTTCCTTCAGAAAGACCATTGGTTAGCAAGGTTAGCTAAACTTTTTTGACCCTGCCTCTTAAAAGAATCGGAATCGAGAATCGTTCAGGAACCGGAATCGAAATAAGGAATCGGAATCAGAATCGTTCAAATTCAAACGATACCCAACCCTATTCAGAAGACTTGGATTTAAACAACTCTGAATAATTTTGAAGTGTGAATGTTTTGGGGAAATGAGAGACAAATCTCTCCGGTTTCATTAGAAATATCTTAATTTTGTGGTCTTAAGTCTTATGTGGTTGAATAACATGAGGGTGATGCTGCAGGAACTGATGAATGAATTTTCATTTTTGGGTGAACTACTGTGTCCCTGATGATGAATAGTGAATAGGCACTGAATGTGACTGTAATGGATTTTTACAGATTTGTCAGTACAAAGTAAACAACATATTACTTAATTACAATCTCACTCTGATCTATAAGATATTAAGCGTTTACCCAGAGCTCTGGCAACAGCAAGGAAGGGGATCTGATCAATCGGGGTGCTCCTTCTGACCGGGCCATTGTGAGTTAGCCTAGGCCTCTTCCACACCACACGGTTCACGCCAGACTTCTTCACCACACTACACTCACACACAATAAGAGGAAATGACTGCATTAATCCAAGAGATAGATTCTTATGATGACTAAAAGTATTTTTTTTTAAAGAAAGCTCTCACCTTCCTCCCAGTCCCTCAATTCTCTGCTTCTCTTTCGGGAGCTCGGGCTTGTGGTCTTGTGTGACCTCCACAGCTTTGATGACTTTATCAGAGGGATCTTCCCTCACACCCAGCACGACGGATGAGTCCCCGACATGAGCCACAAACATGCGGTCTCCTCTGATGACCACCACACTGGCTGTAGTGCCTGAAGTACTGGGGAGGCCAGTTAATGTTTTTGGCCATTCCGCTGAAGAACAGACACTGGGTTAAACAACTGCATCAAGACATTGTTTACAAGGCAATTTCTCCACAGCTGAATAAAATACAGTTCTGTAAGTCATAATGAGATCTCACATTACTTTTATCTTCATTGTTATTTAATTATAATATAGTTTACACATGAATGAAAACAACAGTTTAAAAAAAAGTGCCATGTTTGCCGTGTTCTTGCATTTAGGCGGCTTTGACCAACAGATGTCGCTAGCCTGCCATCACACATCACGCGCACCTGTTCTGTGGCTTTGCACATGCGCACATTAGGATACGTTTATAAACAAAAGTGCTTTTTTATTGAACTCAAGTCATTATTACTATGATGTTAAATCATTATTGACTGAGGAAGTCTTGTTGACCAGAGCGTTTGCGTATTAAAACCATTCGCCTTAGAAGTAATTAAAGTTCGAGTGCTGTCCTGTGCCAGACTTTCCCCCTTTTTTTACATTTTAAAGTCATCATTATTATAAGAGTTTCTCAATCATTATAATGAGATACTAGCCCAAGTCATTGTTTTGAGAAAGTATAAAATAATAATGTGAAACTAAGTCATTATTACGAGAAAGCTTCTTTTAATTCAATTTCTTCTTATTGTGAGATACAAAGTCCTTATTACAAGAAACTCATTACGAAAAACCCATTTTTACAAGAAACCTCATTATTAGGGAAAAACATGATCATCAGATGTTAAGTCGTTATTAGAATATTTCTTATTACGAGGTATTACACGATATTAAGCCATTTTAACAAGAAAGGTTCTGTTCTCACTATAAGATGTTAATATTAATTCTTTAAATTAGATTTTTCTTCTAAATAAATATAACATTAACTTTATTGAGAGCATTTCTCATTATTATGCCATAGTATATAATAGGAAATCATTATGAGTAATATGCTTGCTCACTATAATGAGATACTAAATAATAATTATGAGACAGTTTATATTTATTATGCCAACATATTTATACTCAGCTGTGGCGGAAACGGCTTTCGTAGTATAATACATTTGCTTCATCCCTCTAAAAGTGTAAAGGTCTGCAACAGTTTTTATATAGACCTGCTTTGCTTATTAACCTGACAATTTCCACGCATGCGCACTATGACCCATCCGTTCATTAGATTTGTATTTATTTATTTTTTTTCGTGTTTTCTGCAGTCACTATTGCGTGGCGCCCAATTTCAAAAAGTGTATTATTGCGACAGATCAATTGCAGCCCCAGAATTTATATCTATCGGTCTAAGAAAAAATTAAACACGTATGTGATTTCAGGCGTTAAAATTCGTCTGGAGGACTTAAGTTGCACTGATAGCAATGACCTTATTATCGAAGCTGCTCACAACGTATTTAGGCATAAAAAAAAAATTAATTAAAAATAAAAAAAAACTATCGTCAGGAAATGTCTTGGGAAAGCCATGAATGTACTTACGAAGCTTTTTCCACATTGCATGATGACAAGCGACGAAGCCCTTACGAATTGCGGCACAAACCTTCCGGTAATCCTTAGACCAAAAGCCCCGCTGCTTCTTGAGAAAATCCCAGAGGTGATCTCGAGCGAACAGCGCGGCTTCTCGCCCTCCGTGGCCGTCAAACACGGCGAAGAACGCGACCGATCTCCTGCTGTCCGCTGCCGCCGGTTGAGTCCCGGGCTCCTCTGTCCCGTCGATCTCGTCGGTCGACAGGGTGTTTCTCCACGTTACCATGACGGGTAAAGGCTTGTTTGTGCAGTCCGGCGAGTCACTTTCAGAGACGGGCTCTTGGTCCGGCTTTGGATCAGTGTGTCCGGCCTCTCGCAGCTCATCGTCGCTGGGTTCCAGCTCCACGATCACCTCAGTTAAATCCTCCATGTATTTCCTTCCTCCTTGTTCGGAGAAGACGCTCACTCGCAGCGATAGGTCTAAATTCATGGCCAGTCGGTCAGCCCTTGCTGATAGTTCAACCTAAAGACCGCACAAACGTGGTTAAAAGATTATGTTTAACCTCAAAAACATTAATTAATCTGAGCTCGTCTTTTGTTTATTTTCTAAGCTGCCAGTCTTCCTTCCTTCACAGACACATAGTAATGCAGGCAGATGTGTCATTAGCGCCATCTGTTGGACAGGAGGATTCTGTAAGTTGCAGAGCAGGTACTTTTGGGGAAACATGGCAAGCCGTTTTAAGATTTAAAGGGGGGGTTGACTGCAATATAACATGTATTCGTAGTTTTTCTTTTTTTAAAAAGTCTTATTTTTCATAAACTTCACCTTTATTGTCAGCCGCGCTCTCCTCGGTCCCCTTAACGAGCGGTTCACTTCCTAATTCTATGAAAACACTCCCTCAGAAACGGGTGGTGGGCTCAGATTGGTTAGTTTGGCCCGGTGTGTTGTGATTGGCTAAACTGTCGCTCACGTTGTCCAAAAGATTAACGCCCATTACCTTTAAGGGCGAAACGGGCATGTCATGAGCTCCGGTCCAGATGTCAATACGTGTCGAATTGCAGTATCAATTTCAGGCAGAATCAGACCGAGAAAGCCACGATGAAGAGAGTCAAACAGAACCTCACCACACACGGCTCTTACTAAACGTTTCTGAATGATAATTTGCTACATTTTTTAACTTTGTACACGTTTATTTTACACAATAGCATCTGACTGGCAACAATAGCAACTGACTGGCTAATGTTATACTCAAACAGCGTTGGCATGTTTACGTTCTTGATCAGAATCGAAAATAACGTCATAAAACATGTATACATGAAAAAATACGTTTAAAACATTAGTACTTACAGAAAATTCAGGTCCATAATGTTTGTACGCGTTTGTCGTAGACACAAAATAGCATAGTCTAACTAGTAGTGGCTAAAGCCAGCGCTGGCATTTGAAAAAAATAAAACACAAGGCTACGTCTTGAATTATACATGCAAATACATTTAAAATGATGAAGTCTTAGCCTACTTACAGATTGTGGCCCAACACTGCTGCCTCTTGTTTTAAAGTCGGAACTGCTTCATGTTTTAGTAACAGTTTCTTGTTGAATCCGGTGTTGAAACTCGCTAGATTACGATCTTCATTTTCAGGAACATAATCAAACATAAATTGTATCCATTGTTGAGGAAGAATAGCGTCCATGGGAAGCCCGAACACAGAAGACCTGACAGCTGCGTGAACAACACAATCGACGAGTCGACGTGCCTCAGAAATATGCGCATTGCGCATGCCATTTTCTGCATATTCTGAGGGAGGGGTTGATGCAAATGTGTAGGTTAGTGACGTACCATAACCTAGCTGTAGTCCCAATCAAGTCGTTTTTGTAGGCAATTATACTTCCTGATTGTTAAAAGACGATATCTCTGCTTACACTGAACTTTAAGCACTGCAACTTTGCAGATACTGTTCATGCACCAACAGCAACAGTACACACTATTTAAAATGAAAAAAGTGAAATTGCAGTCAACCCCCCCTTTAAACCTTAACGTACTGGCATCTATTTTCATGTTACTAATACTTTTTTTTTTTAGCTTGGCCTACTAGTATCTAATAAGAACATAAGTACTAGCATGCATTTAATATGTTTGAGTATCAAATGAATAAGTATTTGTATGACAAATAAGAACTAGTATCTTAATGAATAAATACTCGCATCTATTTAATAGGCACAACAAGAACTAATACTGTAAGGAAGCCCAAAAACGCCACCTGGAGGTTTCTTTATGTATATAACTTCATTGACACTTTAGACAAGTCAAGACATGCCTGAACAAGTATCAGGGGGCAGTCAATGGCATTGTCCCAATTCAATGGCTGCATTCTTCCAAAGGCCACGACCTCAAAAGCAAAGGTTGAACTGAGCGTATTTGAATGGGATGTCTAGCCAAAGGAGGGCTGTTCTTGTCACCTAGCAACTGTGACGGCTTCCATAGTCGACCAGCAGTAACATTTGTGCTGAATAGTTTTAAAAGTTATATTCAACTGCCTAAAGAAAACAGGGTTCACAACCTGTTTAAATATATCATACCAAGATGCAATTTTACATGCCGCTTGTTCTAGCAAAACATTACACGCAGAAGACGATATTCCTCCGCGCAGGCGAGCAACCACCAAGAAAAGGTGTTTCTCGCACACCAATTCTCGCCCAGGACAACTGGAAGCTGCTAGGGATCAGATGCTGGCTGATCTTGATCAACGGCTTATTTTTCCACCTGAGATTGCCACCACTAACCTACGACCAGATATTGTTTAGTGGTCTGGATCAGCACGCATTGTTCAACTGAGTTAACCATGCCATGGGAGGATGCGGTAGATGAGGCATATGAGAGGAAGAAACTGTGGTATGCTCATCTGGCCACTGAAGCAGAACAGCGAGGATGGAGTATCCAGGTTTATCCATTGGAAGTGGGTTGTCGAGGATTTGTGGCATACTCTACAACCCGATTCCTCAGAGACATCGGATTCAGTGGCCAAGAGTCGCGTCGCACATTAAATAACTTATCTGAAGCAGCAGAAAGGAGCAGCGACTGACTGTGGTTGAGACGGAAAGATTCTAGCTGGCTGTGTACAGGCCGCCACGCTACAGTTTCGTAGAATTCTTGAAAAACTTGAAGAGTTTGTTGGTTTATTTGTATAGGTTGCATAGTAATTACAGTCATTACGTTCCTGTGTATATTGCATGAATGATGGGTGGTTTTTGGGCAGATATTGTGTTTTGCGGTAGGTGGTATGCCATACGGAACTGTTGCCACTGAAACTGCTTTAATGCACCAGTGGGGCTCGACAGCCTTAGTCAAACAGTTGGCGCGTATGGTTGGGTTGCGGAGAGATTGTGAGATTGTAGTTAGGTCACATGTGAACTACGAGGAAGGATCAACCTCAGCAGCAGGAGGGATGTAGAGGTCAGTAAGCTGGGCTGAGTTGAGTGGGGGACGTAGGGGTGACTCTGGGACGCCAGAGTCACTGTTGAGCCTTCTTGAGGTGTCGTGGGCTAGTTGATGAAACACTGAGGACGGAAGGAGCCCATTTGAAGACCCTAGAGATGTCCCCTACTCGGCTCAATCCAGACGGTTGTCGTGTGTGCCGACACGGCAAGTACACTGCAGCCGTTAACGGAAGGAATATGGAAAGAAGCGTAAATGGATAGAGAAGTATTGTTCACTGTAAAGCTACGTCCAAGTTTGTGCTTATCTTGGCGAAAGCCGAGTACAAATCAGCATGAAGTTTACCATCTACTCTTGTGTAATGGAAATTATTATATATATATATATATATATATATATATATATATATATATATATATATATATATATATATATATATATATATATACAGTATATATATATTATATTATATATTATATATATATATACACACACACACACACACTTTTTTCACATTAGATTATTCAAGTAGGTAGAAGACATTTAAGAGTGTTATCCTGCCATTTCTCTCAAAAAAAATCTTGCAGGTTCTGCAGTATGAGAGGCCGCAAAGTAGAATTGCAAATTCTTGTTTCATTCATACTGTTTAGTTGTGTATGTTCTGCAGTATTATTTAGAAATGTAAGCTAAATTTGCACACCTATTTATCAAAGTAATGTGAAGCTATGTTTTTTTTATTGTAGATTTTTTTTATTGCACAACCATAAGGGCAAATGCATTTGATCTAATATCTTAAACATGCAGACATAATCCAAAATAAACCCCATCAGCTGGGACACGCTCCAGTTTCTCTGAAACTCAGACCACCATTTCTACTAGTGCTTAACCAAACCCTCTGCTCCCTTTACACTTGTATAAGTACCTAATGAAATAACTACCAATATATAATATATACAGGTACATAGTCACAAATGGAATACAGAACTGAATAGTTGATATCGGATCCCATATTAGTCAAAGGGAAAAAAGATAAAAGTTAGTAGTAACAATACAATAGTTGTTGGTCACTGTTAAAATATCTAGGATCTTATGAATAAGTGCTAGTTTCTAATGAACAAGTACTAGAATCTAATGAACGTGTACTAATATCCATTTATTGGGTACTGGTATCTACTAACTAAGAACTAGTATCTAATGAATAAATACTTATTTAGAGATGTACCTTATACCCTCTTAAAGATACAAGTACTAGTAACTAATGGAATAGTTGCTAAAAACAAGCACTAGAAACATGAAAATAGATACCAGTACATTAAGGATGTTAAATGGCTTGCCATAGGAGGAAATTGTCTGTTGTCAAAATGGAATACCAGCTTTACTGCATACTGTTTAGTAGACAGTGGCTAAATTTAACCAAAGTCCCTTTCTATCTGAAGTCTTTGATTAAGCTTGTTTAAAAATTGCTATTATTGACCTAAACTGAATTAACATTAACATTTTATGATGGTAACAATATTCAGAACTTTATACTACTTATATTACCATTGCTGCATAATTTAGATACATTAAATTGAAAATGACAATGTTTATCGATTACTAGACACCACTCACTGAATTAAACATGCAATGTTAGAGGACTCTTTCTAGCCTTTTGGCCGTCCGATCAAAGAATCATTCAAAAAAGAATGTAGCTAATTTTACCTATAATTTATTTATCATACTGAAAATAAAAGGTATAGTTGTGCATTGTGTATTGCACTGACAGATTCAGAAACCTTTGTTACCAGCCCTGAGTTTCAGCCATGCCAAACCAGCCTGGATTACAATCATCAGGTTACGTCAGTTGTTTAAATAAAGACAAAAACATCTGCAAAAATGTTTGCAAATCCGGTTTATTGGCAAAATGTACAAACGTTCAGCTGTTTGCAATTAACAAATCAAATAAAAATAATTGAAATAGCTCAAACACAAATGTTTCCAGTCGTTTCCCCAAATTCAACTTTTAATGACTTCTGCAGTTTCAAAATTATTCAACTCCCTGAATAGAATCCCTAACGGCACAAATCTGCAAAACAGATGTTGTCTCAAGCACACCTGATGCAACTAATCAAGGGCTTTATGAAATATCAGAACACACGGAATATCTAAACAGGCTAGGATTGTTGAGCGTCACATTTGACTGCATGTTAGCAATAAGGCTAAGTCTTATTTATTAACAAGGAACATGATACAAAAATATAGCAAAGACACTAAGTGTTCCTAGAGACAGCGTTGGAGAAGCATGGCTCGCAAGTTCAAAGTTAAGGGAGCAGTGGTTACACTACCAGGACGGGGAATAAAAAGGAAGCCATCAACCACTGCAAACAGATATCCGAGAAGGCAGGTTCAGAAAAACCCTTGAGTGACTGCAAAAGACGCAGAAACATACGCTGAGGTTTCATCTTTCACAGTAAGGCACATACTAAACGCCTGCGGTTTCCATGCCAGAACTCCAAGATGTACACCACTACTGACCCAAAAGCACCTTTCCTTTTTTATGGAGCAATTAAACAAAACTTTTCATGGAACTTTTCAGCCCTATGGATCAACTGGTATGCCCAGAGGAAGAAGAATGAAGCTTACGCTGAAAAATAAAATACCGTCTACAGTTCAGCATTGTGGTGTTCGGTGATGCTCTGGGGCTGCTTTGTATCCTCTGGCAATGGAAATCTGCAGCGTGTGAAAGGCAATATGGATTAATTAAAATATCAGGAAATCTTTGGAGAAAATGTCATGCCGTCAGGAATCTGAAGCTTGGGCGGCATCGGACCTTCCAACAAGAAAATGATCCAAAGCATACCTCAAATTCCACCAAGGCTTGGTTGCAGAACTCATCCTGGAAGATTCTACAGTGGCCATCAGTCACCTGACTTGAACCCCATTGAAAATCTCTGGTGGGATTTGTAGAATACCAGAGAACCTTCTCGGACATTGGTCTTACTGTGGAATTGCACCACTTATTCCTAGTGACCGTTTATTTAGATTTTAAGAACTGCTTTATTGTCCTTAATCACATTTTTTACTTATGCCTATAATGACTCTCGAAATATGCTTCAAAAAAGGTAGTGCTTTGTTATTTTATTATTGATCTCGGCCCTGGGAATCCTAATCCTGTCCCTAACATTAATAGTCTTTGTACTCCTGTTTTATTCACTTAAATGTTTGTAGTTTGTTGCCTAAAATGGACTTGGTCAGGAGATTAGCTATTCAAACAAATGCAGATGTTTTAGTAATTTCTGAAACCTGGCTTAAAAAAAAATCTACCTTGTGATTAATGGCTATAGAGTTTTCTGTTGTGATCGTCTCAAGAAGGGAAGGGACAGGGGTGTCACAATTTATGTTAAGACTAAATTTAACAGCAGGATCTTATTTTCTCAATCTATTGTTAAACAATTTGAGATCGTAGGGTTAGCTTAGCATACATTACTGAAGTGCACAAGACCATTTCTCCCAAAAAATTACCAAAGTGTTTCGAAATTTTTCCTATTTAAAACTTGACTCTTCTATAGTTACATCGTGCACTAAGACAGACGGAAAATGTAAAGTAGCAATTTCTAGGCTGATATGACTGAGGAACTATACTCTCATTCCTACATAATAATCAAGAAACTTTACTGCCGTACCATGAGTGCAAAAGGCGTAATAACTACACAAACGTAGTCCCGGTTACGTTGGAAGCTGGGCACTATTTTCAGGCGCTGCCTCATAAAATTATGCCTGCTGCACTCATGGTACAGACAGTGAAGTTTCCCGATTATTACGCAGGAATGAGAGTATAGTTCCTAGTCATATCAGCCTAAAAAAATCGGGTAACGCTTCCTTTTACAGTCCAGTTACCCATGTAAATACTATGTACTTATTTTAGTAAGTACAATTACTGTGTAATAACTAGTACGAACCCTGAACCTACCCTTAAACCTACCCCTGTTCCATGTACTTGCCTTATAGTAGCCCGTACTTCACTGTAAGTACTGTACTGTAAAAGGAAGCGTTACCAAAAATCGCAACTTTACATTTTTCGTCTGTCTTTGTGCACGATGTAAATATAAAAGAGTCAAGTTTTAAATAGGAAAAATATCGAAGCACTTTGGTAATTTTTTGGGGAGAAATGCTAATGGTCTTGTGCACTTCAATGATGTATTCTAAGCTATGCTAAAAGTGGTACCGCCAGAACCGAAGATCGGTTGAATGGATTCAAAAACGGTAAAACTCAACAGTTTTACTCTGAGGGAGTTGTAAAATGAGTGTATTTCCAAAAAAGTGGAGTATCCCTTTAAACTAAATTTGATTGTTGAGAAAACTAAGATTATGCTTTTTTTCAAGAAAGTCTTTGGACATTCTTCCAAGTATTTTTACTTTAATATATTTACATTGATTTAGTGCATCAGTCTGAATACAGCATGGTCTCAATAATTCTGTTTCTTTATTATTTTTATATAAATACTGAAAGGTATTAAATCTACATGATTTCTGAAAACAGGAACTTTTCACTTGTTAGTACAGTCCATCTAAACCACACGATTTCTACAGTATAAAGAGTGCGATTGTAAAAAGGTTGTGCTAACATTCCATTATTAAAGCTGCAGTCCGCAGTTTTTCCTTTTGTCGCCATCTCTGTTCGAAATCTGCAATTGCAGTTATTCGCGGAATTATCAACTTTACCTGAGCTGTACTTCGAACACGGCACAGCGCGGATAAACACAATGTTTGAGGAAAGTGAGGAGAGCCGGTGTGGATACTGGCATTCAGAATCACAGATTATTATTTTTGGAAGTATGAACAATATAAGAATTTTCACCGGAAAATGTCATCTGAACTAGTAACATCCACTTTTGTTCTGGTTCTGACATTGCAGTAAAGCGCGCTGATTAAATCTAATAATCGCTTATAAGTTATCATATCACACAAAACCGTGCAAATTATGCTTTGTTCTCAAATTGTTTATGTTGACAACGTCAGCATTGCGTGACTACATGTAATGTCCTTCTGATATGTATCCTTGTTTTTCGCATGGGCTCATTTAAGGGCCCTATTTTAACGATCTGAAACGTAAGTGTCAAAGCGCAAGTAACTTTGTGGGCGGATCCCAGCGCTGTTGCTATTTTCCCGGCGGGATAAATGCCTCTTGTGCCTGGCGCAAATCTAAAAGAGGTTGGTCTGAAGTAGCTTGGGTAATTAGGTTTTCATCTTCATGTAAACCACAATGATTTCCCTCATGTGTTACTAATATTTTTCCTTGTTATAATGTATGATTTGCAAAAATAAAAACCGCTGCATCTGTGTTGATGAGAGAAATCAAAGTGTATGCGCGTTTTGCACCCGCTACATTATGGCCAAGCATGCCCGCTTAAAATAGCATTAAAACAACACGCAACTGACTTCAGACCAGGTTTTTTCTGGTCAGTGGCACAATTGTTTTCTGGAAGTGTAAAATAGCAATGTTTGCGCCGAAACACGCCTCCTCTTGCGCCGATCTGCCCAGGGAGCGCAAGTTCATTTCCTAGTTTACCGACGTGCGTCTGTGGAGGGAAAAAGCCCGCTTTGCGTGCGTGCAAAACATGAATGATACATGCGTTAGTGTATAAAGTCATTTGCGCCGGGTGCAAGATAGAGCCCTTAGTCTCTTTTTCTGTAACCACCCCAAAGTCTCTTGCATTTTACAACGGATTAATCTGTTGTCACTGGTGATTGTCGTTTGAACCTTTCTGGATCCGCCATCAAATTGATGAGTTTAATTATATCAAGTGCTGTTAGAAAAGGCTATAAATCTCCACCTCCAGGATCCTCACACGCAATATAGCCGACTAGCCGAGACTCCTTCTTTATGTGTACAGATGTAACGCAAAGACATGCTCGAATCTCCTGCGGAAATCCACCAGTACCACTGGACTTAAAAACATTACAAGCTTACCACTTTGAATCGAGCTAAGGCAAGCAGAGAGTTTTGAACGCTGGCTGGTTATGTATTTTCTCAAATATGGATTTTGGATCATTTTAACCCAAAAAAGCTACGGACTGCAGCTTTAAGAAATGTGGATCTCTTGAACATGAGGTAATATTTTGTTACCGCACAAAACGTATATGGACGAGATAATTTTAGTTGTACACTTATATAAATAATTTACATCTGTATGCCTGATGCTGTAATGCAAACTTTTAACAGTTTCTGACAATGAACATTTTTCTGAAAAGCATCTTATAAGTTTTTACTTGAGTCTTCTGGTTCTTCACTGTTGTGGGATGGTATCTGCTAATGTTTGTTCAGTCCTCTCCGTCCCAGCAGAGCTGTTGCAGAGTTCCGGTTTACCACCCAGTTGATGGCCATACTCAAACTTGATCCTCAGTTCTCCCACCTGTGAGTGCGGAAGGATGTCTGGAATCCATTCGATTACAAACGGCACTGGCTCCGTCTGCTCAGCAGCAAAGGTCCCTGAGAGACGATACCACAGTGTTTTAGTTATGCAGTAAAGCAGAATACTTGGAGTGATGACTATCCCCAGGTCCGGCTCCTGTCAGGAGCTTGGCCCAACCTGGCCCCACGCCAAACAACGGCCAATTTTAAAATTGGTGTGATGTTCAGAGTCGGCACTTTCAAAACACCCTACTTTCGGATACTGTACAGTTGAGTGATGGTCATAAAACACAACAGCAATTACAGCCCCATTGAAGGTAGAAACACCTCCAAGTGTCTTACTCGGATTAAATGGTGATAGTTCATTTCTTATTTCTTGCCAGTGTTATGCTAACCCATCATAAAAAAAGTCATCATGACATAAAAAGTCATTATAAGGCATAAAAAAAATCTCAAAATTATTAGAAATTAAGTAATAATTAAGAGCTAGTCAAAATTGTGAAATACTAAGTCAGTCAAAATTGAGAGAAAGATTAAATTATGGAGATACAAAATCATAATTAGGAGTCTGACATCGTAGTTATTATGCAAAACCATCTTATTATTTTGACTCGTCATTGTTTCAACAGGTCATTATTATAATTCACCAAAGCATGATATTTTTCTTATGTGGACAGAATGGGCTTCCACAGAATCAAGTATTCCAGAAAGCGCTGTTATAATATATCTGGAAACTGTATTGAATATAATGTGGAATCTTTCTGTTTTGGCACTGAAAACATTTCCGCTTTGAAAACTGAATATCAATCTCAAATTGTAAGAGAAAATTGGGTATTATGATACCTAACACAGAGATAAAAAATATTGCTAATCTATGAGTTCTGAAAAAAAAATTGAAAATGTAAAATTAACATGGTTTGACCATTTGTTGCTTTGGTCATGTGATATAAAATTAATAAGGCAATTGATTAGGGGTGTAACGGTTCACAAAATTCACGGTTCGGTTCGATACGACACACTTGTGTAACGGTTCGGTTCGATGACGTTTCAAATACAGCAAAAAGAAAGAAATGGCAGAGAAATTTCCTTGATTTAATTTTTAAAATTATATTTTTATTAAAACTAACATCATACACAATCAACCTGAATCACACGAACAGTAAAACTCTGCTGGTCGTGCTAGCTGTCGCCAAGAAAACCATCTTCATAAATTGGAAAACAAAAAACAAAATCCATATCGCTACTTGGAAAAACTTACTTGTGGAACACACCTCATTTGAAATATTAAAGTACCCATCTGGAAAGACCTCTAATGATTCATCATCCACCTGGCAAGCACTGTCCAAATTTCTAAACTCTTAGCTCTGCCTGCTCCCCTTGCCTGAGATTCAGTTTTCGCGACTTCACTTATCATTCAGCAACCCTAGCAAACCTGATTTACTATCGTCTGCCTTTCCCCATTACCACTAAGACAACTCATGACTCACAACATTTCATACTTACTATAGGAACAAATCAGCAGGATAGGGTTAACTCTTCACCCCCATTACAAGCCTCAAGACGCTCCCCTTTATTTTGGGGTTTGGGGGTTTGGGGCTTTGGAGCGGGGGCTGGAGGGGATGTTTGCCCTGAGGGAGAATTTGCCTCCCCTTTCACCTTGCCTCCACGGGCCTCCTCCACCGCTGCAACTGCTGGGGCCGGCTCTACCCTGTTCACCCCACTCTTTTAATGCTCCATGTGTTAGATGGTCAACATTCACATTCCTACTTTAGAATTAAGGTGTGCTGTGTGGAGGCCCTGTAGAGGTCCTGCACTGTTGCCCCGCATTTCTTTTTAATGCACCTCACATCACACATTCAATCACACAATCAATCAATAGGTAGGGAAGTGGGTGTCGCTTGAGGCAGTTCTGAATAAGTTCTACCCTTTGCACCACACCTCTTTTAATGCACTTAGACATAATTCAGACCCTAGAAGACATAACACAGGGATAGTGGGGTGGGTGGATGAGCTGGCCCGTCGGTAGAGCAGTGACTGAGGGCGGGGACGGGGGAGAGCGGTGGTGGTGAAGGGCTCTGAAGAGGCAACTCACTCCCCTCTATCTCCTAGGTCTAAATATGCTCCCTAGCCCCGGTGTGGACTGAAGAAGCCAGAGAAAAAAGTTATTGAGCCTGACCCAACCCAAACGATCACCGCTTATAGCCAGGACACAGTAATTTGATTACAGTATAGCAAACCAATCCTGCTGATTCCAACATTCAAACACAAAACACTCAATCACACACAAACTTACATACATGATAAATCCATCCTACGCGCGCACACACACACAGCATGGTTTCTTTTCTTGTTTTGTTCTATTTTGTCAATTATTGTTCTCCTTTGTTTCAGGTTGTATGAGTGATATGCACTCTGTGTATATATATCTTTTCTCAATTTCAAATATTCATTGTATACTGTTCGTTTTGTTTGTTACACTCTGGATTTTGTATTATGTGCAAATAAAAAAAAAAAAGTTACAGTAGACAAACATAATGTTACAAAAGATTTCAAAAAGATGAATCCTGTATTTTTTTACTTATTATTTATTTAATATTCCTGTATTTCCACAAAAATATTAAGCTAAACAACTGTTTTCAACATTGATAATGATAAATGTTTTTTTGAGCAGCAAATCGGCATATTATAATGATTTCTGAAAGGTCATGTGACACTGAATACTGGAGTAAAAACAACTAAAAAAATATCTAAAATAAATTTAATTTTCAAAAAAAAAAACATCATAAAGTATGATATTTTTTAACTTTGAGCAATGATGGAGCTATATTTGACTTCTTAGGAGCATAAAAGAAAACAGTTCCTTGGACAAAATGAAATGTAATATTGTAGTAGTTATAAACAAAGGTTTTATTTTAGATTAACATTTGAGGGCAGCAATTGTATTGATAATGTCAAAATACAACCGAAGTGATGTTACTTGAAAGCATTTTATAGCCTACTATTCCTGCCAAACTTACAGATAGTAGTGTTACACAGTAAATCCATGGTGAATGTTGCTGATCTGTGGACACTGGATAGTTCATTAATGGCACGTTTCTTCCTGGTTTCCACGTCATCGTTGTTAGATCCGTTAATAATAGGGATGCACGGATATGACAATTTTGGCCGAGACCGATAATTCTTTATATTTGAAAGCCGATAACCAATATTTTGGCCGATAAATCTAAATCCAAATTTTTTGACAAATTTTGATTTTCCTCATTAAAACCCAAGATACAAATACAATAATGATGTTCTTATTTTAATGTTGTATAGCCGATATGACAGACTTGCGCTGCACATTTTGCACTTTAACTGGATTTTCCTTTTTTAAAGTGATTTCAGTCGTATTTAAAGTAATTTAAAAGCATCATTTTAAACAGTGCACATCTAAAGTGCCTCAGCTGAAGGAAATAATACATTATTAACAGCTTTTAGATATCGGCTAATGTTCTTGTTGGGCCGAGTAACGATAACATTAAAAATGATCATATATCGGCCGATACTGATAATGTGGCCGATATATCGTGCATCCCTAGTTAATAACGGAGAAATGTGAATGTTTCTCACTAGATCTCGCAGCGAATGTTATTACTTCCGTGGCGAATTCAAATGATTTCTTGACTAGATTTGGCTGTGTAGTCAGTGCTGATCAAGATTGGCTCACGCTGCATTGGTCCAAACTGATAAACAGTCCGTCATCCAGACAACCACACAATAACGAGTAGCTCAGTTTGTTCCCTTACATCACATTTGCCATTTGATGTTGGGCAATGTTGTGGTCACGCCAGCGTCTCTTACATTATGAACACACTTGCCACGCGCGACGCGCCTACATTTGAATAACGAAATGTTGGTCGGCAGGAAAAATGAACTGAACGAACTGTTTGAGTTCAAAATGCGTACCGAAACCTAACCGAAAGCCTTGTATTGAACGGTTCAGATAGGAATGACGTTATCGTTACACCCTACAATTGATGCATTTTCATGTCAACAACAACAACAGCTAGCTATTGTAGAATGTTTGATCAGGAATCAAAAAGAACGCACCAGAAAGTTATTTTAGCCAGTGGATTCACTTTGCCATCATTGGGGATTGAAAGGGGAATGAGATTTGAAACCATCTCAGAACCCATAAATCCGATTCTATATAAAGGGTACGTTTACATGACAATAATCTACTAAAAAAAGGAAAAGTGCGTTTTTTTTCACATAGAGTCGACAACATTGTCAAAACGTTCCCCGTTCACATGGATCTATGAAAAGGAAAATTTTGAAAAAAAAGCTGTATTATGCTGCCAGGCCAGCAGTTAGTGAAGTCACTTTGTAAAGAAACACTACATGCCTATAGACACGTAATACCAAGTGGCTCTTTATCTCTCTTGAGACATGGTGACTTAAACTGCAATTAATCAACTGGCCACTAGTGACAGTCTGCAAAAGAGAGTCAATCCCAACTTTACAGCAAAAAAAAAAATAAATGTTTACAGCCCAGTACAAAAAGTGGTCTATATAGTTAATTTTGCCCTTCATGACAACTGTGAGGGGCATGATTTATTTTAAGAACATCCGCTTAAATTATATTAAGCTTTAAAGTTCTGCATAATTAAGGGCGTGGCCACTTTAGTGTATTGCCGCTGCGGTCACTATATGTGACTATACGGATATCTGAGAATGATGCGCAATGACACGCTGCCAAGAGGGCGACGGCCGGCTCCAATTTTCTAGTTTTCAAAAACAAGCACTTTGAAATTTTAAAAAGTTTGTTTTCAGGCCCCAAAAACAGCACTGTCAAAATGCATAAAAGGTTTTCGGTTTTTAGTTGAAAACAGCGTCATGTAAACAGCCTCTAATTGGACACATCCACTTACCCACTCTGAGGAAGGTGCGTTGCTCCAGTGGTCTGATGGCCAGAGGCTTATTTGTGCGTGAATGGTGGCTGGTGTCTGATCCAGGATCAGGATGGGTCTCCCGGCAGTGGTAAAGTGAATAGGAGCCGTCACTGTTTTTCACAAAACTCTGAGTGAGTTCCAGAGGTAACTGTTCAAACAAGAGTGCCCTCATTTAGAGACTGCCCACAGAGGCTATGGCCATTAGTGAGGATCTGAAAACAGTTACACACCTCTGGTGTATCAAAGATTCGTTTCACCTGCATCAGGTTGGTTATGTGCCAGGTGTACTTGGAGAAAGAGCCCAGTGGCAAAGCATCATCACGCACAAATGCTAAAAACACAGAAATGACAAAATATTAAAACAAAGTATAACAAGATTTATTATCAGAATTATAGTGTTAGCACATGATCAATGGCTACACACATTATACTCACTGGTGGTGTAGTTGGGGAGTCTTCTCTTTTTGAGCCCAATGATAAACGCTGCTGTAGGGCATTGAAGAAAGACTGAGGGATGTGGAACACCAACGGCTCTGGCTTGCCTGTTCACATCAAACTTCAACTTCAGTGTTAACTCAACATTCTAATCTGAAAATCTGATACAAAACGTAGAAATACTTGAAAACTGGGAAACACTCAGGCCTGTCAAGAACATGTCTGGTCATAATTTATCCAAAAATGAACAGAATAATACACTCACTGTCACAGTCCATAACCTTATAAATGGTACACCTTGGTAGTACTGAATTGGACCCCATTTTGCCTTCAGAACAGCCTTAATTCTTTGTGGTATATAACTGCCATTGGATATTTTCTCTTTGTTGGACCATTCTCTGTAAACCCTAGAGATAGTTGTATGTAAAAATCCCAGTAGATCAGCAGTTTCTGAAATGGGGAAAAAAATGTGATTTAAACTATTTTGAGCGTGGCATGGCTGTTGGTGCCAGACGGGCCGGTCTGAGTATTTCACAATATGCTAAGTTAATGGGATTTTCATGCACAACCATTTCTAGGGTTTACAAAGAATGGTGTGAAACGGGAAAACATCCAGTATGTGGCAGTCCTGTCGGTGAAAATATCTTGTTGATGCTAGAGGTCAGAGGAGAATGGGCTGACTGATGGCTGATAGATGGCTGATCAAGCTGATAGAAGAGCAACTTTGACTGAAATAACCACTCGTTACAACCGAGGTATGCAGCGAAGCATTTGTGAAGCCACAACACACACAACCTTGAGGCGGATGGGCTACAACAGCAGAAGACCCCACCGGGTACCACTCATCTCCACTACAAATAGGAAAAAGAGGCTTCAATTTGCAAGAGCTCACCAACAGTTGAAGACTGGAAAAATGTTGCCTGGTCTGATGAGTCTCGATTTCTGTTGAGACATTCAGATGGTAGAGTCAGAATTTAACAGAATGAGAACATGGATCCATCATGCCTTGTTACCACTGTGCAGGCTGCTGGTGGTGGTGTAATGGTGTGGGGGATGTTTTCTTGGCACACCACACACTTTATGCCCCTCAAATTCCACGGCCTACCTGACCATTGTTTCTGACCATGTCCATCACTTTATGGCCACCATGTACCCATCCTCTGATGGCTACTTCCAGCAGGATAATGCACCATGTCACAAAGCTCAAATCATTTCAAATTGGTTTCTTGAACATGACAATGAGTTCACTTTTCTAAATGGCCCCCACAATCACCAGATCTCAAACCAATAGAGCATCTTTGGGATGAGGTGGAACATCTGGATGTGCATCTCACAAATCTCCATCAACTGCAAGATGCTGTCCCATCAATATGGACCAACATTTCTAAAGAATGATTTCAGCACCTTGTTGAATCAATGCCTAGAATTAAGGCAGTTCTGAAGGCAAAAGGGGGTCAAACACAGTATTAGTATGGTGTTCCTAATAATCCTTTCGGTAAGTGTGTGTATATATATATATATATATATATATATATATATATATATATATTTATATATAAAACGGTTAATTCGAATCCTTGATTCTGATTGGTCAAGAGCTGTGCTTTATTCACGATAAAAGACGGCTATGACTGCTTCACCCAACGGTTCTATTGATCGCTGCGCAACATTGCGGTTCTATGTTGTTTTTATTTGAGCTTTCATGCATTTTACACATTGGAACGTTGTTGCTGTTCATACTCGGGGACTATTTTTTCTAGCGGAAGGAAGGCTTTAAGTGATTGTTCTTCAAGAAAGTTGCACTAATACATTGTTTTTTACTTTAATATTGTGTGGCAACCATTTTATAAAAGCAATAAGATACTCGAGGCAAGGACTGTATCGTGAATAAGTAACAGCTGAAGGGGTTGCAGGCACTCCGCTTCGCATTGTATATTCACGATACAGCACGTACCTTATTGCTTATATATATTATATTGCTTATAGATATTATATATATATTATGTGTGTGTATGTGTATATATATATATATATATATATATATATATATTATGTGTGTGTATTATTATTTATAATATAAATAATAAATCCAGAGCAACTGCTGATTTGGCAGTGGTCTCTTAATTTTTTCCATAGCTGTATATATATATATATATATATATATATATATATATAATTATTAGAATATTTTATGACCATTTCATTTATTTAACTTTTTTAAATATTCTATTTTTACACTAATTTCAGTTTTTAAAAAGTATATTCTTGTATGACTTAATCAATCATAGTAGTATTTTTTGTTCTGCCCTTTTCATAAAAAAAAGAAAAGAAAAGAAAAAGAAAGAAAAATAAAAATCACTGTTGGATGATTTTTATTATTGTGCTTAAATGTCATAAAATGTTATCAAATAAAAATTGGAGAAATCTTAAAGGTCTCCTGGAATGTCCATAATTACGACGTCACAGGCGTTCAAATCACTTTGGTTGGAACAAGATGGAAATGCACCTTTTCAGAAAAACACTTTTGTTTTCTCTACAAAGTGATTAACTAAAAATGTGAGGAAAAGCAAATGATCTTTTTTTTAATCTTGAAGTGAAATATGACCCAGACATATGACCCACACATAACATAACATTTTAACAGGCTTTGTGAGGGTCGCCCAAATGTTTTCTCACCATCAAACTGGAAGTGCATCGTCTGATGTATCCTCTCTGTTACACTGGCTAACCACTGCTGGAAACCCAATGACACATGCGTCTCATCCACCGGCTGACTGCTTCCTGTTTAATTCACCTGACAACATTACACACATCAAAAACTACAACTTATGATAATGAAAGCCATGTGTACGTCATTTATATTTTCAAACTTAAAGGAATAATGTGATAAATATCTCAACATCTGTAACAGGGCTAAAGAAAAATGACAGCCAGAGTGCTAGAAAAGAAACAGAAACAAAGAAAAGCAAAATGTGAAGAGGAAATATTTGGAGCACCTGGATTCTTAATTCCAGTAGAACTGGAGTGTTTTCTGTGAGTGGGCTTGCGCTGGTTTAGGGTGGGAGCAGAAGTGTCTTTGACAGCCAGAGGAGAAGCAGAGGAAGCTGTGTGAAACAGTGACAGGTCCAGAAAGCCAAAGAATAAAAGAGGAATGCAGATTACAGAGGAGGTGGTCAGTAACCACAGCATGTAGACATCAACGACAGATTTCAGTGGGTGGAGAAGAAGAGGCTCTAGGAAGGATTCATTTTGATCCCCACACAGAATTTGCATCAACAGAAAGCTAAGATTTCCTCAAAATTCAAATATCCATCATTCACTAAATTATCTGCTTCCTTATGTGTCTGTTTATCAAACATTTTGGTGGATTTTATGTAAATGTATGTAGTTGCTGCAAGCCAAGTACGTCACATTTTTCCATTCCAGATGAACATCCCTTTTTTAAAAAGCACCTAGCAACATAACTAGCAACTTTTTAGACAAACCACAGCCAGTTTCCATAGAACATTTTTGGCTTAATCATCACTGACAGAAATTCCTTCTTGTGGTTTGTTACTCATATGGTGGTTATTCACTGTGCGAGAGAAAACTTAAGACATTTTGTATTTTCTAACCTTCTCTAGGAGCAATAATTTTATACGCAAATATAACAAAAATCATAGCTCAGCCATTATCCTTTATTTACATTTTTTTTAATATATTTTATATAAATTTAATTTATAATGTAAATGAGAATAGCTTTATTCATAATGTGTCTGTTAAGATACAGTATGTGAGAACAGAGAGTAGAAGAGAAGTAAATAAAGGGTTAAGGCAGAATGAAAATACAATGCAATCACTGCATTAAAGGAGTAGTTCACTTCAGAATAAAAATTTCTTCATAATTTACTCACGCCCCATGTCACCTAAGATGTTCATATCTATCTTTGTTCAGTCGAAAAGAAATTAAGGTTTTAGAGGGAAACATTTCAGGATTTTTTTCTATATAATGGACTTCAACGGGAACCAACAGGTTGAAGGTCCAAATTGCCTTTTTCAATGCGGATTCAAAAGGGCTCTACACGATCCCAGTCAAGGAATATGAGTCTTATTTAGTGAAACAATTGGCTATTTTATAATATATACACTACCGGTCAAAAGTTTAGGTTCGGTAAGATTTTTTATGTTTTTAAAAGAAGTCTCTTCTGCTCACCAAGGCTGCAATTTTTTGATAAAAAATACACAAAAAACACAGTAATATTGTGAAATATTATGACAATTTAAAATGACTTTTTTATGTTAATATATATTAAAATGTAATTTATTCCTCTGAAAAAAAGCTGATTTTTCAGCATCATTATTCCAGTCTTCAGTGTCACATGATCCTTCACAAATCACTCTAATATGATGATTTTATGCTCCAAAAACATGTATGATTATTATCCATGTTGAAAACAGTTTTTTACATTTTTATTTCAGGATTCTTTGATGAATAGAAAGTTCAAAGAACAGCATTTATTTAATTAGAATCTTTTCTAACATTATAAATGTCTTTACTGTAACTTTTGATCAATGTAACTCATCCTTGATGAATAGAAGTATTGATTTCTTATTTATTTCCCCAAAAAATTAAATACAAATTCTTACTGACCCCAAACTTTTTAAAGGGTAGCGTTTAATGTAACAAAAGCTTTCCATTTCAGATAAAAGCTGTTCTTTTGAACTTTCTATTCATCAAAGAATCCTGAAATAAAAATGTAAAAACTGTTTTCAAAATGGATAATAATCATACATGTTTTTGGAGCATAAAATCATCATATTAGAGTGATTTGTGAAGGATCATGTGACGAGTAATGATGCTGAAAATTCAGCTTTTTTTCAGAGGAATAAATTACATTTTAATATATATTAACATAAAAAAAGTCATTTTAAATTGTCATAATATTTCACAATATTACGGTGTTTGTGTATTTTTTATCAAAAAATTGCAGCCTTGGTGAGCAGAAGAGACTTCTTTTAAAAACATAAAAAATCTTACCGACCCTAAACTTTTGACCGGTAGTGTGTGTATGTATATGTATATGTATGTATATATATATATATATATATATATATATATATATATATATATATATATATATATATAACACATACACCACACACACACACACATTTACTTTTTAACCACAAATACTCATCTTGCACGTCCATGAATTCACACATTACATAATCACGTTGGAAAGGTAAAGCGTGACGTAGGCGGAAAATGTAGGGTTAAAGGCCGTTTGATTTAATCTTAGCCCATTTGCTTTGTAAACACTAGGTCGGTACATCCGCCTAAGACCCTTATTCCTTGGCTGGGATCGTGTGGAGTGCTTTGAAGCTAAATTGAAACGGCAATTTGGACCTTCAACCCATTGAAGTCCACTATATGGAGAAAATCCTGACATTTTCCTCAAAAACCTTCATTTCTTTTTGACTGAAGAAAGAAAAACGTGATATCTTGGATGATGTGGGGGTGGGTAAATTATCAAGAAATTTCATTCTGAAGTGAACTAATCATTTAACATGCTAATTAGCGTCATCATCTAATCATCCAATGACATTTAGCCATTTTCAAGCAGACTTTAGCTACTTTCCACTGAAATTAGTTGGCAACAGTGGGCCCGAGACAATCTGCGAATGGCTGGTCAGAGGTACTTACCCATAGACGACTCCATAAATTTGAGTCTCTTGGAACGATGAGAGATGGAGGGCTCAATGTGCTGCTGAGATGTACCTGAAGCTGTGGCATCTGAACTGTCCTGCAGTCCTGGACATACACAATAATAACAGATTATTAGACAGTCATCTCTGATGCATAGAAAAACACTCCAGCCACCATGTCAAACCTGTACCAAACCTAACTATACACAAATGCTTGCAGGAATAGGAATAGAAACTCTCTTCTAAGACAGCTAATTCTTGCCAACACGTAAAGAAGCATTGCATGTATCCTCAATAGAGAAGGAATTCCAGAATAGACTGCGATAAACTCAAATATAATTTGTCAAGAGGAGTTTTAAATATATTAATATGCTTCATTCAGTACCATGAAGTATCAATAAAAAGTTTAGTCTTTTAAAATGTAATTTGTCTAACTATCCGTCTACTATATATTTGTGTATTCGTTATTAGATACCAGATCCTGTTATCACTGTAAAGCTGCTTTGAACAATCCATATTGTAAAGCAGCGCTATAGAAATAAAGGTGACTTGACTTCCCATATGGAGCTTTTCAAATCAGTCACTTTTGGAACCTGGGTTAGAATGCAACCTTAGAACAGGGATAGCCAACCCTGGAAGACTACCTTCCTGCAGACTTCAGTTTCAAACCTGCTACAACACACTTGAATTCGATTATCTGGTTTGGGTGTGCTAGACCAGGAGAAGTGTTGGCTAACACTGCCACAGAGCAGCGGTGGGCAACTCTGGCCCTTAAATGGTTCATTACTCAAAGCTTTAGAACACGGTGCACATTGACGACATCTTGTGGTCAAAAGGTAGAAAAGCTGCCTTTACGTCCCAGAAGATCCAGTCATTTTTTGATCGTTACATATAAAAACAAAAATCAATTTGTGCTACAAAACACATATGTATATGGCAATTAGTGTTGTCAAAGTATTCGGTACCAAGTCGGTACTAAAAAAATTTAAACGTCACGGTACCAAGTGCCGGTGGTACCGATACCCGGTCAAACCCGGATCTGGATGCGCATGCATGCACGAAGGGCGTGAAAGTTGCGTCCTCTTCATGAAAGCAGCGGCGCTGCTGATGTGGTTTCTGTGTATACTAAACAGCAAAACGACTATTTAAATATGAACCCTGCATGTTGCGCTTGTCTCTGTGAATGAACGGCGCTGACGCGCGCTTTCATTTAACGTTAACGTTACCTCACACACACACACGCACAGAAGCACGAGTGACGCTCGCGCTGTTTTCAGTCTCTGCTGCCTCACGATATGATGACATGATTCATGATCCATTCATCTCCGAGAGTTACTTCATGAGCATTTTACCGTTTAAATATGAACCCTGCATGTTCTGCTTGTCTCTATGTGAATTAACGGCGCAGACGCGCAGTTTCATTTAACGTTACCTCTCTCTCTCACACACACACACAAACACTGAAGCAAGAGTGACGCTCGCGCTGTTTTCAGTCTCTGCTGCCTCACGATATGATGACATGATTCATGATTCCATCTCCGAGAGTCACTTCATAAGCATTTTACCGTTTCATTTGAGAAAAACTATCATCATATCCATAGGGTCGTATCATATCATATATCATACACACACAGAAAGTCAAAGGTCTCTACGGCAACCCGTCAAAATAAAAGTTTGGTTTAACTTAAAGAAATGGACAGAAATAATTATATTAGGCTACTGTACAATATATTTAACTACGTCTCCATTTATTAAAAATACTACTGTAGCCTAAATCCACTGAATGCTGTATTTTTCACTTGATTTTTATTATAAACAATATTTCTCAGTATCATCAATATTTTCATTTAAACAACATGCTATAGCCTTCAAAGCTTTCATAAATGTACCATCATAAATAATAAAGTGATTGAATTTAATTTAATATATTTTTTTCAAGTAGTTAAATAGAATTAAAAAAAAACTAATTTTGTTTTGGTACCGAAATTGGTACGAGAACCGTGACATTTTAATGGTATCGGTACCGACTACTGGAATTTTGGTACCGTGACATCCCTAATGGCAATAAGACAAAAGTATGTAGTCTATATACATAAACGTCTTTCACATGTCTCATACATGCATACAAGCTTCAAAGCAGAACATCACATCATGGTTGATGATCTAATGATTAGGCGTGTTAGAGATTAGAGAGACATGTGGTGGGTGGGTCGCCAGGTCTAGAATTAAGAACCACTGCGCTATGTTTTTCAGAATAGAGCTTATGTTGGTGGAGATGGAGACAACCTAAATCAGGGGTGTTCAATCCTGCTCCTGGAGGGCCATCATCAATCCAGCAGAGTTGAGCACAAATCCTACTCAAGCAAACCTGAATCAAGGGGTGCGGGTCAATCAGCTTCCTAGGTCATGAATCAATATTGTATTCTCGAATTCTGACTCAATACACATTGGAACACTGATGGCTCCATTTCAGGGGCCTCATTTATAAACGTTGCGTGCGCACAAAAGAAGGCGTACGCCGCTCTCTACGCAATAGTTGGTATTTATAAAAAGCAAACTTGGCGGTAAAATGTGCGGTCCTTCACGCAAGCTCTGACCCAGGCGTACGCACAAATACGGGTGAAATGAGAAATGGCGACACCGTCGGCAGTTGGAAGAAACACGTGAAAGTGTGCGAAACTGTAGACCGTTGTGTAAAATAAATGACTCTCATAAATAACACGAAGACTTCACGAAGCAAGTCTTAAAATTAACAGCCTACACGAACGCCCGTTTAATCGATCTGCAACAGAAATGCAAATTAACACATATTTCCAAAAAGTGAAATATGTTCTGCAATAATATTGGCATGTTATACAATTCATCCTCATAAATAAGATGGTAAACAAAACGAAATAATGTACAAAATTTATATTCTCGCCAATGTGTCCGTCTAACGGAGCAGATATAGCAATTAGTCAGTCAGATAGATAATTACGGAGATATATAGATAGATCGATAAATAGATGTATTATTGTCCACCTGGGAAAAGTTGTTTTCATAGTAAAAATGTCTTCATCAGCTACGGAATCGTGGTATTCATTCCTCAGTTTGTTTTATTTTTGATAAAATAACGTGTGACGTAGGCCTATGTCTCATTCAGAAAGCGGCAAGAAATTACAATTGCGTTGAACTCTTTCCCACTTCCAAGTAAATTAAAACCGACATCTGTAGCTTGTCAGATGCAGAATTAAATGGATGGATATAAAATGCCCCATCACAATGCATAATGACGCACAATGGCTGATCTTGCGCTCTTAGAAGATGTGGCGATTAAATGGAAGGATTCGGAGTGAACACATCATCTTCACAACAAAAGGTGTGGAAAAATATTATTTATTCAAGAATTCCCTCATTGTGCAGTTTATTTCAGTTAAGACAGTCTTGATTTCACCCAACTCCTTGGCCACCTCTCTAATTGAATTAATGACTAGACGCTTTTTTTCTCTCGACTTTGATGTCCGACCATTTCTTTTTTATTTCGGCCACAGTCCGAGGTTGTGAGGCTACAGCATTTACGGCGTCTGCAACCATTTGCCACTCAAGTGCCTTTTTGGCATTAGTAATGCCCACACTGTGCCCGCCAAACAACATTTTTCTCCTCTTTTCCACCTCGCAAACGATAACTTCTACTTCACATTGAGTGAAGTTACGTTTTTTTTTAATTCCTCTCTGTGTTTAACATGATTTCGCAATCGATGAATATTAACTTGTGGGCGTTTCACGGACTACTTATGGGCAACTATGGGCGTGACATGAAGCCGCAAAAAGCTGTGCTACATTTAGAATTGATTGTGATTTATTAAGGGAAAAATGCGTAGGATGTGCGTGCGCACGGTTTTATAAATCCGAATATTTCTGAGCGTATACGCACATCCTTTCATCCGTACGCCACTTCTGACGCAAATCCTACGCAAAGTTTTATAAATGAGGCCCCAGGTGACATTAGGGAATTTCAGGGGGTCAGAGGTAATTGTATTACGCTTTACAACTAAATATGTAGGTCTACAATACATTGTAATGCATGTTAGCCTGAATGTGTATGAACGATTGGAACTTTACAACTCTGAGGGTGAGTAAATGATGACAGAATTTTAATTTTTGGGTGGAATATCCCTTTAATACTGCAGTGAACCAAAGACGGTCTCAAAAAACAGTTTGAAATCGCTGGTGTTTCTGATGTCACAAACTACCTTGTAACTAATTACGTAAACATGTGATCGTCAATGAGTGGATCTCTGAGCTTGTGTGAGTGGAGGCGGGGCTAATTTGCATATTCATAGAAACCATGTACTCTAAATTAAGCAAAGGTGTAGTTACATTCAAGCTATTTTAAGACATCTTTATATTTACAAGTAAAGCTTCATATCATAAGCAGTACAAGGCTAGGACCCTTGCTAGGAGTCTGCAAAGGTGAGTTCCATATGGCCCATACAGATGAATGGCCCACAGAAACTGATTTGTGTGAATGTCAAAGAATCAGCATTGTTCAGAGTGGATTAGCAAATTAGATCAATCTCCTGTGGGAGGTCCTAATAGGTTTCTATTGTTTGTAGCCCATAGTCTTCATGTATAAAGTTCTGTCTCAGACAGATTGGGTTAAGATATGTTGAAGGGCGACATACTAACATCACTGCTGAAGGACTAGTACAGTACTACAAACCTTCAATAAATTCTTCTCCCCACAAGAACTGGTCAAGCTTTCTTATTTAATGTATTGGAGAAATCTAATACATTGGCGAGCCACCCAAACCACTGCTCGGCAACACCTAAATCTAACAACCCTACATCTTATTTTGATGTCCTTCGGGGTGGATCAAGCATCCTTTAGGGAGATCAGACCACTGAGGTGGCTTGTGCAATTAGATGCAAGCATGTGCATCAGAAAATGTGATGTTTTTTCCAGTAAGTGCATTGTGGGATTTTTGGGGGGAATGAAAGTCCCAGAGCATTATAAGGATATTGCAATTGAAACAGCTCTTGAAATGGCCGACTCCCTGATCAGTGGCCGACTCCCTGATCAGTGGCCCGAGTATTAGGAAGCTGAGATACAACCAAGGTCTTAGGGCTGTTTATGCAACCCTGCTTTTAACTAAAAACGTTTTATGTTTTAGCCGTTCATTTACAAGACTACAAATTGGTAACGCTTCCTTTTACGGTCCAGTTACCCATGTAAATACTATGTACTTATTTTAGTAACTACAATTACTGGGTAATAACTAGTACTAACCCTGAACCTACCCCTAAACCTAACCCTGTTCCATGTACTTACCTTATATTAGCCAGTACTTTGTAGGTAAGTACACTGTAAGTACCCTGTAAGTACTGTAAAACATAACTTTTGAAAACAGGTTTCAAAGTGCAAGTTTTTTTAAAATTGATAACATTATTAACTTTGTGTAAACTACAAAAATGCTAATTTGTAAAAACAGTGAAGTCATGTGCATGCACATTATGTGTTCAGTCTACAAACATATAGTTTTAATCTACAAAGTCACCTCGCCAACTACTGGCCTGGCATGCATACAAGTACGTGTGAACAGGGATTTTTTGACAATATTGTCATCTGTACACAAAAAAAGTGTTAACGTCCCCTTAGAATTACCAGAAACTTTCAGGCAAGTGTGTAGGAGCAGGTTGAAGCTAAACTCTTGCAGAAAGGATTGCAGGAGACCCCTGAGCTAAATAGTTGACTTACCATTCATGTTGTAGTTGAGGAAAGCTGAAAACTCAGTGGCAAGCTTCTCATCACTCGTGAAGGCACAAACGCAGGCATAGAAGTGCAGGCAATGTTCAGGTAAACTGTGCTCATGGGAATTTTCTCGTTCTTTGACATTAGCGGGACTCCCACTTCTTGCCCCCAAATCCCCCTTGGCATTGGGTGCGGAGCATGCACAGCGAAAGGGAACACCGCCCTCAGTCTTCTCTTTAACAGTAGATAAGCCAACAGTCAAATGCAACAGTCCCAGAGGGTGGGCTTCACCTGGCTGGCACTTCACTATTAAGGTACCTTTGGAGACCCTCTGCACTAAGGGTCCCGGTGTCTCTGTAGCCAGCCTCCACAACTCTTCCTTGGCCTGGGAAGTGGCCACCAGGGCCTCCAGCACAGAGCTCTTGAGTGGCAGAGGTATTGCTTGGGTCTGACACTCCATTGCTTGCTTCACATGGGTACAGGGACTTTTGGATGTTTGCGACACTTGCTGATGGGAACCTTCAACTGTTGACTCGCTTTCCTTTTCCTGGCAAGAGGGCATGAAACAGCGACCAAGGTTGACACGGGTCAGCAAGGTTCCATCTGCGGTAGTAATGGCTGTATCCGTGAGGACTAACTCAACGAAGCCTCGCTGTTCAGAGCCACGTCCCCGCTGACGCACAGAGAATACCTGCGGCCCTCCAGCTCTACCACCTTCGCTGTCCGTCACAACTCGAACCACTTCAGACACCCCTTTCTTCAAACGTCCCGTCTCATGGTCCCCATCCCTGAATATTGTTCCACAGGCCTTGTTCTTGCAGCTGAGAACCACGAGTGCCGTTGTAAACACCACACTGAGGGCACTTCCGGATGCCTCTTAAGGTAGCCTTGCCCAAATTGGATAAGAACGCAGGAGTCTTCCGCTTGTCCCGAAGTTTCCCGCTTAAGTTACCGGAGGTTTGAGTGACAGAAGAAACCACTGTTTGTGTTGCCAGCGGTATTCCAGAATTTACCAGAGGACCATCCATTGTAATCCCACACACTGAAACCGGGAGTGATACAGAGAACAATTTTATTTTTCATGAACTTCGAGGGAGCCCTAAGCAAAACACTGTTTAAGAACTGTAGTGCTACTATGATACAGTGCAGTGGAATCATTAGACCCTTTTTACAGGAGTACAAACCCCAGTGAAATCGCCGTCCCAGTAAAATATTACTGATAAATCCTTGTCTGATGGTGGAGATTACCACATTCAATGTAAATGTTTGCAAAAAGGTTTGACATTTGGCGCTTTTCCACTGCATGGTACGGTACGTAGGCTCACTTATGGCACTTTTCCACTGCATGGTACGGTACGGCTCAGTTCGGCTCGGCTCACTAGTTATGGCGCATTTCCACTGCATGGTACGGTACGAGCTCGCTTTAAATGGTACCTGGTCTGTTGAGGTCCCAAGCATACCGTACCGGTACTAAAATGTGACGTGAAACACTGCAGATCACTAATTGATCAGACAGAATCGTCACTACCAGCGTCATTGTATTTGCAACACAAGAAACCAAACCCGCTAGATTTACATAGCCAGTAACAGCCACCGCTGTAGTGACTGCTTTTAAACTAATCCCATCCACTTTAAAGCGGTACTAACTGCAGTGGAAAAGCTACTGAGCTAAAGTGAACCGAGCCCTGCCGTGCCGAGCCGAGTCGTACCACGCAGTGGAAAAAGCGAAGCGAGCCAAACCGCACTGAGCCGTACCAGCAGTGGAAAAGCGCCAATTCTTCGTGATTCAGTTTTGATTCATTCTGACAATTCACCAAATCGTTTGAAGTGGATTCTCACCTCTAAATAGTAACAAGATACTTTATAAGACAGTAAACAAAAATAGCACTGAATGAGGTGAATGTTTGCCTTCAATATATTGCTGGAAAGTCAGCAATAATGCAGCACATTAATCGCATGCAACTGTAAGTGAAGACAATTCACATAACAGTATGTTTTTGGGGTTGTGGGGGGGGGCGTATGGGGGTGCTGTGCAACAATATTATAAAAATGCTCCTAGTACAGTGGTAGTATCAAGTGGCCATGACACTGAATGGCTAACATTAAAATGGCTACTTCAAAAAATACCACTGTAGGCTACATGTTCAAAAAACCTTGTTGGGAATCTTGGCATGGCACATAAAAAATAAAAAAAAATAAAAAATAAATAAAAAACTCCCTCAACCAACCCTCAAAAACCAACCATAGATATCATATAGAGATGTCTATGAAACCAACCCTCATCATACTGTAGGTCTTATTACTAAAATTATTTGAGTAGTTTTAGTACACATTTCAAAAAGTTAATTTAAAAGATAAATAAATAAAAAACATTCAACATTCTTTAAAATGTTTCTTCAAATTCTTTGCACAAAGCACATTAAAATGTCAATGCCATGTTCCTGCAATTACACAGTAGTCCAGTATAGATTAACAAAGCATAGAAATGACATCGAGTTTAACCTTAGCTGTGTGACAGTGAATGAATGCAATGAAGTAAATGATGATAGGAGACGGGCCAAGCCTCTACAGGGGCGCTTTCCTGGCGCTCAGTGGTCAGATCCCACGGAGGATTTTACTTCAGAGACTCAACAACCGTCGCCATTCCTCCTTACATACAGACGCTCTGCTGCGGCTGTAACGAGCTTTCCGATTGGCCATAGAGTGACCAATCAAATGCATACTGGGAACTGAAGCCAGTAGCAACTCTTAACTCATTAACATTCAGCAAAAATTATTTTGCTGACTCGTTGTTTATCTTTTTCTGCATTTGAAGATAATAGTAGTTTTATAAAAGTAATTACACTTTTTCTTACTTTAAAAAAAATCGTATAGATTAAATATGAAACACTTTAATACGGTTCAGTTAATGGATTAACTAACATGAACTAACAAAGAGTAATACATTTGTTACTGTATATGTAGTAATATTCGTGAACATTACATTACATAATAAAAAATACAGCTGTTCATTGTTTGTTCATGTTAGTTCACAGCGCATTAATGTTAACAAGATTTTAATTGAAAAAAATTTAAATAAAAAAAATGCAGTATAAGTGCAGTTTATTATTGGTTCATGCTAACTAATGTAATTAACTAATGACACTTATTGTGAAGTGTTAGCAACATATTTTACATTACCATCCTTTTAAAACTATAACCCAAACACACAAAAAACGACACATTTTATTTCTTGTGTGGTAATGATTTATATAATTAAGCAAATTAAAACTAATTTCCACCACAATCAATAATTATGCCTAAACAAGTAATTGTATTGTATATTATTGTTGACTTATACTAGGGGTATAAGTCTGTACAGGTAGTAAAAGACAATCCACCTAAAAGATAACAGGCCAGGCAGAAATGTTTGTTTGCATCTGCATTTTAATGGGACAAAGCAAGAATACATAATTGTAAGATGAACATTATTCTTAAAAAAAATTCTCAAAACACAAGGTCTCGATTTATTCGTAGGCACTGCCTATGTTTAATGATCATCAGTTTCTTCAAATGAAATCAACTCATAAGGCAACACAATTGGTCTCGTGTATTAAAACTCCAATGGGCAACAGTGCAAAATTCTGATCCATTTCCGGTTTCTCAGTTCTTGATACTAAATACTTCATTTAAAAAAAAAAAAAAAAAAAAAAAAAATCAATGTTTCGATTTTATATACAGAATTAATCGCAATTCTAACAAAACGCCCGTTTGCAGCACGAGTCAGAGGACCTATCTGGAAGAATCCTTAAACCACATGGACCAGCATTTAACAGTGCCGCTAATGCCGAATAGTTGCAATGAAGCCCAAGCCCATTCCCCACCCACCTATCCTCCCTCCCTCCAACCTACAAAAAAGCAAGCAAGCAAGCATCCATAATCAACATCTGAATTATCTTTATATAGCGTCCCAACAGTTAAACACAGTTTGGTTATTTACATACAGAATGGTATACTGTACTTGTAAGCCCTCAAAAAAAGTGGAATGCAAAACAATTTAAAATACCTAAAATTTGCGTAACATCAAATTCTTGTGAAAACGTATTAATATTGTGCAATATTCATCTGCCTTCAAGGAAAAAAATGTGGCAGTCATCCCTGCAATTGGTTTAGTTTGAGAAATTGAATGTCTAATTAAAAAAATACAACAGTTGACATCCATTTTATTCATTTTATAAACAAAAACAAAAAAGGTTGACATTTCACACGAATTCGTTGGTGTCGTCGCTCCTTTCAACAAAACAATTTTGCTTTTAAAATGGCAAGTCCAAAAAAAAAAAGAAAAAGGCAAAGCTTCATATATTACAAAATCAGCAGCTGAAATCGCTCTAAACAAACCCCCCCAAAAAAAGCAAAATGGAAAAGTTGAAGTTATTGTTGATTTTATTCATTTATAGTACTTCGAGTTAAAAATGGCATAGTCCTCTCCGAATAAGTCAGTTCGGACACCAGGCCGAAGACTTGTGGATTTATGTGGGTGTGTGTTAATGTGTCTGAATATGCTTGTGTATCAGGGTGTGTGGTTTAATCCCAGTGTAGGGCAACTCGAGACCCCGCAATGATGAGCAAGATCTGCCTCAAAGTCTCAAACTCAAGGAACATTCAAGTGGAGGGGTGGGGAGGATCAGGGGAATGGCACACCCCCTCCCCAGGCCAGCCATCTTGACAGGTGTTTGAGAATGGAGAGGGGGTGGTGTGTAGATCCCTGCTGCGGCCGCAGTGAGAGTGCTAGAGATGTTCAGTCGCCCCATCAGTGTGTGTGGTATCCTGCAGTGCCCATGCTGGACTGGTTGGCTGGCACGGCTCCATTGACTCCCTGCGCAGACTCCACCACGCCTCCGTTACTCACGGCACTCACACCAGTCCACCCAGCGCCGGCCTGTAAGTGACTACAACACAAAGTAGCTGATAGTTGGTGGAAAAGAAGAGAGAAATATATATTGTATATATTGGGTTTTTATACCAGACACATTTTCATTTTAGGCTGGTGGCCCCTCATATTGATCATATTTTGGAGTTAAAGGGGTGATGAACTGAGAAATCAAATTTTCCTTGAGCTTTTGACATCTAAACGGTCATCATATAAGAATATCCTGTAAGTTTCAGAACTGAAAACGTCCTTGTTAGTCCAATAAAAGCTTTTATTGACACCAGCCTCAACAAACGACTCGTTTTTCAAAGTGGGGAACTGTGATGTCAAAGAGGATAAAACACCACCCCTGCAGGAGAAGATCAACACCTACTTTAACGCGGCCGGTTTAGCCCCGCCCACCAATTCGCGTATTACACGCATAGCTACATAACATATGCCTAGCTTGTGATGACAAACCGGATCGAGCTACCGAGCAATGGAAAATATTGTCAAAACAATTTCCCCAAGTGCATCGACAGGTGATTTGAAACTCATAATATGCAAAACTGTTATCCACTCACAGCTGTGGGCATTTACTTCCAAGTCTTCAGTGCAAGACGCCCATAAAAACAGAACGCTTTTCAGCTAGGCTCAAAACTAGGGTAGAAAATAGCCGATAACTTATTCATGTTGATGTTTTTAAATGCAAAAACCAAGCGAATGTCAAAGTTGACCTCAGACAACAACATAATCAAATTTAAAAAGCCAGTTCATGACCCCTTTAAAAAGCCCTGCTTTAGGCCCCATCCACACTACTGCGTTTCGTTTAAAAATGGAGAATCAAAACGAATATGATCTCAATCCACACCAGTGCAGGGCTTGACATTAACTTTTTGAGGCACTTGTCCATGCACAAAAGTCACGATATATAATTTTATCTCAGGGCTGCACGATTTGGGGAAAATGTCATATGTGATTATTGAGGTCAATATTGCGGTTGTGATATGCGATTGCAATATAATAAACAAATGGTTTCATGAGTCAACTTGTTTGGTTCTAAACCAAATGATTAGTGATAATTCTGAAAGTAGCAATAACAACTAAATGATTGATAACACCTATAATGATCAATAAGCCATTGATGTCTGGATAAAAATTAACTGTCTAACAGGTAGGACATAAACATAAATTGAATAAAGTTAAACAGTCGGCGCTGCATAAATTATATATAGACTACTCCTTATTAAAGCTACACAAGTTCTTTAGTCAAGAGCAGTGAGTCATTTTCTCTGTTCCCTTTGTTCTTTCATTAACTTTACTGACGGAACGCATTATTGGTAGCTGGCCCTTTAAGAGCCGCTGCTGTGGACAGAGATGCGGATCTCAACACGCGCCTCATTCTCTCACGAGTCACAACTCTTTATGTCCATCATAAGACTGCTCTTATGTTATGAAGATACTTGACAAATGACATTTTGGCTTAATTGTGTGTGTTGGTTCGTTAAGCGTGAAAGAGAACTTCTGGTGCGCAAGAGAACTGGTCTGTGCATGCGCATTATACTGGCACGCGTCTTTCTGTGAGTCACATTCAGGACATTCACAGGCGGCGCGAAAATGTGTTGGTTTCAAATCGGTAAAATTAAATCTGTAAAATAGACGTAACGAGTGGCACATAACGTGAAGTAACATGGCATTTAATTTTGTTTGAAATTTTACTTGTCCGGTTGAGACAACTAATTTTCTCTTCTACTTGTCCTACAAAAAGTCCACTTGTCCCGGACAGCAGGCGTCTTAATGTGAGAACCCTGCCAGCGTTTTATCTGTGTATTAGAATTGATCCCAGTCCACATTAAAACGACTGAAAACGCGGATCACGTGACTATTCACTAACACTGGGCTGGTGCGTGTAAATGGTGGCTGACGATGCAGGAAGGACACGTCATAAATGATGACACCCAATCATAGAGTCAAGTGTGAGCCTCTGCGTCATCGTTTCTAAAGTCCTTCAGTTTGTCACGTCTTCACTAAAACGCCCTCTGGTGATTCAAACCACAAAACGGAGCTGCAGCGTTTCTAAACTTTATTTTAGGTCTTTGTTTTATCAGTCTTAGGTCTTTGTTTTTTTTTCCGTTTTAGGCCTTTGTGTTTCCGTTTTAGTCTTAGACCGGAAGGTCAAGCGTAGCAAAAGGTCTCCGTTTTTAAATGGAAGTGCAAGTAGTGTGCATGGGGCCTTAGACTACAATTGGCTCAACACGTTTGGCTATAATGGGAGTGAATGTAGAAATCACTGGCTTCCGTAACAGGTGTATTCAAAATCTAAGGTACCATTCCCACCCATTATTAAGCTTGGAAGAGGATATTTTTTTTTATTTAACTAGCGAACTAACCTTTTAAGCAATCAAAAGCAGCTGTTATAAAGCTTAAAGCTACATTACTGTTAGTTTGGGGGACTGGTTGGAAACTAGTCTTCACACATTTTACACTAATTTATTTGGTGGAGCTTAAACCCCTTAATTTAATAGACAAATACTGAATTCAAATTCACATGCCCCTAAACACCATGAAGAAAACAGTAATTGTAGATACAGCAAACTTCTATCAATTAAAACGTAATATTTGAGCTGTAAAAAAAAAAAAAATCATTTAGTGGTCGAACACTTTTTTTTTAAATCAGCATTGGCGGGAAAAGGCGGGAGCACCAGCACTTACACCAGCACTTACTTCTTGACAGCACCAGCACTTCTCGATTACATTGTTATTCTCTTGTTTAAAGTCATTTAAAAAAAAATTAAGAAGCAAGTAAATAAAAGGCTAGTAATTATTTGAAAGGCTACAGCAATAATACTTTCCCATTCTGTTTTGTCCAGTCATCACTGGACATGCAAGACCAACACAATTAAAATCCTTGATTTCAAACTATTTCCATTTGGTCACGGTCATTCACGGTGTACAGTGTGTAAAACTAGCATTACCTGGTGAACATATGAAGTCCAGAACAAAGACACTTCCCAGGTAACCAAGCACACAGCTTATAATGTACTTAATTTATATCTTATACTTAAAGCACTTTTTACTATTTGTGAAAAATACTATAATAGGATTACAGAATCATGAAAGTGCTAAAATGCCAATCTTCTTCATTGCAAATGGAGGTATGAAGATCTGTAGACTTACTTGAAGCCCTGTTGGTTCCAAGCCTGTCCGTACACGCCGTAAGTAGGTACCTGCCAGCCGTTAGGGACATACTCGACTAATTTGTTGTGCGTTTCCGTACCACTGTCCCCATTGGCCGTATGGCTGTGCGGCGAAACCAACTTTGTTCTGCTTCTAAGATCAGAAAAATAAAGAACATAAATCACATGCCTATCATTTACTTATGTTTATTCTCATTACGTTGGCAAACATACTTCACAAGCATGAATTACACTACCATTTTTAATACTACTGCTCACCTGGGGTACCTGTACCTGCTGCATGGGGGTCACCATGTCCGTAGTCTCTTTACCCCAGTAACATTTCACTAGATGACCTTCTAGGGATATGCCATTAACAGACACTATCGCATGAGCTGCACTTTCATGAGAGTTGAACCTACAGAGATGAAGATTGTTCAGATCATCCTATACCTAAGGACGTGTAACCACCACATTTCACTTGAATAACAAACATACCTCACGAACGAGTAGCCTTTGTCTGGGAACACTCTAACTTCCATTATTTGGCCAAAGGGGAAAAGGTCTGTCTCATGAGTTGTTCTACAACAAAAAGAGAAGGAGCACATTGCAAAAATGACTTTAATTAGCTGACCATTAGAATTAGCTTGCATTCAAACGGGTTACACAGACAAGTCGCAGACAAACCCTCACCTGTAAGGCCTGTAGTGACTCCACCACAATAAACTGTGCAGTTGCTGGGACTGGACTGGTTCACTACCTCATTGAACGACAAGTGCTTGGTGTTTGCTGTGAATTTGATTAAAGAAATGAGGATTAACCTTTACAGGTCTCTGCACTTTTCACATTCATACACCCTTAAAAAAAAAAGATAAGGTCTATCTATTATACCCTTGTATCAAGCCAATACACCAGGATTGACGTAATGACAAACACGTTCTTTACAAGTCCCATCATTAACGGTAAACACACAGTGACATGTTTTGACATGCCATAATACAACTGAACGAGCTTTAACTTTGCTGGGTGAGTTGAATTAAACAAGAGCTTTATGTGAAAACATCTAAAATAATGCAATAAAGTCCTGCGGACCACTTTAACGCTGCTCGTCTCAACGGCCCAATCCACCATAATGAAAAAAAACAAAAAACAATCTAGATGTTCATACAGGTTTGGAACAAACAAAGGTTGAAGTGGACGGACTTTCCTTTTTGGCAATTTCTTTTGAGTTAGGTAGGAGTTTCATGATGGCTAGTTTTCTCCTGATGAATAATAGTGGATATGCCTGGCAAATGCATATGAATACTCACTTTCATAGGTGGCTTTAGGCGCTGGGGGTTTTCTTGTAGCCCAGTTAGTTCTGATCTGCCTGCCGCCCAACCACTGTCCTCCCATCTGCTGAATGGCATTCTCTGCATCCTGTAAACCACCAAGTGCAAAAACATAAGCATTGCAAAATCCTCCGGGATTGCAGATGTTACACACCCTGGTTCTGCTTAGTCAAAAACCTGCATTTCCTGATGTTGGGATTGTGACTCACCCATTTGTTGAAGAACGAAACAAAACCATAGCCTTTTGACTTCCCCGTCGCCATGTCTTTCACTACACGTGCATCTCTGAGAAAAAAGAGCAAAAGTTGAAAGTATTGAGAAAAGAGACCGTATAAATTCCCCCCAAAAAATTACATCTACATTTATGCATTTGGCAGACGCTTTTATCCAAAGGGACTTACATTGCATGCAAGCTTCACATTTAGATTCTCATCAAATTAAAATGAAATACTACAGATTGAATGATATTAAAACATCACCAAGGGTAAAGTCATTAAATGTTATGTGCAAATCAAAACGTTGCTGGCAAGTTACCAAAAACGATTTTAAGTGTTAAGACAAAAAGAGAAAACTGACAGTGCCAGAAAACCATTTCCATGAATTTAAATCCTACACTTTTTAACAAAGCTATTAATCAGATCTCTGCATATTTAATAAAAAAACCTGATTTATAAAACCAAACTGAAAGTGAGGTAATGGGCAAAAATCTAGAAGTTGACCTTCTTTGCATTATCTGTATATGATCCATGTATATATATATATATATATATATATATATATATATATATACACACATATACATATATATATATATACACATATACATATATACATACACATATACACACACACACATATATATATATATATATATATATATATATATACACATATATATATATATACACACATATATACACATATATATATATATATACACACATATATATATATATATATATATATATATATATATATATATATATATATACACACATACACATATATATACATATATACACACACATATATACACACACTACCAGTCAAAAGTTTAAGATCGGTAAGATTTTTTATGTTTTTAAAAGAAGTCTATTCTGCTCACACGAGGCTGCAATTTTTTGATAAAAAATACACAAAAAACACAGTAAAAAAAACACATATGACAATTTAAAATGACTTTTTATGTTAATATATATTAAAATGTAATTTATTCCTCTGAAAAAAGCTGAATTTTCAGCATCATTACTCCAGTCTTCAGTGTCACATGATCCTTCACAAATCACTCTAATATGATGATTTTATGCTCCAAAAACATGTATGATTATTATCCATGTTGAAAACAGTTTTTTACATTTTTATTTCAGGATTCTTTGATGAAAGAAAAGTTCTAAGAACAGCATTTATTTAATTAGAATCTTTTCTAACATTATAAATGTCTTTACTGTAACTTTTGATCAATGTAACTCATCCTTGATGAATAGAAGTATTGATTTCTTATTTATTTCCCCCAAAAATAAAATACAAATTCTTACTGAACCACAAACTTTTTAAAGGGTAGTGTTTAGTGTAACAAAAGCTTTCCATTTCAGATAAAAGCTGTTCTTTTGAACTTTCTATTCATGAAAGAATCCTGAAATAAAAATGTAAAAAACTGTTTTCAACATGGATAAACATAAAAAATCTTACCGATCTTAAACTTTTGACCGGTAGTGTATGTATGTGTATATATATATATGTGCGATAGGATGCAGCGATATATCGGCCACATTATCAGTACCGGCCGATATATGATCATCTTTAATGTTATCGTTACTCGGCCCAACAATAACATTTAGCCGATATCTAAAAGCCGATAAATTATGCATTATTTCCTTCAGCTGAGGCACTTTAGATGTGCACTGTTCAAAAAAAGGAAAATCCAGTTCAAGTGCAAAAGGTGCAGCACGAGTCTGTCATATCGGCTACACAACATTAAAAAAAGAACATCATAATTGTGTTTGTATCTTGGCTTTTAATGAGAAGACTTTTTTTATAATCAGGCTCTCAAAAATTGTCATCGGCTTTCAAATATAAAGAATTATCGGCATCAGGCCAAAATTGTCATATCAGTGCATCCCTAATATAAATATTCAGGAATAGATAGATAGTCTTTCAAATATAAAGAATTATCGACATTCAGGGCCAAAATTGTCATATCAGTGCTTCCCTAATATAAATATTCGGGGATAGATGGATAGATGGATAGATGGATAGATGGATAGATGGATAGATGGATAGATGGATAGATGGATAGATGGATAGATGGATAGATGGATAGATGGATAGATGGATAGATGGATAGATGGATAGATGGATAGATAGATAGATAGATAGATAGATAGATAGATAGATAGATAGATAGATAGATAGATAGATGAGATAGGAAAAATCAGTCAGAAGGCATTTACAAAATTGTACACTAAAGCAAGTATTGTGTAAGGTCGTTTAAACACACTCAATGACTCAAAATGGTTAAATTCAACAACAAAAAAGGGATTTTCTTTATTTAAAAAGCATAATTTCACTTACGATATCCTCCCAAAGGGTGCAAAGGCAGCTCTGATATCATCAGTGGTGATTTCTGGACTGAGGTCTCCAACAAAGACGTGGAAGTGATCTAAATAGCACCAGACAAGAGTTACTTGGATTGAAGAATTAATTCCTAATATCTGGCATTGAGGAACATGAAAAGCAACTCACTGCTTGTGTCTTTTTTCTGGCTGCTTGGTGATGTTGCCCAGTTCACCTTTACCTCCTAGGAGAAGGGTATAGGGAGGAAAAGATTGAAAGAAATGTTAGAAATGATAAAGACATGTTCAAGTCGCTGCTCTCTACTTATCTGACAATAAATCACTCTCCTTAACAAAATGGATGATTGAATGTACAGCAGAGAGGAGGGAGACCTGACGATACTCAATTCACACTTAGCTATCCTAGTGAGAACTTATTTGAACAGGCAAAACAAAATCTTGGTAGTAAAAAGGTCCAAATAACAAGGGACTTACAAAACAAGTGAAATTACCAACTTGTATTACTCCTCAAATGGTCCTTCATTACCTGTTGAGGATAAAATATTTTGTACTGAATAGGCATAAGATGCTTAATCTGCCTCTAATATATAATCTATTGGAAATAGACTTGTGGATTCAAATTCTATATATTTGAAAAAATAATATCGAATATATACTACCAGTTGAAAGTTTGGGGTCAATAACTTTTTTGGAAGAAATGAATACTTTATTCATCAAGGATGCATTAAATTGATCAAAAGTGACACCAAAAAGTTAATCTTTTACAAAAGATTCAAATAAATATTTTTCTTTGGTAATGTCTCTTCAAAGAATGCTGAAAAAAATGTATGGATACCATAAAAATATAAAATCTATGACCGTTACCTAATCTGTTTACCGTTAATGATGGGACTTGCCAAGAACGTGTTTGTCAGTTACGTCAATCCTGGTGTATTGGCTTCATATAAAACATGAAACAAACATCACTGTTTATAGGTTGTTTTTAACAATAGCAGAATTGGTAAGCGTAAGATGTTTTCTGTCAAAAACATCAAATTCTTACCAACCCCAAACTTTTGAATGGTAGTGTATATGACAAAACATCTTGAAGCATAAAATGAAAAAGCTTTACAGGTGACATGACCATCAGAATGCGTCTATGCGTACAATAAAAACAAAAAAGTGGTAATGTTTGGTGCAGTAAGTCAATTTGACTGGATTTCCTGCCTGTGCTTTAGCATAAAATTCACATTTCAAGGAACTGATTCATCGAACAATGAAAATACAAAAGCATGGGTCAACAAAGATCCAATCAGGCCACAGAATTTAATCATGAACCATGTAGCATTGTCACTAATTATTATTTTGGCAAATCAGAGTAAACGATAATGAGATTTATATAGCCTGAAACATGAAAAAACTTTGGTTGGTCAACATGAAAAATGTCAAAATCTCCCTCTCAGTGCACATTGCACATCCAGCATACAGGCATTCTACTTAAAGTTTGCAGAAGATCTGAACTGTTCCACCCTCCCGTCCCAGCCCAACTCACCCTGTAGATACGATAGCTTACCTTACCCATTATTTTACGCCCATTCATGGCTGCGAGTGAGGCCGCTGCGTGCCTATGCTCGAAGAACTCCACAAAGCAGTATGGATCGTTACCTGCCGTCTGAAGGGAAATTAATGCGATTAGACTACATTAACTTATTTAATGAAAGCCTTCACAATTGTAATGTCACATTTTTGCTTAAAAACAAGTATCAGATAAAAGCCCCTCGTCTTTTTCTACTGGTTAAGTACCTAACTGCTGCAAGAAACCTTGTAATGTGTGTATATGCATATATATATATATATATATATATATATATATATATATATATATTATTGACTGACAGCACTATATCAGGTGCAGTATATCTATTTTTTTTATTATTGACTGACAGCACTATATAGGTGCAATATATACATATAAATGAGCTGTGTAATATATTTTTTATAAAGCATTGAGATGCTGATGTGAACATATCTTTAGAGTATTGCGCTTGAATGATGAGCAACACAGAGTAATTTCAAAATATCTGTCTTTGGCGAGTATTCACGTAAACAGTCTGTTTTGTCTTAAGTGAATGCAAGCAGTCTTAGATCCATGCATTAGGTCTTAATTTAATAAATCTGCTGCTGTCTGTCATTAATGTCAATCATACAATAAAATAAAAGATGGAATCCCTCTCTGATCTTGACTAAATAACTTTTGCAGCTTTAATAATAATAAATGTATTTGTAATTAACACTAAAAACTGGTGATTTCTACATCTGATAGGTCTAATTAAATTTCTATATTTGTTACTATTTAACTTGTGTTAAATAGACATAAAATGAAAAATTGAAAGTGCTGTTCTTTCCATTTTTTCTTATATTGTATCTATCTGTTCTAATTTTAATAACAAATAAACTATATTGTGGTGATTAATATAGTAATTATTAATAAATTGAAGGAAAAGATGCATAGCGATGCATAGAGAATAGTTTTATAATTAAATCATTACCCTTGGAATCATAACCGAATCATGAGGCAAGTGAGGATTCACACCTCTACTAGTATCGAGATGCTTATGAAAAACAAGAAAAACAAGTTACTGGTGCAAGAAATAAAAAATATCAATGCTAAATATATTTAATAAAAAAGATGAACTGAAAGACGGCATTAGCACACAACTTGCTGTATAAGCAAATTATATACTTACATCCACAATCATTTTACAGCTCTTACAGGGGCCAATCTGACCAAAGAGCTGCATAATAAGGGCCTCCGTCACATCCCGTGACAGGTTTCCAACATACCTGCAAAAAAAGAGGAATATGGACATGACAATGAATGACGGATTGAATAGAAGATGCATTTAAATGTATAATTTGACAGTTATTACAGGGGGGGGGGGGCATGAGTGGAATCTTTGCCATCTTCAAGCACCTGAATCACAATGATCCAACTAATCTACATTACAAAGGAATTAGGTAGGCATGAGCCGTTACTTCACCTTAAAAAACCTCATCCAGCAATATGTTGCTTATCATGAATACAGGTTTGAAACAAAGAGATGACAAAACAGAAGCACGCACGAGCGCACAGGCAGCGCGCGACCAGCAACAAAAGCTCTCGCGCTGTCGGATACGAGGGACGGAAAAGCCAGATGACCAAAATATGCACAATTTGTACATTTTTATCCCGTATGTAACATTAAACACAGGCGGACATGTCAATTGAATAAGCATATGGCATTTATAGAAGTAAAACTTTAGAAATACGTCAGTAAATACTCTAGACGGGTTCTTTGTCTAGCAATGTCCTAACCACAATGAGCTTTCAGTAAGTACAAGGCAACTTCACACACTCAAACACAGACAGCAGTGTGTGTGAGCGGCCCTCTGTGGCCTCAACAGGCCTGCTGCAATTATCTAAATTAACTCAATAACTAGCACATGGTGTACGAAATTCTTTGAAATCACACGACTGCCCTGTGCTTAACAGTATGGAGCGCTAAATATACGCTAAAGTGAATCTCTTTTCCAGTAATCAGAGCTTTTGTTTGGGACACAATGAAATGTACACGTCTGCTTTGTGGTTGCATTTCCCTTAGCATCACACACAAGACTGTAATGAGTTAGAAATAACTTGAGCGAAATGACAAAACGGAAAGTGTTTTTTAAAGGCTATGGTGTGAATGACTTGGTCTGATATTAAGTTTTCTGTCTAACGTGTTGGCGTACAATGCCGATATACGTACAGGGTCTTGGGCTGCTCGTCGTCCATCATATTTTCCCGATCGAATTAAGACAACGAACCCTGAGAGAAAATCCTCTTGTGTATATTTGAAATGATCTTCGAGTTCCGCCTGTGTCTCGCTCTTTCCAGTGTTGTTACCCTCTCTGTTCTCCGCCAAACCGGTTATAATGAGAGTAAATGTGAAATGCCGCCTCGGCTGACTCCAGTTATGAACAATGGAAAGGCGACATAAGATGGCGGAGGAACCGGACCGGAAATGCATCAGCGCATGCGCGTACGAACTACAAAGCGCACAAAAAAGCAAGCTTTGAAAATGCGTACTGACCACCGCACTGTACATTAAATACAAAATATATTTACAGTATACGCTGTGTTTAGAGTGATATGATAGTAATAGACAAGAAAGGGTCAGTGTGTTTTTTATTTTATTTACTGAGCAAAAAGATGATGCGCCGCCCGGGAATCGAACCCGGGTCGCAAGAATGGGAATCTTGCATGATACCACTACACCAGCGGCGCTCTGTTTGTTCCTTGGAAAAAAATTGGATATCATGCTTTGATATACAGTAAAATTATGACATATAGAAGGTCGATATTATGTCAATACTAAGAAGTAATTCTTGGGGGAAAAAGAGAAAATTACGGCATAAAAAGTAAATTATGAAAAATATATCGAATTTTCGTGTCACAACGTAATACATTTATAGTTAATTATTAATTCCGATAAATTTAATTAATAATTCCGAAATAAATAATTAGTAGGCCTACTTATATGTCAAAATGTCATATTTCATGTAATGATGTTGACTTTTTGTCTAATAATTATGATATTTATGCCATTTGATTAACCAAAGCATTTTTATTAGGTAATAAAATGAATTTGGATCTTGTTGTGGACCAGGTAGCCAAGGCAACACTTCAACCACGAAGAATCACGTCCATAGACGTCACTGCCACATGCAAGTGTGTGTGTGGAGTTTTTGCGTTGTGCGAGACTGTGGTGAACCTGAACGCATCAGTATGCCTATTCATAGATGCCACCTACGTCACTACAAATAGAACGCCGCCATATTTGCGACCGACTCGCCGGTACGGCCGCCGAAAAACTGCCTATTTGAATGAAGAAGACGAGATACCTGGAGAAAATTTCAATTTTAGGCTCCGATCCTTGGGCAGTTTTCTTTAGTACATCATTATCTGCCCCAGGCTTGCCTCAATTGGCCTTTCATGACATAGAAATACATAAGTCATAGAGCGCACGCGTTCATGAGAGTCGAGAGCGATGTCATGAATGAATCTTCTGTAGCAGTTCGGCTGGCATGAATGAATCTTTCTAATCCGAACAGCAGCACTGAGAGACACCTGCATGCATCAGCACAGTCAGAGACATCAATCAAATATCATAAAAGACTACCATATCTGTCTGAAAGTTCAGTTACAGAGAAGGTTTAATAATCACAAATAACGACATGAAAAGAGTCTTCCGAGTCGAATCTTTTGAATGATTTGGCTGCTCTTCAGTGATTATAATATAACGACTTAAATTGCAGTTTGTTCGTCACATAAAGCTATCATATTAATAAATAACGATATTAATATAACGGATGAGTCGTATTAGATCACTTTTATGATACTTTTGTTATGTTTTTTGTCTTTTAATATTATTATTTTTTGCGTGACAGCCCCCAGTCGGCTAAAGTTACTCATTCACTTTCATTACATCGACAGAGAGTCTCCATTAGGCTAACGTTACATATTCAAAAATGTCCCTTTGTCTTCCACGGAAAGTAAACTAAGGATTTGCACATGAAGGTGAGTAGTTAAATTACGGCAGAATTATCATTTTTGGAAGAACTGAGTTCGTCCTTTAATATGCATTTCAAGGCTGAGATCGTCTGCAGAGCTAACATTACTTACACAAAATAACATCTAAAGCACATGTGACGAAGACAAAATCTTTATGAACTTCAGAAAATATTTATTAGATTTAGGTAGACAGACAGTTCAAAATAACCCCAAATAACTTACCATGATAAAGTGCATTTAAACAGATCCAACATGAAGAAATGAAGAAAAACATTTTCTGTCGATGTCTGTCTGTATGTTGGCCACTGAGAGTAGGCTAATAGAAATATAGTTAACCACAAACCAGCAACATGAGACTTCAAATCTTTTAAATAATGATTTTCTCTTCTCTCTTCTTTTAGTATAGCCTAGATTAAAATACCAGTTCAGGGTTCCTCTTTTGGCTGTATTTCAGCCAACTGCACAACACATTGAAGGCATTAATGCATTAATGAGACGGTGACCGTCGGGTTCGCAAAGATGGCGGCGCAAAGCTACAGTGACGTCACGTGAACCGAATGAATACTCAAAATTCCTGTCAAACATTATTTAGGAATCAGTTTCTCAGTCTCAACAAAAGGATTTTAAAAAACGTTTCATTAAAAGGGCCGAAGAAACTAATTATGCAAGAACCTCCACTGCCAGAAGGTATTTAAACAAATTAATCGCAAATGATTTATTGTTTTACAGCAGTGCTGACTCCAAAATAAACTATTATTATTGTTAAACTGACATTAACTATGACATTTTCCAATTAAAGAAACCCCTTTGAAACAACAGAAGGATTCCTTGAAAAATACAATCAGGCACAAGGCTCCAAAGAGCAGGAAAAATATGAAAATCTCGCAGATGAGTTTCTTATTCGATGCAAGGTATTACACGTTTTCTTTATTGTTTGCCTAGTTTAAATGACCTAATTTGGTCTAAATCAATACAATGCATAAACTGCTTAGAATAGTCTTAGTAAAGTCATCAAACGTTACTTGTGTATCTTCAAGTGAATTCTGTTCCTAACTCTTTAAAGTCAGTTAACTTGCATAAAAAGGTCTAATTTGAATTTTAAAAAAAAATGAAGACTGATTACCTCTTTGACTAATTGCTAATGTGCCGAGTTTTGACATAGTGGCTACATTAGTTGTGATGAAATTGGAGCATTACTCTCTCCAGCCACAAGGTGGGGACAAACCTCTATTGATGAAAACACTCGACTTTTTGTCCTCAGCGTCGTGCTGGATTCATATCTTTTGGTGAAGGCAAACACGTTGATCTCCCCGGGGCCTGGACACAGCTTCTTCTGCTGAGCTTGTGCAATGGAAAAGTTAAAAATGGTGTGTTCATGACATGCAACGACGAACAGTTTTTTTTTGTTTTTTACACACTAAAAAATCATGTTACAATGTTACAGAATTCATAGTGAGACAACCAATATCTGAGCGATATTGTATAAGATGTTAATGCTACTTGACACCTTGACAGATTACACTTTTAGAGGCAGGGTAGGTGATTTGTTCCAGTTTTTGTTATGCTGGCTGAAAGTCTCTTCACACCCTGATTGCAATCACTAAGTAAAGTGGTCTTAATGTTTGTATGTGATATTGTGTGTGTGACCATAAAAAGTTTGGTCCAATGCAATGATACAATGTCCTACCTGTCTGACAACGTATGCAATTCCATACCTTCATGCACTGTGTTCATGCAGACATTACAAAGTTAGACATATGATGTTTATGGTTAGACAGACACCAGTCACCGAGCACCACAACTTATTCAGCAGCCGCCTTTTACAGTTCCTCCTGAACCAAAACAACGAGCTTATGCTGCGTTTACGCCATAACTACGTCATTTGGAAGAGATGCAAACCCATGACGTTATATTCTGAGCGGTTCATGACTCAAATTTATGCTTTTCCCACACTATCAACGCTGAAATTAATCTGCAGCAGTCAGGTTGTACAGGTCAGGGCTCTTTTAGTTGTCATTATTGTAATGTTATGTGTTTTGAGACATTTTTGTTTGCTCTTTCGCGTTCACGTGTTTTGGAGGAGGCGTGGCTCGAAGGGATGGTGGGATCCTGAAAATTACCTACCCTAACTTTAAAGACTGAATAATTGCAATATTCTCATACCACTGTTTACTATAACATGGTAAATACATTTCCAAAAACATAACATAACCATGGTAATTTGGTTCATTTTGTTTGTGAAGAAAATACAACATGAAAGGTGATTGGCCATTCATTTTTTTCAGATTCACTGGATGTCCTGGTCGTGTCATTGGACCATGCACCAATCCACGCAGATCAGATCCCTGTGCTGTTCCACCTGGCAGAGTCAATCCAGTGTTTCCTGTGCTCTGACACAACTCTGCCAGACCCTCCAAGTTCTTATAAGACGAAGATTCTGCAGGTATATGCTATACAATATAAATATCGCTGAAACATGGGGCCTTTATTAAAGTAGTTAGTTACAGAATTACCCATTATATATACACACTACTGGTCAAAAGTTTAAGGTTGGTAAGATTTTTTATGTTTTTAAAGGAAGTCTCTTCTGCTCACCAAGGCTGCAATTTTTTTTATAAAAAAATACACAAAAAACACAGTAATATTGTGAAATATTATGACAATTTAAAATGACTTTTTTATGTTAATATACATTAAAATGTAATTTATTTCTCTGAAAAAAGCTGAATTTTCAGCATCAGTACTCCAGTCTTCAGTGTCACATGATCCTTCACAAATCACTCTAATATAATGATTTTATGCTTCCAAAGCATGTATGATTATTATCCATGTTGAAATGATAATGATCCATGTCTGTTTTTTACATTTTTATTTCAGGATTCTTTGATGAATAGAAAGTTCAAAAGAACAGCTTTTATCTGAAATGGAAAGCTTTTGTTACATTAAACACTACCCTTTAAAAAGTTTGGGGTCAGTAAGAATTTGTATTTTGTTTTTGGGGAAAATAAATAAGAAATCAATACTTCTATTCGAGGATGAGTTACATTGATCAAAAGTTACAGTAAAGACATTTATAATGTTAGAAAAGATTCTAGTTAAATAAATGCTGTTCTTTGAACTTTCTATTAATCAAAGAATCCTGAAATAGAAATGTAAAAAACTGTTTTCAACATGGATAATAATCATACATGTTTTTGGAGCATAAAATCTATCATATTAGAGTGATTTGTGAAGGATCATGTGACACTAAAGACTGGAGTAATGATGCTGAAAATTCAGCTTTTTTTCAGAGGAATAAATTACATTTTAATATATATTAACATAAAAAAAGTCATTTTAAATTGTCATAATATTTCAAGATATTACTGTGTTTTTTGTGTATTTTTATAGAAAAACAAAAAGACTTACTTTTAAAAACATAAAAAATCTTACCGACCTTAGAGCTTTTAGCCAAATATGTGTGATATGTGTATATATATATATATATATATATATATATATATATATATATATATATATATATATATATATATATATATATATACATGTCTTTATTTATATGGCTCTTATATAGTTCTACTGACTGTTGTTATTTTTTATTTATTTTTTTTTTATTTTTTACAGCTTGGTTATTTGGTCTCTCTCTAGGCTGCTCATCATTTCAACTGACTGGTAAATTAAATGGGCATCAGCTAAGCAGCATCTATCTTCACAGCTTGAAAGGTTTGAGATTGCCTCAACTTAATCATTACTGCAAAACAATAAAACGTTTATATGACATATTTTTGAGGGTTGTGACAAAACTACAGGACTGCAAAATAAAAGTTAATGTACCAAGGAATTATTTTAGATTGTTATGATAAAAATATTAAGTTTAATGTAGAAGTTACCCGCTCCACCCCCAAATGCACAAACACACAATGCAACAGTGGATGTCTCTTGATCATAGCTGAAGCAAAGCAAAAAAAAATGCTTTGCTTGCACAAAAAATAAAGCATGATGATGAATAAACGACAAGGAGTTCTGTGTTAGTCACCAGCTCCACACAAACAAGCAGAAACAACACAACACAACCCATAATAAGTATGGAAGCCCATTTCTGCAATAGAAGGGGAAAAAAATCATGCTTTGGTAAATCATAATAATGACATAAAAGTTAAAATGAGTTACTAAGACATAATGAGATAAAACATTTAAATAAAAACTTAAATTTCTGACACACTAAAGTCAGTCAGAAATTGACAAAAATAAAAATGAAATTATGATATTGAAAAATAAATCATCACTTTTCATGTGTCATTTTATCTCCGACTTTGTCATAATTATAATTTAACAACGCATTATTATTATTTTAGGTGGCAGAAACAGGCTTCTACCTCATTATGTTATATATGATATATTACACTTCAGTTTCAAATCCAGTCCTCAGGTATTAACTAGTTGCTTATTATTGCATGCAGTATTTTTCTATTATATTAGCTGTTTATTAGTACTTATGAAACACAAATTAATTCCTTATTCTGCATGACCATATTCTACATCCCTTAATCCTACTCAATACCTAAACTTAACTACCTTACTAATTATTAATAAGCTGTAATTAGGAGCTTTCCAGACAAAAGACACAGTTAATCAGGAAGTCAATAGTGAGAGCTGGACCCTAAAGAGAAGTGTGACCAAGTGGTGTATTGGGTTATAGATTGAGGATCAGTGATTTTGATGATAAGTGACTGAAATTGTGGGACATGTTTTGTCCAATGTCACAAGAATCAGTGGAATGCATGTAAAGTTTGCAGCTGTCTTTATCTGTTGACAGGGCTGTTGAAGTGTGAAACACGCTACCAAGAGTTCCCGGACTTGCTATTTTTTATTCACTTCATGATGAGCATGGGGGGCTATTCTCTCGGTCTCCAACTTACTGAGGACACTTCAATGCAGGTTTGAAGGCTAGGTCAGATTATCATCATAAAAGAAGTGCTGAACTGAATGATTCAGCTGTAGTGAAAACTCTGTTTGACTATGACAGGTCTCCGTGGAAGCACAGGAGCGTGGGTGTTAACCAGGTCGCTAAGGCAGTGCCTTTTCAGCTATGCAGCTGCTGTGCAAAACAATAGCACTCAGGCTCTCTCAAGTGATCAAACAGCTTATGTTGCTGAGAGATAAAGCTGCAGCAGAGACAACTGGTGCGTGGAAGTGTGTTTGTGAGAGATCTTCCACAGGTTTTTGTGTCATATGCCAGTAAGCAGCTTAAAGGTGGAACTGTAGGTTAAAACCCCAGAGTAACATCAGTCTTTTTTACCTCCACTGTTCTCAGGGTCGACTGTGGGTTCAGGACTGATGGTTCTGGGAGAGTTGCCAAATCTAGCATGTTGTGCCTTCAGACCCTCATGAGCCTTCACATGGTCCAAACACAAGACTAGCACTCAGGTGCTTTAAGGAGTAGATTCACTTTTAAAAAAAACTTTTGTTGATAATTTACTCACCCCCATGTCATCCAAGATGTCCATGTTTCTCTTTCTTCAGTCGAAAAGAAGTTAAGGTTTTTGATGGTAACATTCCAGGATTTTTCTCCATATAATGCACAGGGCTCGACATTTTTAAGGCTTTGCCCCGCTTGTCCGGGACAAGTGGAGTTTTTGTAGGACAAGTAGAAGAGAAAAATTAGTTGTCCGAACCAACAAGTGAAATTTTCAAACAAAATAAAATGCCATGTTACTTCACGTTATGTGCCACTCGTTACTGTCTATTTACAGGATTTAATTTTCCGATTTGAAACGAACACATTTTTCACACTGCCTGTGAATGTCCTGAATGTGACTTAGAAAGGCGCAGATAATGCGCATGCACAGACGCGCCAGAAGTTCTCTTTCGCACTTGAATGACATGAACAACACACACAATTAAAGACAAAATGTCATTTGTCAAAGTATCTTCATAACATAAGAGCAGTCTTATGATGGACATAAAGAGTTGTGACTCGTGAGAGAATGAGGCGCGTGTGAGATCCGCGTCTCTGTCCACAGCGGCTGCTCTTAAAGGGCCAGCTACCAATAAAGCGTTCTGTCAGTAAAGTTAATGAAAGAACAAAGGGAACAGAGAAAATTACTCACTGCTCTTGACTAAAGAACTTGTGTAGCTTTAATAAGGAGTAGTACTATATTCATAATTTATGCAGCACAGACTGTTTGATAACTTTATTCAATTTCTGTATATGTCCTACCTGTTAGACAGTTAATTTTTATCCAGACATCAATGGCTTATTGATCATTATAGCTGTTATCAATCATTTAGTTGTTATTGCTAATTTCAGAATCATCACTAATCTGTGTGTGCATTTGGTTTACAACCAAACAAGTTGACTCATAATACCATTTGTTTATTATATCGCAATCGCAATATTGACCTCAATAATCGCAATATGACATTTCCCCCAAATTGTGAGCCCTAGATAAAATTATAGTTCTTTACCACAAGTCACTTTTGTGCATGGACAAGAGAAACATAAATTTACTTGTCCGAAGGACAAGTGCCTCAAAAAGTTAATGTCAGCGCTGCACTTTACTGGTAATCAAATGGTTCAAGGTCCAAAAGACAGTTTCAGTGCAAACTGTTCAGAAGGGCTTTAAACTATTTCAGACGATGAATAAGGGTCTTATAAGCGATAAACGATTCGCTCATTAAATCAAAAATAACAAAGTTTAAGTTTTATAAGCTCAAATGCTCGCCTTGCTCTGTTCTGTGATGCGCATTTTGTGACTCTCCTGTTCGAACTCGTTTATCAAAATGAACAAATCTTTTTCGTGTCATTTGGTTCATTCAACGAATGAAATGAACAAATTGACTCTGGAAAAGATTTCGTTCATTATGATGAACGGACCTCGAACCAGGGAGTCACGACGGAGATTGCATTTTGATGTATTTTTGAATAAATAATTAGATTGGACTAAAAAATCAGCGTTATTGATGCTGGTGACAAATAAGATCTAAATGTTCTTTTTTTGTGTAAGATACTCCTTTAAATAAATCTGCCTGTCATACTCTAAAAGGTTAAATGGTACTCATTTGTGAAAGTATATTTGTTTGTTTGTATTTTGTTTATGCAGGAAATGGCATCACAGAAAGCATCCTGGCCATGGCAGTTGGAGCATATATACTGCTCCATTTTGATTGACATTTGCCTGAACAGCTAGCTTGTGCTGAAATTAAGAAAACAGCTTCATTGGGCAGTCAAACTCGACTTCCGTGCAGATGTTCTTGGAGGACTTTTAACTTTGCTAAAACAATGTAAGTTCTTTAGACAGAAATATGCATAAAGGCTCTGTCCGAAAGATTTAAAATGCTGCCTTTGGAGGATGTATTGCAAGGTTGGAAGGCATCAAGGCACATCCAAATCCAATGTTAGCTTCACTTTCTTTGTGTCCTGTGATACTTTCATCTGGTGGTTGGGGGTCAGTTTGTGTGTAAATTTACATTTTTGACCACCGTTCTCCCCTTTTTATGGCATATTAGCGAGAAATTACTATTGTAGTAATGAAATATTTGCTTAGTTATAACCAAAGCTCTCTCTATTTTACTATATCATAGAATTAATAAACCGTTACACCTCAGAAGTTTGAAAGTCAGTTTCTTGAAATTCCTGAAGTCAGCAAAGTCATTGCCTGAAAAGGCAGCGAGGCAACAAGTCAGCTGCCTAAGCTTTTGGATGCAGCCAATGTCTGCATTTAAACTAGAATAATTCAAAACTAGAGGTAGGACTGGTAATTACATAATAAAAGTCTACTGGATAAAGTTTATGTAGGCTACAGTGGCTTCCAAAAAATATAAGCACATAAAATTATGTTTCTACCTACAAAGTAAGTTAATTATTACACATTTGGTTACTTTGCACTGCAGGACACCTGTGTTAACTTGAGGAGAACTGACTTTATACATCCACTAAAAGTATTTGTAACAACAACAAAAAAAACCTTTTCAAATTCTTTTTGGGGCTACTAGTGATTATGTCTATTATAAAGATAAAGTAAAGCAGATATCTGTGTCTCTCAGCGCATGAGGACAAATGGAGGCTGCGGTACAGTGTGGTACCGGGGTTTGGCACAGATCAGTCGGAAGATCACGCTTTCGAGAGTCTGAGGAACACTGCTTGGATAACACTTCAGAAACACCTGAACCCGGGAGACAGACCCCCGCATAATCAATGCTGTGAGGATCTTTGAGGTACCCCAGTTTCCTGCTGCTACAAAGTATATTTAGTCCAAATATTTACACACTACTCACAACTGAAGGAAAAGACATGCCCTTAAAACTGGACTGTCAAACTTATGTCTTCCACACTTACTTATGGATTTTCACTAGGCTTTTCTTTTTAGAACATTTCCCTCTGCCTTATTTATGTTTCTGAAGTCAGCAAACATTAGTTATGAGCAGTGTTGGGAAGTAATGCATTAAAAGTAATGCGAGTTACGATCAGATTACTTTTTTCAAGTAATTTAAGTAATGCATTACTTTTAAATCTAGGCCTACATCAAAATATCTGAGTTACTTTTCAAATAATAGTTTATTGACTGACACCTCTTCTGGCCCTAATGTTGAGAGAGATTTGGGCGTGAATTGTGTAATGTGCGCTGTGTTTTAAATATGTTATAAATCTTGACAAAAGTAGCATTTAAATGTATTTAATTGTTTGCTGCCATTACATCTGTCAGCTGCTGTATCCTTAAGTACCAGCAGATGACAGCCTTGATCCCTCACTGTTTCCTCACTCTTTCATTCCCGGACTTCATTTCTTACATCTCTGGTCATTATTATTTAACCTGTTTCAGCTGTGTCTTGTTTTCTTAGTTCATTTTCTGTCTTTTTAAATGTCTTTTGCCTTGCAGTAATTATGAAGTCTTGGTTTGCATTCTCTGTCCGTTTTCGAGCAGGTCCTATGTTTTTTATGTTTTTCTCTCCTTGAGTTTTGCATTCCTCTTTCCTGTTGTCCCTCCATGAATTGTATGTATGTTTGGACTGATTACATTGACCCGCTGTCTGGTACGGACTATGACTTTAGATTACATTTGTCATTAAACTGAGTTTGGATTCATTCTCTCTTTCTCTCTCTAAAATTATTTTGTTCCTGAAGTGAAATTGTTTACTTCACAATAAACTTTCTTCTTTCTTTTCCTGCATTCTATTCTTTGTAATCCAGAATGGCAGCACAACTGAAAGGTTTGAGCGCTGCACCCTCTACTGTACATGCATGAATTTGCATTTCCTACAGCCTGAGGCTGTTACAGATTGTGTTGCTAGAACACACATGAATACAAAGATGAAGAAATACAGTCTTTAAAGGGACACTCCACCCATTTGCATTAAGATTTCCATTGTAAGAAACCCAGTCATACTATTGAATAGTCAGTGCAACACACTCTCATTTTCCCTGAGACGAGAGAAATCCGCTATTTACCTTTTTCAGTGCCTCCTGCAATGACGCAAAATATAAGTTCATTTACGTTTCTGTAAAGACTACAAGCTTCCCACCATTTCAAACCCACCCAGGGGGTTCGACCTAATGCCTAACCAGACCTATCACAGATCAGTGCAGTGCGTTTGATTTCACCGGCAGAAACTTTTTAAAAATATGGATGAACGTACTGAATACGCAGATGGACTCGTTACTGGATAGGTTGGGAACCGAAACGCGGTACCAATGGGGAACCGGTTCCAGCGTAGACGCTAATAACCCAGACCGAAAGGACAAAAACTTCAGTGCCTCAGTCTCTGTGTCATAAGGTGCACACACGCAAAGGCTCTCTCCCTCTCCCTTTGTGCGTGCACTATATGGTTTGGAGCACAGTCTGGTCTGTCTACACATACGCACTCTTGCTCATTAGCTCTAGATTCAGAGAGATTTTATCTAATTTGCGGGCATCAGGAATCCGTTATCAATATGCAGGAGAGTCCAGGAACGTCTGATAGCGAGGGGATTAATGAAGATGCCGAAGACAAAACGTTCCAAGGTTTGGCTGTATTTCACATGTAAAATTACGCATCTTACGCAGTGTGCCGATTGTCTGAAGCCCATATGGAATCACGCCAATCCATTGACTGATGGCACAGGCGCCGCCTCAAAGCTCTTACGTCGTCATATTTTTATTAGTGCGGATTCTCTGATTTCATTGTGCAAATGATTTCCAGGTGGTCAGCGTGGAGTGGAGCTCAACTCTAGTCTACATTGATTGGCGAGTAGTGGGAGTGGCCTGTGGAGCTGAGCATTGCAATGCACTATGGGGATTGTTGTCTATAATCCATAAGCACTAAAATGTCATTTTCTTCCTTTATCGAGCCAAGAAGGACCCAAATTAGAAATTTATGATACTATTCTACTACATATATACCCACTTTCAATACATATTCATGTCTCCACCAGTGGAATTACCCTTTAATGAATCCACATAAAGAGAGTAGAATATCACACATCCAAACATAGACAAGACAAGACAACAATGAACAGAAACAAGGGGACTTAAATACATAGGCAAAGAAGGATGATTAGATCACACACGACACACCTGAACTGAATGACGAACTAAATAAGTGACCATGAACTAGGCAAACTAGGCAGGGAGAAAGCGATCCAAAATTAACAAAGTCCAAACTGAGTGAAACTGTGAAATTAAGCCCCCTCCTAGACAGATGGGACCTCATGCCGGAAGATGAATCAGAGGAGGATCAGGTGGAGGATAAGAGTCCGGGAGAGGGATTGAACTTTTATCCAGGGAATGGCCTTGAACAGGGACAGGTGGGTGATGAGGAGGAGGCGGCGCTGGATGGAGGAGCCATGGAGGTAGGCATCCAGACAGCACCACAGGGATGACTAGAGGCAACGCAGACATTGGAGGTGGAGCCCACCTTGCGACCGAAGAGTAGAATAGAGACACCCAAGACCTTAGGCGGCCGCAACAGACCCGCAACAATGATCCCCAGAGATGGAATCAGGGGCTCGGAGGGCAGAGGTGGAGGTAGAGGCAGTCTAGCCTGAGCCGTAGGGGTGGAGCCAGAGAGCAGCGGACGCCCTGCAGGTTTGTGGCGAGGGTGGTGGGATTTTTTTTTTCGGAGCCCGAATGCCTGATGTACCTTGTTGGAGAAAAGAGCGCAGGTCTGGGAGCCAGGGCAAGGGGTCAGAGGTGGACTGAAGCGCTCTGAGGCCGAAGGCTGAGCACCGGACTCCCCACGACCAGGAGGAGGTGGCTCACAGCAGGCACGATGTATGGCCACACCACTGAGAGCGGGCTGGGGTGGTACTGAGGGGCTGATGGGAGACAGTGATGACTGGGTGCGGCAAGAGTGGCTGAGGCCTGGAGAGGAGTTTGACGAGATGCACAGGGATTTGACAAGTCATATTAAGGCCAAGGTTGTAGTTTAGAGAGTAGGTGAGAGATGGAGTTTTGGTGGGGCCAGCGAGTCTGATGATACAAATTCTAATTTGGGCGGGATTCAAATGAGGCAGGGATCCAACTCTCCAAAAACAAAACAAGAGCCTATTAAAGCCAGAAACTCTCGCTCTCAGTGGCGGGAGAGTAGTCGGGGTTCACTTCCATTCCCTCATATTCCAAGAGGGACCCACAACAATGGATGGGCCAGCCAGCTCTTATACCTGGTCAGACTTGGCTAGCTCAGGCTCCGGCATAATGTCCTGCTCGATCGCTCCTCCAAATTTCCCTCGAGGACACTTCCTGGACAACTGTGCTTTCATGGCGAATGTTCATGCCAACACACAGGAATGAGCACATACAGTCATCTGAGAAAGGTTCTGGGTCGGGTCTTCTGTCATGGACTGTGTTGCAAGAACACATGAAGATGAAGGTAATAAGGCAGTTTTTAATAAATCCACAGGCAAATCCATATAAAGAGAGTAGTGTATTACACATTCAAATATGCAGACGGAGCACGACAACAATGAAAAAATGTTGGACTGAAGTCTTCATTAGAGACTGCAATCAGAAACTGGAGTTGATGTACTGTCTAGTAGTTACTAGTTAGAGATGTGTCTTTAATCTTGATTAAACTGGGAGAGTGTGTCTGAGCCCCGACCATTATAGAAAAGCTATTTCAGAGTTTAGGAGCCAAATGCGAAAGCTTTCTCCCTCTTTTAGTGGAGTAAGATATTCTAGGTACTGCCTGAAGCCCAGAGTTTTGTGACCTTAAAAAGCGTGATGGATTATAGGGCTATAGAAGACCTGTTAAACACACTTAATCGTTTAGGGTCTTATACGTCAGTAGCAATATTTTATGATTGATACGGAACCTAGGTAAGCAGTGTAGAGATGATAAATTGGTGTTATACGATTATATTTTCTTGACCTAGTGAGAACTAGATGCATTTTGGACTAATTGTAGTTTGTTTATTGAGGATGCAGGACAACCAGCTGGTAATGCATTTCACTAATCTAGTCTAGTGGCCATGAATGCATGAACTAACTTTTCAGAAACAGATTGCATGTTCCGTAGCTTAGCAATGTTTCTGAGGTGGAAGAAGGCTGTTTTTGTATCATATGAAATGTAATCGACAGTTGAAGGATGAAGCGTTTATTCGTGAAAAAAAAGCACAAAAAAGATGATTTCCCAAATTTTTGTAAACATACTTCTTTAGTTTAGTGCTTTGGTGGAGGCTCCGAATCACGTAGCAAAATTGGCCAATGGGCACTTTGTAAAACCACGAGTGACAGCAATGAGGCATCATTGGAATGTATTGGTATGATGTCACAGATCTTTGGTTCTAAAACATGACAACACTTGACTGAGTTTAAAATCCTTGCAACTCTTCTGACTCATTTATTAGCCCTCTTCATGGTTTGTACTTTGCACGTTACCAGTTTAGAAAATAACAATGAAAATGGTATAGCAAAAGTCAAAAGAGCAAAAATGTTGCTCGAAGTGTACAATTTACAACAACGTTCACCATCACACCATTTCACCAATACAGTGTAAACCCACATCTCCCAATCCAACACCATCTGGCTTCTGATGTGCATGGGGTGAAAGAAAGTGGGGCAGAGAAGAAGTCTAAAAAAACATACAAAGGAAGAACTATAATGACTTTCATTACAAAAAACATGAACAGATCAGTAGTCTTTGAACATTAAAATACGAATGAATATGGAAAATATGACCAAACTTTTGACATTAACTATCTGAATGTATTTTAATTAATTATATGTTAAGCATTAATGTGCATACAGTGAAATTGTTTGTTGATGTCGTATTAAAGTTGTTAATATATAATTTGTGAGGCACATAATTTATTGGTCAGATGTCACTTGCTCTTTGCGGCAAAGTGATTTTTCACTTGCGCATGAGAGGGTAATGCTTGCTCTGCAGAGCCCAGCCAAACATTACAGAAGAATCACTTAATGATTTATTGCTATCATAGCTGATGTTATATTAGTATGTTCTAATTAAAGTCCCCCTGTAGTCAATAATTGTATCTCTTAAAGGGTTAGTTCACCCAAAAATAAGATATTTTTGATTAAATTTAAGAGCTGGATCACTGTTACATAGGCACCCTAAGGGATTGAAACTTGACGGCCCAGAAAGTCATTGAAGAAAATGTTTAAATATTCCATGTGACTATACAGTGGCTCAACTGTAAGTTTATCAAGCGATGAGAATACTTTTTGTGTGGGAAAAAAACAACAAAACAAAATAACAACTTTATTCGAACTATTCCTTTCTTCCAGGTCTGAGACGAGAGTTCAAGAGATTTCGTGGAAATATTTAAAGGAATACTTCACTTTATTGAGATATAGGCTCATTTTACAACTCCCCCAGAGTTAAACAGTCGAGTTTTACCGTTTCGAATCCATTCAGCCGATTTTCTGATATTTAGAAGAATATCAGTAACCAGACAGTTTCTGGTCTCATTGACTTCCATTGTATAAATATAGTATAAATATTTTCTTCTAAATATCAGAAAATCGGCTGAATGGATTCGAAAACGGTAAAACTCAACTGTTTAACTCTGGGAGAGTTGTAAAATTAGCCTTTTTCCAAATAAAGTGGAGTATCCCTGTAATGCAATATTTAAACATTTTCCTCAATGACTTTCTGGGTCATCAAGTTTCAATCCCTTAGGGTGCCTATGGCTACGTCCACATTAATCCGGATTTGAAAACGGGGTTTTCGTTTAAAAGCGCTCTCCGTCCACACTAGCGTTTCAGGCGTTTTCCGACGTTTCAGTGTGGATGAGAAAATTCTAAATACACTTTACTGCGCATACAGATGGGAAAATAAATAATAATGTTATCGCACAATAACAGGATAATTTTATTTAGCAGAATATCTCACCATCACTGATGCGTCCTGGTCGCATTAAGTCACCATATGTTTGATCTAAAACTCAACTGCTCTCCTTTTTGCCGCAGAACAGCAAATGTGAGTACATTATCTGTCATCTTTGCAGTAGGCTACTGTGCTATGTAGAATAGCACATATTAAGTAACATAGAAAGTAACATATTTTAGCAACAGTGTAAAAATGAATAACACATAACAGGCACAATACCGATAAACATGAGTATCTATTGGTACTACATGGATCACATGACTAAACTTACATCATCGTTTTGAAATACCTCCGGTTTCACTGTCCACACTACAATGCGAAAACGGCGTTTTCAAATTTATCCACTTTGGAGAGCGTTTTCCAAAAGATACGTTTTCGTTGACTTAAAACGGCGTCTCAGTGTGGACAGAAGGCCAAAACAGAGAGAAAATATGTTTTCAAATGAAAACATATTAGTGTGGACATGGCCTATGTGGTAGTGATACAGATCTCAAATTTAATCAAACATATCTTCATTTGTGCTCTGAAGATGAACGAAGCTCTTACGGGGTTGGTACAGCATGGGGGTGAGTTATTAATGACTTAATTTTCATTTTTGGGTGAACTAACCCTTTAAAACTCATCTTTGACCACCAAAATGACATTTAAATGGGTGTTTTTTCCCTTAAAAAATCCTTCATGCCTTAAAATAGCTTGATTGTAACTACACCCTTGCCTCATTTAGTATATTCAGCCCCACCTCCACTCACTCACACCAGGGTTGCGTTCAGCCCTGACAAAAAGTTGGTAAATGTTTTCTAACAGGAAGCCGTTGTGCGTTGAACACCCTGTTCTAAGAGACGCAACTATGAGTTGCAACAATGGCAGCTGAGAAGGATATTTGGTTATTTTAAAGCCTTGGTCTATTTAAATAAATGTAAGTACAGTCAGAGACTGAAGCATAAATCCCAAAATAAACATTTGCTTCAAAAGGTTAAAACACAACACCATAATTAGCTTAATAGAGAAAACTCAAATATAATATGTAAACTACATTTTTTAATCTCTTAAAGGGGTGGTTGATTATGATTTCACTTTTTTAACTTTAGTCAGTGTGTAATGTTACCGTTTGCACATAAACAACATCTGCAAAGTTACAATGCTCTAAGTTTAAAGCAAAGGAAGATATTTGCTTTTAAAGAAATATATTTTTAAGGACTACAACAAATGGCTGGTAAGGACTACACGACATTCCTCTCGGGTTAGTGACATCACTAACCCTAAAATTTACATAAACCCTGCCCCCAGGAACACGAAGTCCATCTTGAGAAGAGGAAGAGTTGTTATAGTAAAACACATTTGTGAGTCGCGTTCATCTTTTTACATGCAATACAGTTCGTAACTCAAATGCAATAGCATGTCACTCTGTAGGCATCTTGCAACAGTTCCCACCAAAGTAATTTTATAGATTATCATGACAGAATATGCTAATCAAAAACTTGAAGACAGTTAACTCTACATCAGCAACATAAATTCATCAACTAATCATTCAAAAACATAATTTTGCATTCATGTAGTCACTTATTCTTGAGTCTCTCCATCATTGTCCGTCTCCAGTTTAAACATAAAAGGCAGAACAGTTTCTGACACATTAGTGCTTGTCTGCGTATGGAGCAGCTTTAAAACAAACCTTTCCCATTCTTACAATGTTTATATCCTTTTATATAGAGGAAAACCAGTTGATTGATTTGACAATATAACGATATTGCCACCAGTGATGAAGGCTTTTTCTGAGGGAACACTTGTTGCTGGAATACTTTCTAGCAAGTTGGCTAACTCATGGAAAGTTTGCCTCATAGACTTTCCACCATTCCAAGGGATTTAACTCACTTTCTGCATTCTGTATGGACAAGTATCCCTCTAATTCCCATTCTATTGCCTCTTTTAGAGATAAGGAAGCTGATCTTGCAGCTGCAGATGCATTTATAGCAGCTGAGGTTTTCAAAAAGCTGGCAAGTGATTTCTTTGCTTTCTTGGGTGGTGTTTGTTCTGCATCAGGGCTCTGTGATGTGGTGGCAGATGTAGGCTGCTGAACCAATACTGCTGGATACCGTACGGTCAGCAAAGACTCCAGCTCAGATAAAGCTCTTGCTTGTATTTCCTCTATCTTGTCACTGTCAATGTAATGCGTTTTGAACCTGGGATGAATCAGTGGTGGGATCCTGATATTTGTCAGTGAGGTTATTGAGAATGGTTGTCTTCATTGTTTTTGTAAGTTCGGTGTCATCATAATTCAGGCTCAAGATGTTGACTTTCATCAGGTAAAGCACTGGCTTTACGTAGGACTCACTCACATAGTCCTCAGCGGAGAGTGCATCAGTAAAGTCTCTCAGTGGACTCAGTGCCAATGTCTTGCCATGATGGGACCAAATGCCTCGTCTTCTGGTCTGCCTTTAGGACCTGCGAAATGGCCTTTTCCTGGTCAAGCACTCTCTCAATCATGTTGAGGAACTTTGTGATGAGTTTCTGTTGAAGTAGTTTCAGCTCAGTTTAAACATTATATAAGTCCCTCATTTTCTTCCAACTGAAAGAGAATGTACTGACTACCTTCTTGCCAATATATGTTGTGAGTTCAACACAAGGGTCTTGGGCACTTTTTTTCGCATTGAATCTGACTGGAGTGTTGATGCCGTCCAAGCTGCAGTCCACACTGAGTCAGGCTCGAGTGTTGACGAAATCCAAGCTCCAGTCTGGACTGGTGTGTTCACGCCCTCCCAGCTCCGCTCCTCACTTTCCCCTTTTCCAACCAAAAAAGAACTGGTTCGGAACTGGTGCTGGTTCAAAGTTGATTCGGAGTTGGTTCAACTTGTGAACCGCTTCAGAACCTGTTTGTTTTTCCACTGACTAGAGCACCCAGGGAACGGCGTCGTTACGTCACTGTTTACGTCGCCATACGTCTCAGCTAGAAACGCTTGCAAGTACAACATTACTTTGGGATTATCTCTAACTCGTGTATCAAGAAGGCTTTAAAAACAATCGAAATGTGTAAGTCTTTTAATATTTTTGTTTGATATGTAATATTTTCTGATAAGATATGTACCCCTGTCTTATGTCTATAATGTCTTCAATAAAAAAATAGGAAAAACAAAATAGAAACGCTCGCGTTATCCTCAAGCATAACAATTACAAAGGCGGACTCCGTCGTGTTTCTGCAAATGTTTCTCTTGGCTTTGCGCACCTTTATTATGGTCAGAAAAGATGTTTAGAACACATCTAAACCCACCCAGCCCCGACGTAAGCATGACGTGGTAAAAGAACGGTTCTAGTCCAGCAAAGATTGGTGCCACTTTGGAAACAGTTCTCCTGGCCGAGAACCAGGATCTTTGGCTGTCGAAACACAAAGAACTGGTTTGCACGCAGGCACCGGCTCCGAACCGGCTCTCAAAATGCTTTGGTGGAAAAGGGGCTACTAAGTCCGACTGAAGTTCTGATGCCCTCCATGCTTCAGTCTGCACTCTCTATGACTGGAGTGTAGATGCGATCCAAGCTCCAGCCTGCAATGGTGTCCGACTGGAGTGTCAACACCCTAAAACCTCCAGCCCGCAATGTATGCAGCTGGAAAGTCGACGCCCTCCAAGCTCCATTCCTCAATATGTCTGATTGGAGATTGGGCGTCCTCCAAGCTCCAGCCTGCTATGTGTTCAACTGGAATGCCGACGCCTTCCAAGCTCCAGCTTTTTTTCTTTTCTGGAGCGCCATAGAGGCATAATCAATGGGAAGTTAGCCCGGGTTGTCATGTGGCAAGTAACACAAGCCGCTTGCATGAGCTACCAACAAGGAGTGCCCCACCGAGACATAAAAAAGCTAAACTTTTTAATCAACAAGAACTCCCTAGAAGTCAAACTGATTTACTTTGGCTGTGGAAAACTCCTTCAAAGCTCAATCTATACTACATTCATGGGTATGAGGCCATTGAATAGGAATGACTCAAATAGCACCTAATGATTTCTAGCATGCTAATAAAACACCAAGACAAAATGGTGTGGGAATGCAATTCCCAAAATAAAATTCTCTTTTCTTACAGGCACATGACTGTACTGCCCACCCGAAATTATATCAAGTGGCCAGTACCACAGATAGCCAGCAACAACAGTATATTCTCTTGTTCTCGATAGTATGCTGGAATTTATAGTCTTCCACAACTTGGATTGAATCAATCTGAACCTTTTGTCCATAGCTGGCTTGTCTCAAGGTGAGACCTTTATTACAACAAAGAAGGCCAATTCTAATTCTAAATCATACAAAAGAGAATTAGTTAATAAAACATGGCAAGGTAGATAATGCAGGATTTGTTCACATTTCTAACCTCCAGTCGTATACCTGACCTTACAATTTAGAAAAGAGAAGGTATGAAGGTAATAATTTTCTCTCCTATCTTTCTGCTTTTGCCTGCAGCCTGAGCCAACACAGCGAACTCGGAATTTGCGCAAGATTATTTTTTAATTTACTACAAATATTTTGAAGATATATGTACCCAGCAAAAAAAAACATATAGGTGTCCTCTGAGGTCACCTTGTGAAATGGGAATAATACACCTGGATTTTGCTTTTGTTTCGGGTCACAGATGTGAGGAATATTGGAAAATGGTTGCCATGCTCTCTGTCAGAGCCAGCCCAGTTCTTTGTCATGAATCCAGCCAGAATCCAGCCAAAATCAAAGCCAAAATTGTCTAGGTCAGGTTTACCAAGAAGACTAACAGCTCCCTGTCTCAGTCCATTCGATGCAAAACTCAAAAACTACAATGCCTTTATTTTGTGCGTACATGTTTCTACACTGTTCTTATATTTTAGTACTTATTTATATGTATGTATCTACAATATATGTATGTATGTGTGTAAAGATAATAAATAAAATACAAAAAATAACAGTTGTTCTTTTAAGTCTGAATAACTCAAAGTTGAATGAAGTCTGGTATGTGTTCTGGTTTATTTAATATTTCTTCTATGCAGTGGCACTAAAAATAAGCCCTTTAATGTGATTTATTTTCAACAAAACCTCATTCAGAGATTTTTTTACTTAATAGTCTTATTAATTTGCAACAACAGTAGCTAGTTTAAAAAAAGGTTAAATTCATTGTTCTTTCTCTAATGATGCATGAAGAGTTTTTTTTTTAAACAAAGATGTACAGATCAGATTTTTTTTTTTAAAGATACATCCGAGTGTACAATACATTAATGACCCGCCAATACAAACCAGGCTTTGCGTTAGCACCATGGATGACATCTTTGTGGGGGGCATAAGCACTGAATGTTTTTGGTTTGTATTTAAAGTCAACATTAAATCAAAATTAGACAATTTTGATTCTTAGAGATCTTGCAAGGTTAATTATAAATGATTTATCTGTGCACATCATGATTTTTTAAATTCATGTATCAAACTTTAATGAAAACAACTTCAACTCCATCTTACTGGTGTGAAGTAATAAAGCTTTGTCTGACCTGTTTAAGCTCTGCTGCTTTTAATTGGGTTTTTTATGTAAGTATGTGCTAGACAGACGCGTCTGACCATTGTGATCTCGTCTTGTGCTTGAGACCCTTTTGTCCATTTCTCCATCATAGCGGATCTGCAGACACCTATTGTGTAGCAGCTACTATAGTAACGGGAGCAGTACTGTAGAAACTATTATGCGCCTCGAAGTTTTTAGAGAAAAACATGTTCTCTGTGATCATGCCCTTACGCCAGTCAACTAGGAAGTAAAAACAAATGTCAAACTGGGCAATTTATTGTGACAGGCACATTTGTGAATTTACTGAGAAAGTCAATATGTTAATTGTACAGTAATTTACCGGTTTTAATATGTGAAAGGGTAATTGTCAAAACATTGTCTTTATTTATTTGACCTTGTTTCCCATTCCTCGATTCCCCATGTTCCCATTTTATTATCTTTAGTTTTATTTCACCTTGTTTTCCCATTTCCTTTATTCCCCATGTCCCTATGTTAGCAACACATTGTGTTTACCCACGTCTCGTTTAGCTCCATCGCTTGCGTCTGTTAAACCCTTATCTCATTTCTTTGTCTAGTGTGTTCAATGTAAAGGTTGAGTTTGTGTTTAGTCCTGTGTATTGTTTCTGTGCCAGAGTGTTTTGTTTTGCTTATGTTAATAAAGACTGCTGCTAAAGGATCTTCTATTTCGCTTCATTGAGGAACCAACCTGTGACAAAAACACCAGACCTTAATAATATAGATCTTGCAGCAGCCCACATTTGCAGACTAAACCTCTGCGCAGGATAGCAAAAATCATCTGGCCCAGGATCTGGCCCAGACACTTTGTAAGTTCTGGGCCAGATCCGCACAGCAACCCCGGCCGGTGTGTTTTGGCACAACAGGCCAATACCGGCACGGATCCGTTTTTTCCTCATCTGGACCAGAACTGGGCCAGCTCCAGATTCCTTTATGGCGATTTGGCCCAGATGTGTCACGGATGCGGCCCGAATCTGTTTCGACGACTGTTGTACCCGCGCACTAGAACTAGTGCCTGGGCTGGATCCGATCTACAGCGGTGGAACGGACGTTACTGTAACGCGATTTGCCAGTTGCAGAGACGGATCCGGCCCAGAGTCGTCTGCTGTCTGTGCCCCTGGAGAGGTGTATGGAGGAATTCCCTGGAATGAGACGCATGCTAAAAGCATGTTTTCGTGCTGAATGACTATTTGTGTTTTCCTCTTGCCAGGAAAGGTCAGCACGATGTTAGCTCAGTACATCAGCAATGCTTTCTGGCTGGATGATTCTGATTTTATTGTGGAAGAGCTGTATGAGGACCACCGCCAGAGTGTCCCAGTCCTCCCCTGGCCAGCACCCCAGAGACCATTTAACCTCTTGCCATGCCTGCATCAGACCATCATCCAGAGCCCACTGCAGTCGCAGAGAATGAGCCTCCCACAAAGCTAGAGTCAGAGCAAGAGCCAGGGGCCAATTTTGTCCTCGGAAGCCGGACCAGGTGCGCGAGCTCCTCTCGTCCCATTGGCTTTGCCTTGGCTCCACCACGAGTCTGTCGTCCCACATGCTCTCTACCTCATCCAGGGGTGGAGTGGGACCCAAAATCTACCGGGAAATTTCGATAGACCACCGGCCCTCGCGCCGGCAGGATTTTAATATAGGCTTTACATTTTTACTGATTAAAGGACTTTGTTTTACTATGCTGGAGTAAAGTTCATAAATTGTCATTCTTTCTCATCAGGACTTTGTAAAACTGTATTGGGTGGACTCTGTTCCTGTCAGGGGGGTTTGGGAGAAAATGCTCCCCCGCAAGAAATTTTGTACATTTTGAGGTTAAATGCATCAATCTCAGTGCTCTCTGAGAGATCAAAATTAAGAGCTTCAACCCATGAACTGCTCGTTGAACAACGGAAAAGCACTGGACAATAGAGAGGCTCAAACATCTTTTTAGTTATGAAAGTCTCAGTCTGCATTATCAATGGCGTTTTAGGATGCCAAACAATTATTATAATGTAATAATGATTTATATAATTATTCCTATGACGTAAAATCCATTTAGCCTATAAATGTACATATATATGAAAATGAGTATTTAAAAAGTATATATTTAGCCTACATATATGAAAATTAAAATACTTTGTCCTTATTTCTTCACTTGCAAGAAATAAACCCTTGAGCTTTAATTTAGGAGAAAACACCAGGGGCCTCATTTATAAAACTTTGCGTAGGATTTGCATCAGAAGTGGCGTACGGATGAAACATGGGACGTACGTACGCACAGAAATATTCGGATTTATAAAACCGTGCGCACGCACATCCTACGTCATTTTATCCTTAATAAATCACGATCAATTCTAAATGTAGCGCAGCTTTTGCGGCTTCATGTTACGCCCATAGTTGCCCATAAATAGTCCGTGAAACGCCCACAAGTTAATATTCACCGATTGCGAAATCATGTTAAACACAGAGAGGAATTAAAAAAAAACGTAACTTCACTCAATGTGAAGTAGAAGTTATCGTTTGCGAGGTGGAAAAGAGGAGAAAATGTTGTTTGGAGGGCACAGTGTGGGCATTACTAATGCAAAAAAGGCACTTGAGTGGTAAATGGTTGGAGACGCCATAAATGCTGTAGCCTCACAAACCTCGGACTGTGGCCGAAATAAAAAAGAAATGGTCGAAGGAAAGTCGAGGTTAAAAAGCGTCTAGTCATTAATTCACTTAGAGAGGTGGCCAAGGAGTTGGGCGAAATCAAGACTGTCTTAACTGAAATAAACTGCACAATGAGGGAATTCTTGAATAAATAATATATTTTTCCACACCTTTTGTTGTGAAGATGATGCGTTCATTCCGAATTCCTTCAATTTAATCGCAACATCTTCTAAGAGCGCAAGATCAGCTATTATGCGTCATTACGCATTGTGATGGTGCATTTTATTTCCATCCATTTAATTCTGCATCTGACAAGCTACAGATGTCGGTTATAATCTACTTGGAAATGGGAAATAGTTCAGCGCAAATGTAATTTCTTGCAGCTTTCTGAATGGGTGAGACATGCGTCATAGCCTACATTATTTTATCAAAAATAAAACAAACTAAAGGCAAATGCATGAATACCATGATTCCGTAGCTGATGAAGACATTTTTACTATGAAAACAACTTTCCCCAAGTGGACAATAATACATCTGTTTATCGATCTATCTATATATCTCCCTAATTATCTATCTATCTGACTGACTATCTAATTGCTATATCTGCTCCGTTAGACACATTGGCGAGAATATCAGTTTTGTACATTATTTCGTTTTGTTTACTATCTTATTAATGAGGATGAATTGTATAACATGCCTATATTGCAGAACATATTTCACTTTTTGCAAATATGTGTTAATTTGCATTTCTGTTGCATATTCGATCAAACGGTGTTCGTGTAGGCTGTTAATTGTAAGACTTGCTTTGTGAAGTCTTCGATGTTATTTATGAGAGTCATTTATTTAACACAACGGTCGACAGTTTCACACACTTTCACATGTTTTTTCCAACTGCCGACGGTGTCGCCATTTCTCATTTCACCCGCTTTTGTGCATACGCCTGGGTCAGAGCTTGCGTGAAGGACCGCACATTTTACCGTCAAGTTTGCTTTTTATAAATACCAACTATTGCGTGAGAGCGGCGTACGCCTTCTTTTGTGCGCACGCAACGTTTATAAATGAGGCCCAGATGACCATGATGATCGCGTGAGCAAAGTAATCAAGCGCAGGACAAACAGGATGGTATTCTTAAAGTCTTGTGCTGTTTTATAAAGGCAAAACCATATCATGGTTTCAATTTTAGTTCGTTGGCAAAATATAACGCTAGAGACCTTAATGTTAGGTTATACATTTTGCATCTTTACATATGTCTATGTGTTGGGAAAAGGCAGAAGAGAGAGTTCGGCAAAAGGCGGATTCGAACTCTGAATCAAGCGCATTAACTGCAATCAAGCACTTCCAGGCTCACACCCTACGACCAACGCCACTGTAGCCATTCCGTTTCGGGTGTCTTTAAAGATAGGCACTTAGTGCAAATATATGCTTCGATTATAGAAAATGTTTAAATAAAATGTTTTCTTCCCCTCGCTTGGGCCCCAGGTGCGCATGGCGAACTTGCAATGAATAATTTTTTCAGACCGGCCCTCGCGGCCTCGAAACACTACCGGCCCACCGGGAAAACTCCCGACTCTCCCAATTGCCACTCCGCTACTGACCTCATCCCTCTGGCTTCATCTGGGTCTATCTTTGTTCTGGCTCCACTTCTGGAACCCCAGCTTCCTTGACCCTGCACCCCTCTGGCTCCGATGGGCTCCTTCCCTCTGGTTCGGCCTTCTGGGAGGGGAATGTACGGTCATGGTCATGCTTCGTTTTATGGAACTAGTTTTTCACCTTGTTTTATGGTTTCCTTTGTTCCTGCTCTTCATTTGTTTTCATAGCAACCCATTGTGTTAATCTGCGTCTAGTTTAGTGTCATTCTTTAGTCTGTGTATTTACCTCTTTCAGTTCAGTTCTTTGGTGTCTTCAAGGTTAAGTTTGGCTTTTGTTACTTCTGTCTAGTTCTTCTGTGCCTTCTTCTTGAGTGTTTTGTTCATTTAGTTTAGTAAAAGCTGCTGCGAATTCACCTCAATGTGGAACCAACTTGTGACACTAGTGTATTTATCATTTTTGTTTTGATCAATTTAATGTATCCTTGCTTCTTTGCAAACCAAAAAAACAAAAAAATGTTTCTTTTGTCAAATCAACTTAAAAAAATTATTTAGTTCAGATAACTTATTATTTTGAGTTTCTGATGGTTAAATCAATCTCCTTCATTGTATTAACTCACTTTTTCCATTTCAATCAACTTAAAATGTTTTAAACCAGGTTACTTCATTTTTTAAGTTAAACCAACAATGTTTTTTACAGTGTATATACACTGTAAAAATATAAAAAGTAGTATGTTATTTTGGCGTAAACTAAAAGCAAGATTTTCTTTTGTCCCACCCCAACTTTGTTTTAGTAGGAAATACATCAGTACAGGAAAGTCAGTTGTGTTTGTCAGGCAATTTCATGAGGTCTTTGTCTTTAAAGTGCTATCCACAAACAAAGGAAAGAAAGCAGTTGTTTAGTGTTTAATTTCACTCTAATCCAGCTGAATAATACGTGAAGCATTTTTTTGTACATTCGGTCCACATTTTAACCACTCAACTGTCACGTCCCACAGGTGGGACGTTTGCCACTATATTTTTAAAACAATAATATCTTAGTAAATACCTTTAGTAATATTGACAAACTATATATCATTAGAAAGCTTACAATCCCATATTTGGTGACTAATTTTCAGTGGTGGAATGTAACGAAGTACAAATACTTTGTTACTTTACTTAAGTACATTTTTCACGTATCTTTACTTTACTTAAGTAGAATAAATAGTGCATACTTTTTACTTTTCCTTCGTTACATTTTGCAGCAATTGGTACTTTCTACTCCACTACATTTCTACAACTTCTGTTACATTTTTGTTACATTTTTCTGACCAGTTTTCCCCTGCCAAAACGTAATATGACCGTCCGTCCGTTGCACGTTTGTCTCACCAGTGACGTTTGGTTGCCATAGATATATCAACTCGGTCACACTAAATGCGCCTCGCACGCAGTGCATTTATCGTGCAATTTATACACGAAAATTTGTATTTACGTGCATAGGAAACACACCGTGTGTAATATACGGTTGGTTAGGATTATGGCAAGCTAAGAGGTTCAGAATTACACCATAAATTAATCACGTTTAACTGCCAAACATAGTTATTAACATATAGTAAGGATAAGCATGATGTGTATATTGCCTAATTAATTGCAAGCTTGTTTCAGAAATGGTGACAACTAATTTTTTCCATCATTATATGAGTATTAGGTTGAATGAGTTAGAATGAATGTTTTATTAATCATTAGAAAATAGACATTAAGAGAATAAATTGTTATGCAAGTACTTTTACTTTTAATACTTAAAGTACATTTAAAATCAGGTACTTTTTACTTTTTACTTAAGTATGGTTGTCATTGTGTTACTTCGACTTTTACTAAAGTAAATATTTATCTGGTTATTTGTACTTTTACTTAAGTACTGAAATTCAGTACTTCCTCCACCACTGCTAATTTTCAAAATATAGTACAGAGGAACCATTTATCAATATATTATCAAGAATTTTTATTAATATATTTATCAAGAATATTTTCATACTCATAAAGTGAGTTCAGACCTTTATTTTAAACTTTTTTTATAAAATGAATCCTTTTTTTATTGCCTGTGTTTGAAGGGGTTGTAATGAAACATTGCAATGATCCACTTTTCGGGTTTTGCGATTACCTCTGAAGGCCAATATTCATATTTATATGTGAGGTCTCCGGGTTGGATTCCCTGCGAAATCCATCGGATGTGACGTGCATGCGCGCTCCCGAGCCTCTCTATCCTTATTACAGTCTGTAAAGAAATGGACACAATAACCCCGTTGATTTCAACATGCGAGCAACGGCACTTCAGCTGAAGTCTGATAACTCCTCAAAACGTCCTGCCTCCAGCACAACACAGACTCCAACACAAACTCCACAAAAAATATAATAAACAAAAAGTTTTATCTGCTGAAGCTCATCAGGCAAAACGTGAATCGGATCGACTTCAAACGCAAGCGCGGATAAACATCGGCAACATATTAGTAGGCTACAACATATTAGTAAACTCTAGTGAAATAGCAAGGTAAACTACATGAAACATGACATGAATACAAAAGAATGTTCCAGGATAACAAAAAGTCGGTGCTATTAGGATGTAACTTATTTTATTTACTAGATCTTGTTACTGACTGAACGTCACTCATCCGCTACTATCATATTGTTTATAATACACATTTCCAGACACGTTTAGTACAGTAATGTCACGTCCTAACGATCTTACTGATACACTGAAACTGTTCAGTTTAGTTCACTAACCGTTTTCGTAATCATATTATAGGCTACATTCACCTAACGTTATGTTGACATTGCTGATTGTGAAAGATACACAATAGCCTAGTTCAGAGAAATGGCTTATGCTATAACATCGTATGTCGGCTGAGACTGAAATGCAGTTTACTGTAACATTATCAAGGACAAGCACAAAGCATTAGTTCAACGTGAAGCTGATAAAAATAGGCTATTATTGTACCTGCAGCATGTTGTGTGATTAGTTCGCCGTTGCGTTGAAAGTCTCGTGTGGCTGGTCAGCGAATGCTCGCTCTGAGTTCTAGCACGCACACGGGCACGAGCGCTCTTGTTGCATTCTGAAACATCACCGCTAGAGGCCGCTAAAAACTCGAAAAAAAAACTAGAGTACCTTTAAAACAGAGTACCTACCTTTAAAATAGCAATGAACATAAAAAATCATGAAAAAATGGTAGATACCTCAGTTTGTTTTCAAGCCAAAAGTTCAAAAGATAGCATCCATTCGATTACTTTGAAAAAAAAAGGTCTGAAAAGTTTGAAATATCAAGAAAAATAATAAATTCACCATTTGTTACGTGGCAGTGAGCTATTGACTTACATGAAGGTTCTTTGTAGGCTATGTGTTTCTTAGAGGTTGAATTCATATCAGAATCTGCCAAACTTCCAATACTACTTCTGAATAGGATATCTACTTCATAAATTGTATGAAAATTTTGGAAATAATGGTTCATATCAGGAATGGAAATGCAGGCGCCCTTATGTGGGCAGTAATGGAGTCCTATTGTGCCCTAGTGAAAAAGTTTGGTGCTGCGCTCAAACAAAATCTTACTGAAAGCTCATTTTTTGAGATATCAACCTAAAATTTGAAACACAACTTGTTCAGATTTTTTGGGCTTTGATTTTTTCTGCAGTTTTAGAGTAGCCCAGGTTTTGAAAATATATATTTTATGTAAAATATAAATAATTAATATTTTTACATTGTACATTTCAATAAACTCAAACTTCTATAACTTTTTTTCTGTTTAAATTTCTAAATTTATTTCACTTCTACAAAATTCTGTCTTCTTTAAAACAAGACCAATCATATGTCTATATTCCAAAGCATTCTTGAATTACAACCATTTAAGTTCAAAATGTGCATTTTCATGTCTATTCAAAAAAAGGGGGGGGGGTGATAGTTAAGAGGTTAAAGTTATATTGAGCCCAACACTGAAAGCTAAGTAAATCTGAATATAAACAAAATGGTACAACACCTTGTTGGCTTTAAACATTCATCTGGTGTGATACCAAATTAAACTCACAATGAAATCAGACGACTCAAGATGAGAATCTGATGAGAATCCTCTGAACCTGCAGTTTCTACCTGTTATTATCTCTTTTCCAGGGGATAAAAGGCTTCTGGTGAACCACAGAGGGAGGATGAGAAGTTCACACACAATTTATGTGAGCGAGTGGATCACTAGGCGGCTGGCACACACTCTCTCCAAGATCTGGCCTCCAGTTCAGCTCACTACTCATTCTGCAAACCACCGACACAGAATGAAAACCACCAAACCCAGGAAAGAGGCAGTTTCTACAGCCAGGACTGGTGAAGGATGCCCTAAACCACCTCAGACTGTTATTAAAGACACTCACAGGACACCAAGGTTATTGGCTTCACTTCTTAAAATTGCAGCTGGTAAACTAACATAAAAATACTTTTTTGTGGACACATATATGGTTGATCAGTTTTTGAGGTACAATTTAACTGTAATTATTGTGGTTAGACAATAAATTGACAGATATATTACTTTTTAACATATTTCTAAAAATATATACATTACCATTCAAAGTTTGGGATCAGAAAGATTTTTGTTGAATTTTATTCAGCAAAGATGCTTTAAACTGAGCAAAAGTGACCATAAACGCAATGTTACAAAAATGATTTTGAATATTTTATTCATCAAAAAAAAAAAAAAAAGTTAATGTTTTTTGGGCAGCAAATCATTAATATTCAAGAATTATTTCTGAAGGATCATGTGACACTGAAGGCCTTGGGTAATGATGCTGAAAATTCAGACTTGCAATCACAGCAAAACAAAAAACATTACAGTAAATTGTAATGATATTTCACAATATTACTGTTTTTACTGTAATTTTTTTATCAAATAAATTCACCCCTGGTGAGCATTATAGACTATAGACATAAAAATGTAAATCTTGCAGACCCCAAACTTTGATCTTTATTTGCTTTCGTTAAATTGCATTATGTAGCCATTGTCCACTCCACTCAGTCAATATTGTATAATACAGTATTATAACATTGGCCATTTAATGTACAATACATCACTGTGTCATGGTACCATACAATCCTTAATTTCATCTCTTTCATTTCAAACATGTGCCAAATTTGATCAGACAGGGCAAACATGGACCTTCTCATCTGGACCGGAGAACCAGGACTGAAATTGATCTGATTAAAGTTGTGGAAGATCAAGTGAGTATTGCATTCCCCTTGATTCAGCGAGTAATCCATCAGCCAGTCAAAACGCTAAGCTTTCCTAACCAAGTTTAGATTAGTATTTGGATAACAAGAGCCACAATTGTTGTTTGTTAAGCTTTAAACTGGAGAAAGAGTCTTAAAAATGTCTACTTCAATTTCCAAAAATTTTAGTGGCAAAAGGAATTGAAAATAATGATGGAAAGAGAGGAAGAAATTGAAAAGACAGTGCTGGAAAAAAGAAAGCAAGAGGATGAGGAGGCGATCATGAAGAAACGCATGGAAAAGGTCAAAAAGAACACAAAACCTTATGAGTTACCATGAACCAATATACTCAAACAAATTTTATTTTTCTGTAACATTCCTTTCAAATGACAGAGACAAACATTCGTTGGCTAAAATTGTAATTGGCAACAACCAGTGAAAAGATACACTCTTCAGATAGTCACCACACTTTTCAAGATTAAAAATAGAGGAATATTCTCACAGGGTCAGAAAGCATTGGCCCGCTTTGCTTTCATTATCCTGATTCACTAGTCACAGACCAATTTGGTCATAAAAGTGTGAATTAAGCAGCTAGTTGGAATACAGTGATCACAGCACTTCTGACTGACCATCAAAAACAAAACGCCAGTCGAAATATTCATAAAAGGAAAAAGAAAAACATGCCGAATCAACTCTAACATTTGAAAAAAAAAAAAAAAATCACAGTAGCAAGTCAACAAATGATCATCGTCCACACTAAACAAAGACACCCAGAGTATAAGACAGATAATGGACTCCCTTTCAGGATAAACGTCACAGAATGAAGGCCGATTCGTTTGAGAAAAACATTCATATAGATCATAATGTGGGGCAAATCTACATATCAGAAAGAATTTTGCCAGGTAAAATTGGGATCTTGCCAGGTAAACTACAGGAAGTCTGTGATTTAAGGTCTAAAAAAATAAATCATTGTTGCATAAAACAAACATTTACATTTGCATAGTTTGATTGAATAATAAATCTAGCTTTTTTCCCATTCATAAACTTCACAATCACGTTTATAATCCATAATAACCACGACACCATTTTATGATTAAGCTCTCCTTTCAACTCAACCATTGCGAGAATTTATATTTCTATTGTATATACATGTTTAGAATCATATACACTAAAAATTGCAGCCTTAAATTTATAAGTATAATCAACTTGGATGTTTAAGTCATTTCAACTTAAATTACATTAAAATGAGTAGAATCTTGTTTAAAAATGCGTTGGAGTAGTTCACTTTAAAAAAAAAAAAACTTTTGCGGTTAATTTACTCACCCCCATGTCATCCAAGATATCCATGTCTTTCTTTCTTCATTCGAAAAGAAATTAAGGTTTTTGATGAAAACATTCCAGGATTTTCTCCATATAATGCACATTAATGGGAACCAAACGGTTCAAGGTCCAAATGAGAGTTTCAGTGCAGCTTCAAAGGGCTTTAAACGTCACCAGACGATAAATAAGGGTCTTATCTAGCGAAACGATTCACTCATTTCAAAAATAAATAAAAAAGTTTAAGTTTTATAAGCACAAATGCTCACCTTGCTCTGTTCTGTGATGCACGTTCGTGACTCTGCTTTTCGAACTCGTTCATCAAAATGAACAAATCTTTTTTCCAGTCATGACTCGAAGGGTCATAGATAAGAGCCTGGTGTCATTTAAAGCCCTTTGAAGCTGCACTGAAACTCTCATTTGGACCTTGAACTGTTTGGTTCCCAATGAAGTCCATTATATGGAGAAAATTCTGGAATGTTTTCATCGAAAACCTTTTCGACTGAAGAAAGAAAGACGTGGACATCTTGGATGCTACTTCTTTAACTTATTTTGATGAATGTAAAATCATATGTTGTCATAACTTAATGATCATATGTTTTACAGTGTAGCCTAACATATTAAATAACATTTGATTTCTTCTATGATAATTATCATCTCTGGGAACAATGGAATTAAATCTTCAATACACATTCTCTAGTACAAGACACCCACCAACCTTTGGTCAATTTAAGTTGCTACTAAACCTATTTACAATCCTTCAGACTGAATAAAATAAAAAAAGGGAAAAAGCGCGTAAAAAAAGATCTAAATCTTAATCATCTAAATTTCAAGTCACAATAAATGGTCCATTTCAATGAATGTGATAAACACACAACTTACAGTCATTTGGATTGCCAGAAATGTAAAGAAATCATTTAAAGATTGCAAAATAACTGTCTGTTGATAGTGTTTTCTATGTTGTAATTAACAGTGAATGATAAAAAAATTATGTTCTCAATTTTAAAATTGCTTATTCTATCACATCCATTAAGAAAGACTAAGGCACAATTTGGAGTAAAACATGTTGGGTTGAAAATCAAATAAAATAAAGAAAAAGTACATTTCAGGTCAATCCAATCAATTTTCCAATCTACACTACCGGTCAAAAGTTTAGGGTCGGTAAGATTTTTTATGTTTTTAAAAGAAGTCTCTTCTGCTCACCAAGTCTGCAATTTTTTGATAAAAAATACACAAAAAACACAGTAATATTGTGAAATATTATGACAATTTAAAATTACTTTTTTATGTTAATATATATTAAAATGTAATTTATTCCTCTAAAAAAAAGCTGAATTTTCAGCATCATTACTCCAGCCTTCAGTGTCACATGATCCTTCACGTACATTTATGCTCCAAAAACATGTATGATTATTATCCATGTTGAAAACAGTTTTTTACATTTTTATTTCAGGATTCTTTGATGAATAGAAAGTTCAAAAGAACAACATTTATTTAATTAGAATCTTTTCTAACACTATAAATGTCTTTACTGTAACTTTTGATGAATGTAACTCATCCTTGATGAATAGAAGTATTGATTTCTTATTTATTTCCCCCCAAAAATAAAATACAAATTCTTACTGACCCCAAACTTTTTAAAGGGTAGTGTTTAATGTAACAAAAGCTTTCCATTTTAGATAAAAGCTGTTCTTTTGAACTTTCTATTCAAAGAATCCTGAAATAAAAATGTAATCATCATCATATTAGAAATTAAAATCATCATATTAGAGTGATTTGTGAAGGATCATGTGACACTGAAGACTGGAGTAATGATGCTGAAAATGCAGCTTTTTTTCAGAGGAATAAATTACATTTTAATATATATTAACATAAAAAAGTCATTTTAAATTGTCATAATATTTCACAATATTACTGTGTTTTTTGTGTATTTTTTATCAAAAAATTGCAGCCTTGGTGAGGAGAAGAGACTTCTTTTAAAAACATAAAAAATCTTACCGACCCTAAACTTTTGTCCGGTAGTGTATATATTAGCTTTAATCTGGGAATTGTGGATAAATTGAACGGGATCAAACAAGCTTTGCTCTTCATCAAATAACAGAAGCAAGAAAAGCTTTTCTTGCACCATTCCCACTGTAGCAACACGTACAACAACATGTACGTTCCCAGCAAAGAAGAAACGTCAACTCTCCGCACAGTGAATCACACACAAGAAGCTTCACGTACTGTTAAAATAACCTGAGAGAGCTGGTCGGGAATTCTTCTAGATTTCATATTGCACTTTGCTGTGAAGCATAAGGTTTATATTGACAGTCAGTGAACGAGTCCTCGGCTGAAAGCCCTCGAGTGCGTGAGCCGGTGTGACTGCAGCTCAGCTCAGCTGGAGGCGGTAAGTCCTGATTTCCATGGGTTTAAGGCTGATCTCCTGCGGGTCGGCTTCACTGTTGTATGTGTGCATCAGAGACAGCGAAACAGGAGTGATGCTTTTCACCTTCAGATCTGTCAGGAGCTTCTCTAAGTTAATCTACACACACACACACAGCAAACAGTATGTTGATTAGAGCATTTCCAACACAACACGTTGAAGCATGCATTGAGTCACGGCTTTAAGACTTTGATTTGTCACTTGTAAAAAGTGAGATGGTTTGCATGTCTGACAGTTCACAGGCTTAGCTTGTAAACCTTTCAGGCCAAGTGGAAAGTAAACAACGTTTATATACTTACGGGACTTATAGCTCATTGCGTTATTTACATAAACCACGCAGAAGTTTTGCATTTTTTAATGTTAAAACACTTTCTCCTGTCTTATCTTCATATGTTACTGCGTAAGCCATTCGTATGTTTATTTCCATGTAGAGTGTTAAAGGAGTAGTTCACTTTTTTTCACTTTTTAATTTACTAGCCCACATGTCATCCAAGATGTCCATGTCATTTTTCTTCAGATGAAAAGAAATTAAGGTTTTTGATAGAAACATTCCAGCATTTTTCTCCATATAATGCACTTTACCGGTAACCAAACAGTTCAAGGTCCAAAAGACAGTTTCAGTGCAAACTGCAAACTGTTCAAAGGGCTTTAAACGATTTCAGAAGATTTAAGTTTTATAAGCTCGATTTAAGTTTTATAAGCTCAAATGGTCGCCTTGCTCTGTTCTGTGATGCGCTTGTGAACTCGTTCATCAAAATGTCAATTCGTTCATTTTGTTCGTTGAATGAACCAAATGACACGAAAAAAGATTTGTTCATTTTGATAAACGAGTTCGAACAGTATGGAATTATTTTTGTGCCAATAAAAATGAACATAACTTTTCAAGAAACTAATGAAAATATAAATTGAAACTGAATAAAATATCTTTAAAACTGAAAAAGAATTTTTGATTTTCAGTTTCAGAATTCTTGCAATTTTTTTGACTTTGTTTTTAATACACAGCATGTTTTGCAAACTATTCCTCATATTTCTTTTACTCTTTTTTAAAGAGCTCAAGCATTTAAAGCAACAGACGGTATGACTGGAATGTGGACATATATAAAGTAGGGCTGTGCAAAAGTTAATTGCGATTAATCGCATCCAAAATAAAAGTCTGTGTTTACATAATATATTTGTGTGTGCTGTATATAATTATTTTGTATATATAAATACACACACAAGCATGTATATATTTATGAAAATGTGTTATTCATATATAAAATATTTATATTTATATAATATAGATTATGTATTTATATATATATATATATATATATATATATATACAGAATTTAAGCGCAAATAATTCTTAAATATATACATGCATGCATAGGTATTATATATACAAAATAATTATATACAGCACACACAAATATATTATGTAAGCACAGACTTTTATTTTGGATGTGATTAGTCGCAATTAACTTTTGCACAGCCCTAATATAAAGTTATAGTTCTTGGTGTGAACAGGCCTTAACACTGTGACTCTATGGCCCTATCAAAACATTGCTGTGTTTGTTTGAGTATTCGAGCAGAGGTGTGTTTCCCGAACTAGGACGTCACTCACTGCTTATGCTTAACTACCATAGTACAATGCATCACTGGAGAAATTAACTAGCTAGTTTCCTGAAAGAGTGTTTTTTTTTGTATTTAAGTTCAATCGATACTTATGTACTTTTGTATTTACATTAGTTAAAAGAAGTACTAAAACTACTAAAATGCATTATTGAATTATTGAAAATTATTTTGAATTCTTTGAAATTTGGTTAACAAAAACACTGTCCTGAAACTGAGATATTATTATAAAATAACAAAGAAATTACAAACTTCACCTCATTATATTATAAAACTGATATTTTTATAACTAATAGTAACAAATATTTTAAACAATTAGTCCATAATTCTCTGAAGCAGTTTTTTTGTTTTAACATTTGTACATCCACCCTAGCTCACTTGCTGTGTTCAAGAGAATGTATTAGTGAAGTAGTGATGTCAAATTCATAAACAAAACTTTCTTTTAAGGCCAATTCAAACTGCACCAACAAATGGCAAGTTTTGTAGGATCAGTGTGTTACCCTGTTGGGTTCTGTTGCTGTCTGTCAGAGCTTGTTTTTGCCAATTGAATCTGTGCTTGGGTTGTGGAATGTTTTAAAAGTGATGTACTGTAATCTTATGATTCAATCTGTCTCTTTAAGTTGGGGTTTTAAATGAATAGTAAACACAGTAGAAACACAGTAACACACGGTTGACCGATTTTTTTTTTTATGGCTGATGCCGATGTGTGCGATGGCCGATATAAATAATTTATATTCCATTTATTTTAATAAATATTTAATAAATTAGAAAAAAAATAAACAAAAGATCTGTTTAAAGGATATAAATGTGTATTTGCTGAATGCTGTTGGTAAATGAGAAAGTATTATAGTGTTTGCCCTTCTAATAATATAAAAGCAAACCCTATACTACTTTTTCGTAAACCGTTTACTTTCTTTGTTTGACAGTTCTATCTAATAAGGACATATTAGACAGATCTGTAAAACAGAGACCGTAAACTTATGAAGATGGAGAATTGGAGCACTGTGTGTTTAACAAAAGTGTGTGTCCAAACAAAAGTCCCGCTTCAAACATATCGGCCAAACAGAAAAATGGCGATATGTAAAAATGCCAAATATCGGCCGATATATCTGCTTTGGCGATATATCAGTAGACCACTAATTTCAATAGCAGTTCTCAGGTAAAAGTCACTCATGGTGTAGGTTTGTTTCTCGCCCAAAAATTGACTTGTTATTGTTCAAATTGACATTGTTATGCCTGGTTCAGATTTTAGCCCGATTTTGGCACGATCGTTTGACGTAGAGTGTCATGGGGATTCGTAAACGACAACGGGTGTCGAGACGCAAGATTCGATCGTATCATCTTGTATAGTGTGACATAATGGGCGACAACCTACGTCGCGTCTGCGATGCTTCACGACATCACGACAAAAATTTCATGTTTAATTTTTTTTAACGTTCGTCCACGGCGGGTTATGGTCACATGTATGAGGTTGATCAATAGGAGCAGAAGCTTTTCCGAAACAACTTTCAAAAATGGCGAAACGAAGAGAGACGCTGGTGCTAAAAGTAAAAATATATAATAAAACTATATTTTACCTCAAGTTCTCTTTGTACTGTCTTCTTCGAGCAATCCAGGAACGTGTCCATTGTCAGGTTCTCTTTCTTTTTTTACTTTTTCTGAACACACGACAGCCAGTAAAACGCTCACACTTCATCCATTGTTTACATTCGTTTCCAGAAGTTACTCGCTGACTAGTTTCGCCTTCTCAGTGACATCACGCGCCTCGTTAAAGACGGCACACGATGACTGGTCAGGAAGCAACATGTAGTCTGACATGTGTCTTGTCCACGACACAACAAGATTTTAGGAGTCAAAATCGCAGAATCTGACACAGTGACTATCATAACAGGCAAAAGAAATCGTGTAATCTGAACCAGGCATTAGATCACTTTTATGGAGTTGCTGTGCCCTTATTGAAACTTGAATGCTCTAATCACATTTCATTGTATTTGGATGGTAAAAAAAAACCGATGAGTTCTCCCTTTTGTGTTCTATGGAATATGTGTGAGACTCTCTTTGAATTTGTGATGTGTCTGTATGTGGGAAGCCGCGTGATCGGCTGCTTTACCTTGCCACGTGTGGTGGCACACAGTAGGCCAGTGTTCCGATTGGAGAAGTCACAGTCAAAGCCTTTTCTGTGCAGTATCAAAGCAGCTTGCTCAGATGGACCTCCCCTTCCTCCTGCGAGAGAACGAGATGGAGCCTCAGGCCGCATAAACACAACACTTGTTTCTTCTCACTGAGCCAATAATGGAGCAGTGCTTTGCGCTCATCAGCTGCAGCTCAGCACCACAGCGAGAGTCTCTCCCATCACAACTTGATGGAAAGAGCCTCTCCTCAGACAGCGGAAAACAAAGGAACTTTCGTTCTTTTAAGTACTATCATACCCGGTTCAAAATAACTTGTCTTTATCAACAGCATGTGACAGGCTGCCGATATTGCTAGAATTTCAAAGTCCTTCGGCTTGTAAATGAAGCAAAGATTGCATTTACAGTAATGCACTTACAATGGATTGATAGGGCAAGGTATTGTGAGAGTTCAGAAAGCAGAAATTAATTTTCACTTATTCTGTATGAAGAACACATATTTGATCTGAAATGGGTAGCTGTACAAAGCTGGATTTCAGTTTTTTTGTTTAAAAAACGTATGCTAGTGATGCGCGGGTCGCCTTTTTTCCAACCCGCAGGTCCCGCTTTTATGAAATTATTTGGTAATTTCGGCTGTCGGCGGGAGCTGCTTGACGCGCCGCTTTCGTGATGTGTCACATGACACCAAAGGTTTGGGAACCTCACGCAAGTTACGTTGCTATGGCAATCGTATTATAACCTTATCAAATATGAAAATAGATATTCCCAAATATTCAATATAGGCTGGAAATTGCAAGCAACTTACATGGATAAAAAATATATATATATTGACCCGCCCCGCAAATAAAGTGACAATTTCTTTAATCCCCCAACCCGACCCGGGGGTTACCCGAGGGGCCCGCGAGTTACGAGTCGAACCCGCGCATCATGCTAACGTTACTGATGGTAACCTTTTTTTGAAGGTCATGATATGAAGAAATTAAATTTGCCTTGATCTTTTGACATATAAGGGTACGTTTACATGACAACGATATGCTTAAAACAGAGTCTGAGTCTTCCGCGTACAAACGACCATTGTCAAAACGAAACACCATAGACTGAACACGTAATAGTGTGCCGAAGTGATGATGTCACTTTGTAGGACAACTCGGAAGCTAGAGGCACATGGGTTCCCTTAATCGAAAAGCTGTGTATTTTCCCCATTGACTTTTGGAAAATTGATAAAAATAAGATCTGTGTTTAACAAAGAGTTGTGACCCTCAGACGTTTTGTCTATCAAGATAATCTTTACAAGTTAATCCAAAATGTATACATTTTGAAGCCTATATAAGACACAAGCAGACACAATAAAGTTTTAAAAAAAAAAAAACACAAGAAGGTTAACTGTGTATTCTATGTCATAGATCAAAACGTGAAAATATTTAGAGGCTTTGTTCACCACAGACGAACAGTTTCAGGCAATTTGGCAACAACCCATTCAAAATCCCATAGGCTTTAGCGCGGAGGGGAACCGGGAGTGCTAAAATGCTCACTTCTGCGCTTTGGCCGACAGTCGTAACTTCGTCGACGAAGTTACGACTTAACTTCGTGGTAACTTCGGCACTCTATACACGTGCATGACGTCATCGTCTTTTCACGCTTTTATTGTTTCCACAGAGACTGTTTTAAAAAGTTTGCATTTTCAGGTTGTCGTCGTGTAACCGAATGGCCAAAACGCATAAAAAGTTTTATGTTTTACCGTAAAACGGTGTCGTGTAAACAGCCCCTTCAAGGTCCTTGTTTGTTAGTTTCATAGCTTAAAATATCCTCCTCATTATAAACAAAGCATTTATTTAATCAAGTTGGTTTTGATATCGAGTGACCTGTTGTCGCGCTTGGAGTATTTTATCTCAGTTTTTCCTGTTTTGTTCATGTCTTTGTCTAGGTCAGCTTTCTAGTTTGTAAATTGGTTCAGTTCTTCTCCATTCCCTGCCTGATTGTTTCTATGGTTACAGACTGATTTGAGTCCTCAGTTCAGGTGTTTTATTAATTATCCGACTTAGCTCCTTAGTTTGCCCTTCAACTTAGCCCTCACTCTCTGTTAATTCCTTGTATTGCATTATTTGATGTCAGTGTGTTCGTGGTTGTGTTTCAGTTACGCCCCTTCACACAGCGCGTTGATCCCAGGAAATTGCCAGAACGCCTTCTGTGCGAACGCAAACACGAACCCGGAACTTGATACCGGCATTCGATCCTGGGTTGGGACCTAGTAACACGTGCCGGGATCAGTCGGCATGCCATCGCGCGACTGTTGCTCTTAGAAGAAAGTTTGTGTTCATCATCAACAAAGAAAGGACGAACAAATGTCTGCAAACTGGAACGAATCAGAGACCAGGAGCTCCTCTCTATCCACGCTGAAGCTGAGATCGTTCGCCAGCTTTGTGGAATGGTATGCGCGTGTACATGTTTTCGACGCGTACGTTACACGCGTCTCATCCTGACGCTCATGTGTCTTTCCTGGATATTCACGGACTGTGTGTGAACGCACTCACATATAGGGTTGGGTATCATTTGAATTTAAACGATTCTGATTTCGATTCCTTGTTTCGATTCCGGTTCCTAACGATTTCTCATTTTGCAGAGATTTCGTCATTTTTAGAAAGAGTGAAGCCACACTTTGGACCGCCGGCGTAAGCTACTCATAGTTCGACTCGAATGGTTATGCCAACACTTTCGGTAGACGCTTCTTCGTTGGTGTTGTTCAGCGGTTTCTTCTTCTGGTCTACGGACTGTGAATATCGAAACTAGGAATCGAAATTTTAACTTTTTGAAACAGAAATTACAGGAAAAAACTCAAAAGTTAGTCCCCGGTTCCCAATAGATACTCGATTCTCGATACCCCAACCCTACTCACATATCCCGGCAAATCACTGGCAGTGTGGAATGAACTGAAATCAGAACAATCCCGGGACAAATGCCGGGTCAGATAATCTGTGTATTTTTACGGAATCTCTGTATGAAAGGGGCTTTATTCTCGTTTCTTCGGCCATGACACCTATGACGTAACATGGGCAAATTAATTTGCATAAAACTGCCTCCAGAGCAAGAGCATTGATGAATAGTTATACATCATCGCACAATAGGTCCAAATTCAATAAAAAAACCCTTAAAATATTGACAATTTATTCAACAATTTCTTCTCTTCATGTCAGTCTCTTGACACTGCTCACGTTGTAAACAGAGAACGCCGGCTCGTTATTGGCTAATCACTGATCTATACATAGCTGAACCCTTTAAATAAGAGTATTATTACTGTTGTTGTTGTTAGTAGTAATGCAGGCAATTCTTATGACACACCTGATCATGTGATGTCAAAACTGCAGCTCCCATAAAGGGACACACCACTTTCATGTAGAATAAAAACAGTCTTTTCTTAGAAGACTGACATATCACATGTGTGTTCAGAGCAGCACGATATATTGTTTTAGCATCGATATCGCGATGTGCGCATACGTGATAGTCACATCACAGGATGTATAGGATCGGTTCGAACGCATGTGATTCTTGGATTAACTGCAAACTTTAACCATCATAGAGTGAAAAATGTATCATTTGCACATATTTTAGGTCCTGTCAGTTTAAACATTCAAGTGATTTTATACCATTCAAGCACAAGACAACAAGAAAGAGAACTCAATTCGAACACTGAATTCCAGTCTACTTTTGAGTCTTTTTGTACTTGAATGGACACATACACCCAAAATTATATCAAAATACCCATCTCAGCAAGTATTTTATGACTTAAGTAAACTTAAATAGATTGTATATTGGATCAGTGCATTAGTTTTTAAAGTGACAGCAGCCTAATAAACCTGCTGCTGTCTGTAATATTAATCAAACAACAAAAGACAAAATCTCTTTTGAAGCTTTACGAAGATTCATTGTATTTAATTTTATACAGTGAAGACTAGTCAGTGTTCATTTTACATGTTATTGTTCAATTTTTGTACCTGAATGCTGTTAGACTGACCTAAAACATAAAGCACTGTTTCTTATTTGCTTATAATTATTTACTATGCAGATTCACTCCCCTTCAAACTCACCCCAATCATTCTAGAAGGATTTTTTGTGGCCATACTTTCAAAACCATGTGTTTTAATACTTTTCCCCATTACTCTTCCCTCATAAATGTCCATTGCAGGTGCATTTTTCTTTTTCAAACTGAAATGAGTGGAAATTCTTTGTATTGAACCCTGAACATTCCATTAACTTTCTCTGTCGTTATTCATGATCAAATTTGCACTCAAATCTGTACTTGCCCCTTCATGACATTATGAAAACATTCTATACAGACATCTCTGCCCAGCAGAATCTCTCATCACTGTAAACCTGGTAGCACCAGATTAACAACAGAAACAGTAAATCACTCTGCACAGTCGACCAACCTCTCACAACTGAGATGAGTCTTCTTGTTGTGCAGAAATAAATAGAAAATGAATGTAATTCAATGTCTTCCATGCTTGAAAAACACTTTTCTCTTCCATTTGCATAGAGGGTGTCCTTGAGTGGATATTGCCATGACACAAAACAATGGAACTTTTCAAGCATTATTTAGCATAGACTTTATTCTACATAGTGCACTAAAAGCTTGTGCAGCCAACTGTCCTATTAAACATTTTATTTAATCAAATTTTAAATACATACTTAGAGTGAATTCAGCCTCCCAAATCAGCAGTTAAGGTGAGTTTTTTTTTTTTGGCTTTCTAATGATTTGTCATTCATAATTCAAGCAAGAGACTCTAACTTTGATGTCATTGACCAGACAACAAATGGATAGAGGTCATAAAGATACCTGAGACTCAGGGGCTGTTCACATGACACCGTTTTCAACTAAAAACGTAAAACTTTTTATGTGTTTTGGACATTCGTTCACACGACAACAGCGTTTTGGCTGCATGAAAATGCTAACTTTTGCAAACAATTATCAAAATGCAAGTTTTTGAAAACGGTCTCCTTGTAAACAAAAAAACGTGAATCTCTGAAGACGATGACGTCGACCATGCACATGCATATTACGTCATGCACATACTACGAGTTCAGTCTACAGTGCGTCATCGCCATCTAATGGCCTGGCAGCGAAATACAGCATTTTTAGTCGTTTCTGTCAATGGAGATCGCAATTTGAAGGGGTCATGAACTGGCTGTTTAAAGCTACAATACCTAAGATTGCATGTCACTAGAGGGTGCTACATTCAAAACAACAACAACGGCTTTGCTTTATGACGACCGCGGAGGAACGCGGAATGATGGGAACTGTTGTTTTCAACTACACCGTGGATAAATCTGGTAAATATCACAGATGTTACTGTATGAGTCACTGGACGAAGCTATGGTGGAGAGGGAAGTAAAATCGTTGCTAATGGATCCTGACTTCGCCCTATGCAGCAATATGCATTTAGTTTTGCATTCATTTACAGAAATCAGCTGCTTGAATGACAATTGCTGATGTTATTAGATTTTTCAGGTGAGATTTTCAATTCATTTCAGTTAACGGATGCTCTGAGGTAAAGTTTTCAGACTGGCAGACTCAGCAATCGATTGTATTTAATTGTACAGTACAATCATAACATAGAACAGACATTATCTTCCTTTCATGTCATTAAACATAACAATATTGCTGGCCATATACTGATGAGAAAGTGCCGCGTCCGGTGTGCGATACTGGACTTTGTCCTAGACGTGGCGCGGCTCTCTCCGTCCGGTGTGCGACCCCCTTTACAGGCAACAGTTCACATTCCGAGATAATTGAAAAGATAATTGTGCACCATTCCATAACAAATGCACGAAATAAGCTGACGTTTGTTGCTTGATAGACGCTGAACGCACAACTACAACTTCCGCATTTGTCCAGGACTACACGTAGTACGAGCGGAAACTGAGGTGACGCGGATATGACGCGATTGACTGGCGAGCTCCCAGCTCACCCCTGCTCATACGCCCCGTTTCCTTGGCTAAAATCTCAATTTTCTCGCGATTTAAACATTGTTTGAAACATTTGGAATATTGTAAGTTATCATCTTAACTAAATATATAACACTGGCCTTGTGATTTTGGGATATTTTAATGCAAAAATCTTAGGTATTCCACCTTTAAATGTTATTATATTGTTGTCTTAGGTCAACTTATGACGTTCGCTTGGTTTTTGCATTCAAAAACATCTAAATGAATAAATAATAGGCTATTTTATACCCTAGTTTTGAGCCTACCTGAAAAACGCTCGGTTTTTATGGGCGTCTCGCACTGAAGACTTGGACGTAAACGCCCACTGCTGTGAGTGGATAACAGTTTTGCATATTATAATGAGTTTCAACTTACCCGTCGACTACACATGGGGGAAATTGTTTTGAAAACGTCCAATGTTGTAAAATGGCAACCGGAATGATTTGACCCAGAGTCCGTGACGTTGCACAATTCCTGTCAGATTTACAGATCAGCGGCACAGCACCGTTCTTTACTCTTAATCGGTCTGCAAATCCAGTCTTGTTTACAAAACAATCCTCTGTGAAATGAAGCGAACAGACGGACAATGTTTTACCCTCATCAGCTGGAACGTCATTAAAAATAAAGTTTATCCATGCAGTCCTATTGGAATCCAGAGGAAGCTCATGCAGCCACTGTCTTCTTCCACAACCAGGCACTGCACCATATTTTATATTGCTCGGTAGCTCGATCTGGTTTGTCATCACGAGGCAGGCATCTATGTTATTTGGCTATGCATGTAATGTGCGAATTGGTGGGCGGGGCTAAACCGGCCGTGTTGAAGTAGGCGTTAATCTTCTTCTGCGGGGGTGGTGTTTTATCCTCTTTGTCGCCATGGTTCCCCGCTTGAAAAACTTTTATTGGACTAACAAGAACGTTTTCAGTTCTGAAACTTACAGGATATTCTTATAATATGATGACCTCTTAGATGTCAAAAGCTCAAGGAAAATTTGATTTCTCAGTTCATCACCCCTTTAAATGAAAAACTTTTCCATTTTAGGCATATTGTCGTGTCATTTTTGTGTCACTCTAATGGTGACACAAACATGAGAAATGGCCATGAATGTAGTCAATAAGTATGGTCAAAGTTTTAACGGCTCTGTTCCAAACCTTTAGAGAGCTGCCTATCTAGGCAGCATTTTTAGACTTCAGATCTTCTTTAAGGCAAGGCAGCAATATAATTATCACGTATGTGTTGTGTTTTTAATTCAGGTTTCATTGTGTTTATTAGTTCGCAAATTAGTTCTGTCATCCTAGTCCCCTGCCAGTTTGTTTCTATGGTTACATATTGATTTGAGTATTCTGTCCAGGTATGTCTTGTTAATTATCTTGTTAGCTCATCCCTCACTTTCAGTCTCTCCCTTGTCTTGCGTTGATGTTGCTAGTTTATATGTAGTTGTTACTTTCTCCTGTATTTTGCTGTGTGTTTCTGATTAAATACTGTTGCAAGGATCCATTGTCTTTGTGAGCTATCAACCACAGCAACCCATGAAAGAAAATGATACTGTATACTTAAAAAGAATATACTTCAGTGTAAACTAAATATAATGTTCTCGGACACTTAAACGGCTTGTCAATTGTAATTAAATAAAAATGTATTATAATTGATATTAAATGTAAATTAGCTGAACTGAAGTAGGACTTAAGTACTTATATGTAATTTCATAATTACTTCTTTTGACTTTGAAATATGGTTAAGTGCACAGATGAACTTCCAGATATAAATTTGAAAATACTTTTATTTGAAGTACACTTACCACCTTAAAATGTAGCTGCCTATGTAGACAGCGACGCAGCTCACTAGAGTTTGGAAAATCCCTGTTACAGAGCAATGCTGTTTGTAAAAATATCCATTAATGGGTAATATCATTTCCTTTTATTATAAATTTTACCCGTGGGTCTGCTTATAATGTTATTAAAGTTTATGTACCAAAACCCAATTTAGTCACAATTAGTTTTTTGCAGCTGTGCCTTTAAGACTCCACTGCTTGTGAAATGAATTTGTTTACTCACAAACTGCGGATTTGCTCTGCAACCCTTCAATAACATCCATGCTAAGCCAATAATATATGATAGATTCATCAGACAATCCAAGCTGAAATGTGCCACAAAAACTGTTAATCGAGGATATCGTTCAAAATAAATGTCAGTCTTTCTAACATTGGGATTCATAAGAAGAGTACAGTAGGGTGACAGTATTTTAGTTAATAACTATCCATTATCCATTTATAATACTGAATATGCATTTTGACATGTTAATGTTGGCAGTCATGTGCTTATATGTAATTTCAATAAACAGTCTATTTAAAGGAAGTACTGAGTTCTTTAAAATTACAGTGTTTCGCCAGTACAATGAAGTCTTTTATCTCAAAAGATCAAGCAAAATGGGATTTTTCATGATAAGACCCATTTAAGCATTTAAGCCAGCATGAATCACATCCTCTCATCCTCTATTAAATCTTTCCCATGAGCTGCCTTCTGAGCATTTTTACCTTTACCCTGTCATGTTTTAAAATATTATCATTCAGCCCCTGAGAAATGAGACTATGATATATCAATTTGAAGGTCAATACACTTTATGGCCCTCTTAGGAACTGAGCCAGCAGTCCTATCCTCCCCAATTACGACCAAAACGTCTTTCAGCTTCCTCTTTCAAATCCTCTAGAAGATACAAACACAATTGAGCCATACCTTAGACTGGATAGCGCGAGGTTGACCAGATGCATGTCGCAGGGGAAGGAGGCGGCTTCAGAAGGGCTGTAGGGAATCAAGGATGGAGCGTCCAGAGTTCTGATTGACTGGCATTGAGATGAGGGGGTGGTTTGAGGGACATGTACGACATGTGACTCAGTATAGATGGATAACTATTCGGTGTGGTCTCCTTATTCTGGGCCTAAGAAAGAAAAGTGGTGCATTAGAAGAGAACATTAAAGACTTCGAAATGACCTATTATGCTTTGTTACATTTTTAGAATGTAATGTTGCAGTTTTGTAATGTTTAAGTTTGTTTGCAGGAACGTACGCGTCACAATATTTCCTCTTTTAAAAAAAAATTCCAGCCATAGACATACACAACAAAAATTACTTGTGCTAGTAGTGTTGAAACTCATGATAATGATAAGGGGTGTAACATTTCTGAAACTCGCTCAAAGTGGGTGGCCAATCACAACATATTGGTCCAGCCGACCAATCAGAAGCACATTGCGCTTTTTGGAAGGAGGAGCTTGACGAGAGAAGGAACTAAACTGAGAGTTACTGACAGACGGGGAGAGAAGTGCTGCAACAATGTCAAATATGTGAAAAATATGTTTTTTTGTAACTTTCAAGCATGAAAACCTATTCTAGTAGACAGATTTTGTAAAGGGGCACAATATGTCCTCTTTAATTCATTCGTTTCATTCGAAAAATGCAAGTCCATATCTGCAAACACTTCTGCATTAGAACAAAACTGTCTTTTCTATGACTGTCATGGTGTTGCAGCATTTTAAAGAAAATTTAGCTAAGCAAGTTAAAGGCCCCTATTTTAACAATCTAAGCGCATGGTCTAATAAAGAGCACGGCGCAAGCACATTAGGGCATGTCCGAATTCGACTTTTGCTAGTTTACAGACGGAAAAAATGGTCGGCGCACAGCGCATGGTTTAAAAGGGTTGTCTCTATTCTCTTAACCTCCTGGGGACCAAGGTGTATTTGGGGTCCATAAGATGTTCTGACATGCCCTGACATTTGTACTTTCAGTTGCTTATAAACATATTAATGGCACAGGTGAAATTACACTCTATTTAGCACAAACAGGGCTACCATAATATGTGAGCAACATGTATGTACATGTTTGTATTTTTGAGAGAATATTGTTTATGCGTGGTTATTGAAAAAAACAAAAAATGAAAGTTTCTGAAATAAGGCCACAAAACACATACGAAATATGCGTCCACAAGACTTTTGACTAATGGATGTTGCCTAGTTTTTTTCTTCACAATGATCTGAAAATCATTCTCCTATTCGTTCACATTAAACTGTGAATTGGGTTATATTGTGAAAAAAACGTTTTTTGTTTTGCAAGGCAATATACAAATGGGCGTGAACTGGCCAGCCCTCATCATGTATAATTAGGTGATTCTCTCCTGAGAGAGACAAAGACACTAGGGATGTAACGATTCACTCAACTCACGATGCGATGCGATTCAGCGATACTGGTTTCACAATACGATTTTCTCACGATTTTTTTAACAAATGAGATTTAAGGCAAATTATACATGAAAAAGTGTCTCTTTTATTTTCTCTTCTTAATTTCGAAATCTGTCTGGTCAAGAGGCTGGACACTGGTACCTCCGCACACTAATTAAAAGACTGTAAGATTAGTACCACATTGACAGGCGTTTTACATTGTAAGAAAGGAAAGATTTTTTTGTCCTAATTTGTATCATTAAACTAGAAAGAGTTAAAAAACAGAACACATTTAGCAAAATATGCCATAACCATCAACAAATTATATATAAAAAAAAAAAATCCATGTACACATTTAGAGAAAGAGATAGAGTCGGACAAGAAAAAATTGAAAGGACAACATGCATATATATATATATATATATATATATATATATATATATATATATATATACACATATATAATATCAAAATGTAAATGAAAGTCAAAAACCGTTCAGACGAACCAATTTCCCATTCCCTTTAAAAGCCAGTTGCATTCGCGTCATGGCGGATTCGCTATTTACATGGCGGAATTTGCAAGCGGAAAAACTGAACGTGTGTCTCAAGAGAGGAAATGGATCTGCTCATGCGCGAGGTTAAAGTGCGCGAGCAGACCATCTACGGGACAAAGTGCACGACAACCGCGGTATTTTACAGTTACAATACCGCAAGAAAGCACAGTAAAGCAAGTTGCTGTCTTCTGGCCTAAGTACAATAAATTAATAATTAAAATAATAATAATAATAAATAAAGGTAGATATTTAAGCATTAGGCATTACAGCATTATGAAAAGAAAAATGGAAATCATTTTTTTAGATTGGCTAAAGATCACATTTAATTGTGTTATTAAATTATTAGTGATTTTAATGATTAAATGAGTGTTAGATGATGGCAAAGGAAATCAAAATTTGAATTAAAAAAAGGATAAATGAGCATATGCAATTAAATATCCAATATCACCAGATGCCAATAAATAAAAAAGAATGGTCAGACTGTTGCCATTAATAGATGCATGTTTTTCTTCTTTAGCTAAGTTACCTCCTCCGCAGAGCTCCTCTTTTCCAGCAATAAACGGAAGGAGTTGGCGGTGATCTTATTGTCCAGGACACCCTGGCCCAAACCTCGATTATCATCCTGATTGAGCCTGCGGTCCATTATCACCTCCAGCTGACCTGTGGAATCCACACCAATGAGCTTCATTAGTATGTCACACATACTTCAGCAGAACATTCACTGATGCCTCCAATGGACATGCATAAATCATGTGTGCCAAAGTCAATGAGACCATTGAGCCATGTGTGAGCACCAAACAAATAAATCTATTTTTACAAAACAACCTGACAAAACCACACTTGACAGATTGAATTATGGAAAAAGGCACTTTACATTCAATTGTGGAGAGTTTTCACCACCAATACACCTACGCTTGTACACCTGCCAATGTTTGATTTATTTAATAGGCCAAATCTATTCAAGCAAAGATCCAAGGATAACAGTCCTTATGGTCATGTGTCTAAATTGTAAGCTGTCAAATTACTTGCTTATGGTTTTGTAAAGTTGCCATTTATAGTGAACTGAGAGAGACAGTCTCATTGTAAAGATAACTTCACTGGATTAAATATGATATGTCCCTGACCAGATGATGTCAAGAGTAAGAGAAACCACAAGAGAAAGCCTGTATATATTAAGTATATTTGCTAACTTTGTGTTGTGACTACAATTGTATAGAAAGCAAGGTCAAAATGTCTATAACCACTCTATGGAAAAAGCTTCTATTTGGCAATTTTATATTAACAGAATAACAACTTGAGTGAAACTTAAAATATTTTTTTCATAATGTCAAGCCATGAACTGCAACGTAATTTTTTTTAAACCGTAAAAAAAAACGAAAGTTTTGAGAATAAAGTCATAGTATTTCAAGAATAGTCGTAGTATTTCGAAAATAAAGTCATAGCATTTTGAGAATGTTTTCTAGTAATTTTGATTCTCGTAATGTTAATTCTCAAAATATTTCAACTTTAATCTTGAAATATTTCGAGCTTTAATCTCTGAAATATTTCAACTTTAATCTCAAAATATTTTGACTTTAATCTCAAAATATTTCAACTTTAATCTCAAAGCATTTCGACTTTAATCTCAAAGCATTTCGACTTTAATCCCAAAATATTTCAACTTTAATCTCAAAGCATTTCGACTTTACTCTCAAAGCATTTCGACTTTAATCTCAAAGCATTTCGACTTTAATCTCAAAGCATTTCGACTTTAATCTCAAAGCATTTCGACTTTAATCTCGAAGTATTTGGACTTTATTCTCAAAATATTTCGACTTTAATCTCAAAATATTTCGACTTTATTCTACAAATATTTCGACTTTATTCTAAAAATATTTCTAGATTAAAATCAAAATAGTTCAGAGATTATAGTAAACAAAATACGAAATAAAGAAAAATTACAAGAATACAGTCTTCCATAGAAGTTCTTTTTATTAATTTTTTTTTTAGTAAAGAAAAGAAATGCGTTTTTGAAGTCGAACTGCCTGGGACATGGATCAAAACATAATAGTAGCTTTTTACTTTTATCTTCTTTCAACAAAAGAAAATCCTATAGTTGCATACAGGTGCCTACAGGTATATTTTGTATGTTATATGTTTGTACTTTTTTTAGATGAAATTGCATAGATTTTTGATTAAAAAAATGAAAGGGCGACTACGGAAACTTTTTTCTTCTAAAATTACAAGAATAAAGTTGAAATATTTCAAGATTAAAGTTCTCGTAAAGTTGCAGATTTATTTTATTTAATTTTTTACCTTGCTTCCATAGTCACCCTTTACATTTTGTATATTAAAAATCTATACAATAAATAATCTCAAATAATTAAAAAATAAAGCACACTAAAAACTCAAATCAATAGTTTTGTCAATGTCAAATCAATGATGTGATGCTTAAGTGAATTTAGGCATGACATCATTCTGGGGACTTTTAGCTTTTTTGAAGTCTGGAATTTGTAATGCTTTTTAGAAATAAGTCTCTTATGCTTTAGATCAAACAGACATTAAAAACAGTAATATTGTGTGAAATATTATTACAATTCAAAATAACAGTTTTCTATTCAAATATATTTTAAAATGTAATGTGGACCCCAGTGTAAATGGCATCCAACAGACATGAGGCTTTAAGATGAAAAGAAAACCTAAAGCACTTGGAAGGAAGCGAGTTAAAACTCTGACCGCTCTTGAGGCTGGCCGCTCCTAGTGACTGTGCCGTGAGTAGAGAGAGTCTGGCGCTGGAGTCCTGCAGATAGACCATGCTGGTCATGGGGTAGAAGTTTGCCTGCAGGGGAAGCTTAGCCATGGTTTTCCTCGGTTGCACCTGTAAAAACAGCCCAAGGCATTTTTCAGAAATGCAGAGAGAAAAAACTTCCCCGTTTAGAGACCTGAAAACAATGAGCTCGGGCATGTGGAGACACTTATCTAAAGGAAAAACACTGTCAAAAGATGTGCTTCGATGTGTGTTAATGTGATTTAGAGGAAAATGGATTGGATATTCCACTGTTTTTATTCATGAGGCATTTGTTTTGTGAAGTCAGTTAATTAGTTTGGACCGAAGAGAAGCACTTAATCCCGGCCAATGCCGGAAGAGACATCATCAGCTAATTAAATGCCACGCTAATACTCCAACATGTCAAGACAACTTGACAGAGTGATTTAAATTGACACTTGTTTGTTTTGGTCAGCCAAACAGCACACTCTAAACTGTTTTGATTAATTATTTGTCAGGAGAAATTAAAAATAAACTGACATTTTCATTATGCCGTCCAAAAACAACAACATTGCATTTTGACGCTATCAAACAAAATCAAATGGGGCTGTCAAAACAACCACTTCAAGCAAATGAACTAACTTCTAATGACTTTTGCTGATTAGTTTTACTTGTCAGTAAACAGAATTAGGCGAGCTTGCTGTCTGTATCCACACATTCAAATAATGTATTTAAATTGAACTTGTGTTACTTTCTTTCAGCTGTGTAATCTTTATTCAGAGACTAATGAAAAGTTGACCAGGCCATAAGAGCAGCTTCTGTTGATATTAATGTGGTTTTAGGAATAAAAATGTGATAATTATTTTATGATATATGTTAAATGTACATCTTTATATATCTTAGTCTTATATATGAGCATACACTATACCTAAAAGTTTGAGGTCACTCATTTTTTTAAATATACGTTAAGTCGTCATCGTCCGCTCTTGAGACTATGGGAGTCCATAGAATAATATGGTAAAATTTGGAAATTTGGCACACAGATAGAAGACAGTCTGAACCATAGATATCTATATTAAAAGCTAGATGTCTCATCCGCACTGCTGGCCAATGGAGGTTGACGTCCGCATCTGGCGACCATTTTGTACAGGCAGCTCGCTCACTCGTAACATTGTGTTTTAATAGTGCATGTACTTTTTAAATAACCATAACTTGCTCAATTTTTTACTGATTTTCAAACAGTTTGGTTTGTTCTAAACGTCAGAGATGTAGTTATGACACGGCATACTTATTAAGTATATAAATAAATAATTATCCAGAATTATAGCCACGTTAATAACGTTTGTAAGAAACCAAACCGTTTGTAAATCCGTCAGAGATTTCAACGAGATGATAGTATTTGTGTTCGTGCTGATCACTCATCTTACATCAGGTACCACAGAGCTCGCCAGAAAGCATATCTGTGACAAGATGGCCGCGGTGATGAGCGAACAGTTTGGCTTTAGGCTTTATTATGGATATCTATGGTCTGAACATTAACTACAGCCATTTTGGAGTCTCTAACTCAATCCTCTAGCGCCGCCAACTGTCCAAAGTTGCACTCATCATTACATTGTAACTTTCTACTAATTCCTTGGCACGAGACGATTGCATTGATTCTATGACATAATTTTCCCTCATGAAAATGTTTCCGTCATTTTGAATTTTCAGATAAAATCTACTTTTTCCGTTTGTAAATCCGATTAGTCAAAATTTTAAAGAGATCATAGTATTTGTGTTCGTGCTGATCACTCATCTTAAATCAGGAACCACATAGCTCGCCAGAAAGCATTCCTGTGACAAGATGGCCACCGGTGATGGCGATACAGACATCTAGGCTTTATTATGGATATCTATGGCCTTAACATTAACTACAGCCATTTTTGTAGTCTCTAACTCAATCCCTCTAGCACCACCAACTGTCCAAAGTTGCACTCACGCTTAACTTTCTACTGATTCCTTGGTATGAGAAGACTGCATTGATTCTATGACATCATTTTCCCTCGTGAAAATGTTTCTGCCATTTTTAATTTTCAGATAAAAACGACTTTTTCTAGACTGCTTATCCAATGTCAGACCATGGCGACAGAAAAAAAACATGGAACTCAAGTTGATTCGTCAAACCGTCCTCAAATAAAGTGCAAACTAATTTGACGTAGACTACACCAAAATGGATGTAAGGTTGTATCTCTGCATCTCTTTAGCGTATTCAGATCAAACTTGATACGTGTAATCTAGGGCTGTCAACTTTAGTCGTTTAGTTGACTAATCAGTCGATGCCGTCTTGGTCGACTGACATTCTTATTGGTCGACCAGTCGCATTTTTTATTTATTTTTTTGCCAATAGAAATATATTTTCAATGATTTACTCCTTGATATTTATTACTTTATAAAGCAGTTATTAATTACTGTATTCTAAATATAATTAGCCTATGTTTTATCCCCAACTTTAAATGCGCCACAGTTTAGCGCACACACATAACACACTCGGGAACCGCACCTACTGGCTGCGCTGCTGCTCGCGCTCAGTAAGGGATGTACCGGTAGGTAGTTTTGCTGTATTCATTCAGTTCACGCTACTTTAGTCAACAGAATGTCCAAGAAATCTAAATCTTTTGTCTGGCTACATGTTTGTGGAGGTAGGCGACGGTGGCGACGCGTTGCTCCATTATGAGCGCGCACATCGCGTGCCTATTTGAAATCAAACTTGAGCGTGCAAAAGACGTGAGCAGCTCTTTTAACGGCTTTATCATACTGACTCAATAGATTGTTCTCTTAATAGGTTTTTATTTGTACACTTGACTCATTTGAAAGTAGCCTAAATAATGTAACAAAACGAAAATAAACTTATATGCTATCTTACAACACAGCCTAGATTTCAGATTGTTTTTTAGGCTATTTTGTCTGTTGTTTTAAAACGCCAAACAGATCGGCTGGACAAAAGTTAACCCATAGCTTTGTAAGTAAAGAAGAATACAGCCTGTATAAACAAGAGCTTTTGTTAGGATTTTTCATTATGTGGCAGATAGTGTTATATTATTTTGTAGAGTGTGGTGTGGTCAGGTGCGCGATTGTGACTGTCACCATAGACCTAGTGCTCCTCACTTTTTGCAGTTAAAAAAAATCACTTCATTTTCAAAGAATTGAATTATTATTATAGTTTTATTTATTTGTGATGTTTTTCGTTGTTGTTTTATAAATGCTCAATGACAATTGTTTAAAAAATGTTAAATCAAAACATCAGGTTTTTTTTGTCGACTAATCGTTGCGCAGGACAAGACCTTGGTCGACTAAGGATTTCTTTGGTTGACTACAGCCCTAGTGTAATCACAAGCATGACTTAAAGGTACATGCAGTGTTTCGCCACTGTGCTACCTAGTGGTCAGAAACATTTTTAAAATTTATATTTTTGCATATAACGTCTGATCGGTTTGACCAAAACTCAGATTAGGGGAGGCATGCCAAGTCGGACAATATCACATTTTCCCATGTTGGCCATTTCGGGCATCGCTTATTTTGAATTTTGTTGTAAAATGCTATATTAGCTATTAACTTCTGAACAGTTAGACTGAAAATCACAAGACTGGTCTCTTTAGATTTGATGCAGCACACCTATGATAATAAAAATTGTCTTAATGGAGTCCTTGGGTCCTGCCAAAAACATAGATACCAATCTAAGTTGGTCAAACTTCCTTATGCTATTTTAACCTACTTTTTTAAACTTCTCCATGGTCTGATTTTCACCAAATTTGAGTCAGATCATCTTCAGCCAATGTCTGAAAAAATTATGGATTTAGCGTTGATAGATAAACGTTTTTCACACGTTTATCATGCAGGGCTGTTTCTATGATCAATGCACTCACTCTTTTTTTTCCCACCTATACAGTAGCACTATTTCATTCTGGCTTTTGCAGCACATAAAGGCCAATTTTTGTAACAGTAGCATTCGGCTATTGATTTGTAACAATAGAACCACTCAAACAAAATACAGTTCCAGTTCAATCCAAGCACTTTCAAAGACCTATTTTTGCAGCCTTTCCAGGCCTTGAATCCATGTGACTGAAATTCAAGTACTTTCAAGAAGCGTGGGAATGATTTCACTCACTCACTGACCACAATAGACAAATTGCTGTCAGCACCACATATTCATACTTTGCACGTGACGTCACAGCTACTGGCTGGCGGGCAAGAACGTCGTTCTCTAGCAAGTGAAACCCAGTAAACTAATCAAGGATTGTGTTTTAATATACAAAAGTTGGTGTTTTGAGGAGTAAATTGGATGCACTGATTGGATGCATGTCAATTGTGTACTCTTCACATAAATGTGCTTACACATTCGCCAGTAGGTGCCGAGAACGCGTTCATCTGCAACTATTAAGTGATTTAATATATGAGAAGATGAATACATGGAGAATGAATGACACGTTACTGTTGCACTGCGTCTACTTATTACTTACAGTTACACTGCATGCATACTATTGTATGCTTATTACTATACAGCCAAACAGATTGCTAAAATGATTATACGCATTTCGCTGCTCTTGTCTGTTGTCTGATGCTATGTGGAGTGGATAAGCAGGTAGGCTACAATGTTTGACATCCTGCTAGCCATGTATGATACAGTTGGCATAAGTTATTTTTTTTGGTACTACTTATCAAGCTGTCATTCGCGGCAGGCAGGGTGTACATATTCAGATGAAGACTTCATCACATGATGGAACAGATGTCACTTTGTGTAACGTTATAGCTGCTAACATAAGCAAATGGATTTGCTTTGATTATGAAGCTATTCTGGTTTTTCACCTCCCATATGATAGCATTGTTAACCCATCCACTCTTGAAAAAAGATAGCTATCTGTACTTTTGTAGGCTTTCATTTTTTGTGTGGTGTAAGGTGACGGATTCTCTATCTATCTCTTTCTCCAAACTCCAAGTCTGGTAGAGACTTTGCCAGCTTCAAAGCAATGAAAACATCAGTGGATGCTGTGTATGGATCACATGGTATGGTTGCGAGTATGTTAATCTTTTCTTGATATCTAATTTTAACATTCAGTGACATATGGTCTAGTTAATTAGTTATAGTTAACTGATTGAAGTATTAGAAATTTGCAAGGCTGCAATTTCCCTGGCTGGCCACTGTTTGTCGCCATTTTGTCAGCGTTTGTCGCCCGCCAGGCATCCATGATAGTCACATGACTGCAAGGTATGAATTGGTCAAAATAATAAGCAATTGTCACATTACAAGTGATTGCATTGATATGGGCTTTCAACGATTTTGCTCAAAATCGTCTCTAAATGTCTTCGCTCATTTTTTGCAGTTGGTGTGATGCTCACTGCCTTTTAGCTCCTCATTCGGTCTCAGTGGTGCTTGGCTACTTAATGGCTGCTCGCAGCTATATTTTTGATTTATTTAAACAAAAACACAGAAAAAGTAATAATATTGTGTCTTCAGTGTCACATGGTCTTTTGAAATTATTCAAATAAGCTGATTTGGAGCTCAAATAACATTTTGTATTATTGTCGATGTTGAAAACAGTTGTGCTGCTTAATATTTTAGTGGGAACCATGGCACAATTTGAATAGAAAGTTGTTTTGTAATATCAAGTTTCTTTATTGTCACTTAATCACTTTATTTTTTTATCAATTTAATGCATCCTTGACAAAAAAAAGCATCATCAATGTCTTTCTTTTATTAATAGAACTAAAGCTGTTTTTTAACCCCAGAATTTTAACCCCCGCCAAGCCATGGCCCACCACCAAATGCATGCCTTTATAATTCACCTTTGCATATTAAACTGTGTGAACTTTAATGTGTATGTGGGTGTCAGGAAAGAGAATAAATGACAGACTGTTGTCCTACCTGGTAGCCATTGAGGTCAGTAAAGAATCGATCCTTGCTGTTCAGATCCGAGGTTATCCTCATTGCAATTTCATGGTTGATTTCACCTCTTATATCTACAGTGTTACAGATCTCAACAGACTGACCCTCCACACCTATGAGAAAAAGAGAGAGAAAGGGGGTCAAAATGACTGACTGAGCACAGGCAAAAGAGAAGAGATTGGACATCTGTTTCCTCCACTTCCAAACGACAGTTTCTCTCATTTTTAAAGGAATATTGTTTCAAACCCATATACTGTTATTGTATCCGAGGAACACCGATTGTTTTAGGAAATTTGTAAAGTCATTGTTTGCATACTGAAGGCCACTTCCTTTAGGTTAATAATGGACAAAACAACTGCTCATTAACTGTTTGGCATTAAACGTGCACATACAAACTATTAAAATACTACAAATCGTACATTTTCCAGTGGCAAATGCCTGCTTTCCCTCTTTTAACTTTAATAACTTGTTTGCATTTTTTTTTCTGAGGGTGTCCCTGGATTAAGCCGGATGACAGTAGGAGCAATTAGATTCACAAAGTACAATGAAAATAAGTAAACACTCCTACATGTTAAATGTACATTTTGAATTATACTAATTAAGCCTCTGGGAATAAAACGGTGCAAGAAACAAATATGTTCAGTTTCCTTTAATTAAAATAAAACCCCTTAAAGGTAGAAGAACATGCTCTGGCAGCACAACCACGAAAACAAGGTTGTTTTTATGGTGTACGATAGCTCTGAATATCAACATGAGTGTGTCCTCATTAGCTCATTGGGAGATGGTAACAACACTTTAAGTGTGCAGCCCTCATTGGGCAATATTGGTTATATTGAGAGATGCTAATTGGAATGGAGATGTAGTAAATGTATCTTAAACAGTGTGACTTGCTAAGGAGGTGTGTGCTATTGATTTTAGGATTTAGGATGTTCAGCTGGTGGAAAAATCCTAGATTTACACCAAAGATGGGATCTAGATTAGAATATCATAGAGACCAGGAGCCTCATTTATAGGGCTGCAACAAACGATTATTTTGATAATCGATTAATCTAACGATTATTAGAACGATTAATCGACTAATCATCGATTATTTTGCCAGCTAATCATTAAGTTTGGTATTCAGCTTTTTCAATTAGTTAAAACATTGAGTTATACATATTCTTACTATAATACAAAAAAAGAAAATCAGTTCAGCTTTTGAAATAGTGGTTTTAATGAACTTAGAGCCAACTAAACAGGTCATTCTCTTTAAGTAAAACGGGTAAAATATTAATCTGCAAAGATTAATATATGATATTATTTTATATTAAGATATTTAATTACAATCGTTTTTTTACATGAGAATTGAGCTGACAGAGATGTTCTCATTCACCTTTTAATTTACAGAATGAAAAAAAAAGTAACTGCCATGATATTCTTCCTAACATCTCCTTTTATAAGTCTTCATGATTATGGAACAAAATACAGGCAAGTAATAAGACTAATACCGGTAACACTTTACAATAAGGTTCGTTAGTTAACATTAGTTAACTACATTAGGTAATGTGAACTAATAATGAATAGCACATATACAGCATTTGTTAATCTTTGTTAATGTTATTTTCAACATTTACTAATACTTGATTAAAATCTTATTAACATTAGTTAATGCACCGTGAACTAACATGAAGAAACAATGAACAGCTTTATTTTCATGAACTAACATTAACAAATATGAACAAATGCAGTAACAAATGTATTGCTCATGGTTAGTTCATGTTAGTAAATACATTAACTAATGTTAACTAATGAACCTTATTGTAAAGTGTTACCCTAATACCTAATAGTGTTACAATAATAAAAACAGCCCTGACTCCTAAGCTCAATCAAGCTTTATTCTATGCAAAATAAATCATCACATTACTGTAATTATATTATTATTGATGATATTATTACTATTAGTAGTATTGCATGGTCTAATAAAGAGATTTACCACTAGTTTAGTTAGCTCCAGCTGGAGAACACTCGATTCTCACCGGCTCCTCTTTTTATTCTCACCGGCTCCTCTTTTGCCCGGATGTTTCCTCTTTAAGTGCTCCAACATGCATGCTGTACTCCCGTGAAAAACAAGTTCTGCCTTGCATGTATTGCACATGACAGCATTGTTGGTTTTAAGTTTTGTAAACTTTGCAAACCTTGCTTGTTCGGATTCGTTTGCATAATTCGCGCTGTTTTTTCTTTTACCGCACTTGCATTTATAAAGGGCTGCATTACACTCTAGCGACAAAGCGCCGTAGCGGTCAAATCGCGATATTGCCTGCCCTTGCATTAGGTCACATGAGATCAAACGACTACTCGACAACAAAGATATTTGTCGACAATTTTTTATTGTCGACTGAACTTCGCTGTGCAGCCCTACTCATTTATAAACGTTGCGTACACACAAAAGAAGGCGTATGCCGCTTTCCACACAATAATTGGTATTTATAAAATGCAAACTTGACAGGAAAATGTGGGGTACTTCAAGCGAGCTCTGACCCAGGCGTACGCACAAAAACGCGTGAAATGAGAAATGGCGACACCATCGGCAGATGGAAGAAACGTGAAAGTGTGTGAAATTGTAGACCATACATGGCAGACTTCACAAATCAAGTCTTACAATTAACAGCCTACATTAACACCAGTTTGATCGATCTGCAGTGTAAAACAAACAAAATCAAACGAAGATAACAACAGAAATGCAAATGAACACATATTTGCAAAAATAAAAGTGAAATGTTCTGCAATAATAAATAAAATGCCATGACGCCTTCACACTGCGTAATGACGTAATACGTAATGCAACTTTTTGCCACTCAAGTGACTTTTCTGACATTAATTCCCACACTGTGCCCTCCAAACAACATTTTACCCCTCTTTTCCACCTCGCCAATGATTTCTACTGTGCTGTGCTACATTCATAATTGATCGTAATTTATTAAGGGAAAACTGCGTAGGATGTGCGTGGCTACGGTTTTAGAAATCCGAATGCTTCATCTGTACACCACTTCTGAGGCAAATCCTATTCAAAGTTTATAAATAATAACTAAAAGGCCCATTCACACCAAGCACGATAACTATAAAGACATAACTCTAAAAATTGTTCTATATATTAAACAATAACAAAGTTCAACCCACAGCTATAACGATAAAGATATGAGAAACGATATTCGGACGATATAGTTGGGATCACTTTCAGAACGATTTTTTTCCAGCTGTCCAACGATAAAACACTAACAACCAATCAGAATCCATTCCAATTTAAAGGTCTCGCGAATTTAAAATGGCAGATGACATTGCAGAGAAGTTAATCGTCAAGGTACAAAAAAATCCTCCACTGTTTGACAAGTCCCTTTTTAAGGATACGTTAAAAAAGATGGATATATGGAAAGCAATCGGTCGTTTCATGGGATTAAACGGTGAGAAGTATTAACAATGACTTATTCTGCAGTTTAGTGTGTACAAAAATTACCTCAGGTTGGCTATCCAGAGCTAGTTGACAACATTGCTGAAGTTGCGGTGAAAAAGGTGTTGACTGGGGATGTCTTTCCAGCCTATATGTCTTTATCCTATCATTGACTTCGTCAGTTAAATACTACTGTCAGACATTAGACTTTCTAGATTCGCTCCCAAATCCTCTCGTCTATTAAGGATAAAGCGCCTGTTTTTCTTTTGATATTTGTTTGTAACGTAAAGCAGCAGCAGCAGGTCATCCATTTTCGCTTCTTATGAAACCCCAGCGCGCGGTGCGCGCATGCTTAGAATAAAAAGAACATTATCGGACATTGGTGTGGATGCATAGATAGTTATCTTTATCGTTATCGTGCTTGGTGTGAACGGGCCTAAAGCCTTGTTCAGACTGTCACTCTAATCCGGTTTTGTGCATATCCGAATGGAGTTCCGAACAGATTTAAAAAGTGTAAACGGCAACAACAACAAAATCGGTTTTGAGCCACATATGTGGTTTGAAATCCCATTCAAATCGCATTTCTGGAAATTCGAAATCCCTCTGATTGGTTTTCGCGTGGTTTATGTGACTTTCTCGCGTCAAGTAAAATGTAAACATCAGACATTGTTATAGGAAACAGCATGGGACAAACAAATCGGATCTGAACAGTTGCGATACCCTAAAGTCTCATTCAGACTGTCAGAACAAATCAGATTTCTGTGCATATCCGACTGGAATCCGATCATATTTAGCAAGTGTGAATGGCACAAAAAAAAGACGATGAAAATGAAATGCGATTTTTACAAATCTGCTTTGAGCTACATAAATTTGACAAACTTTAAAATTAAAATGAACTCAGTGGTGAAGAGTAGCTTTTATCATTTGAGATCTATTGCGAAATTAAAAGCATTTTTAACAGTAAAAGATGTGGAGATAGTGATTCCATGCCTTTATTACATCTAGGTTGGATTATTTTAACTCGCTGTACCTTGGGGTGGCTAAGTCGTCCTTATCCCGCCTCCGAACGGTACAAAACGCTGCCGCCAGGCTTCTTACTGGTACTCGAAGAGGGAACATATTTCGCCTGTTCTTGCTTCGCTTCACTGGTTGCCGGTCGAATACCGTGTCAAGTTCAAGGTATTATTATACGTGTTTAAGTACATTACGGATCTTCTCCACAGGAAATGTTCTAGACCTTTAAGGTCCTCGAAAAAGTTGATGCTTACTATGCCACGATCTAGACTGAAATTAAAAGGGGATCGTGCTTTTTCTTTTGCTGCTCCACGTCTGTAGAATGATTAACCGGATCATCTAAGGCTATCTCCCACTGTTGATAGTTTTAAATCTTTACTAAAGATTATTGCTTCTCTTTGGCGTTTGGTCAAATGTAATTTTATGATGCGTTTTATGATGGGCTTATGTTATGTTTGTGTTGGTTGGTGTATTTATGTATTTTATATTGTTTGAACTGACTGTACAGCACTTTGGTCAGCAGTGGTTGTTTTAAAAGGCGGGTTTACTGCTCTTTTTCTTTGCATGATTGTGTTTATGGGGTGCAATATAACATGTATCCGTGGTTTTTATTTTTTAAAAGTCTTATTTTTCATAAATTTCACCTTTATTGTCAGCCGCGCTCTCCCCTGTCCCCTGAACAAGCGGTTGACTTCCTGAGTCTATGAAAACACTCCCTCAGAACAACGTCAGCGGGCTCAGATTGGTTCGTTTGGGCCGGTGTGTTGTGATTGGCTAAACTGTTGCTCACGTTGTCCGGAAGATTAACGCCCATGACCTTTACGGGCGAACGGGCGGGCATGCCAAATGTGGATAACATAGACGGTGGATACTCGTAAATAATGATGTTGAGACTGCAGTATCACTGAGGCAGAATCAGACCGAGAAAGCCGCGATGAATCGAGTCAAGCAGAACCTCACCACACACAGCTCTTAATAAAGGTTTCTGAATGATAATTTGCTTTATGTTTTAACTTTATACACGTTTGTTTTACACAATAGCATCTGACTGGCAACGATAGCAACTGACTGGCTAACTAATGTTAAACACAAACAGCGTTTGCAGGTTTACGTTCTTGATCATTTACAACATTCAGTACTTATACAAAATTCAGGTCCATAATGTTTGTACGCGTTTGCCGTTGACACAAAATAGCCAAACTAGTAGCCCATAAAGCCTACAAAGCCAGCGCTGGCATTTGAAAAAAAAAAAAAAAAAAAAAACAATGCTACGTTGGGAATTATAAATGCAAATACATTTAAAATGATGAAGTCTTAGCCTACTTACAGATTGTGTCCAACAACTGCTGACTTTTAACTGCTGGTTTTAAAGTTGGATCTGCTTCATGATTTAGAAACAGTTTCTTGTTTACGTTAATCCAGTGTTGAACTCGTGGAGATTCTGGAAGCTGTCTCGGTAAATGCGCAGCACAGAGAGCTAGATTATGATCGTCACTTTCAGGAATATAATCAAACACAAATTGTATCCATTGTTGTCGAAGTATAGTGTCCGTGGGAAGCCCGAAACACAGAAGACCTGACAGCTGCGTGAACACAACTCACTCGACGCATGCCCTTTCCTGCATATTCCGGAGGGAGGGGTTGATGCAAATGTGTGGGTTAGTGATGTACCATAACCCAGCTGTAGTCCAAAACGAGTCGTTTTTGTAGGCAATTTTACTTCCTGATTTTCAAAAGACCCAGATTCTCTGCTTACACTAAACTTTCAGTGCTGCAACTTTGCAGATACTGTTCATGCACCAACAGCAACATTACACACTATTTGAAATGAAAAAATGAAATCGCAGTAAACCCGCCCTTTAAACGTGCTTTATAAATAAAAGTGCTTTGCTTTGGCTTGCCTACATTTATATGTGAAAATCTTTTTCAGTCTGTTTTGATGGGATTGAAATGTAAACATGTCAGATGTTGATATAGGAACCATGACATGAAAGTCGCGTGGAAGAAACAAGGTTGTGTTGCTGCAAAGTGCCGGCCGAAGCAGAAAATTACGTGTTCGAATTTTGAGATGACAGCAACAGAATAAGCCGCGCATAACAGCCTCCTACATTTCTGTCACTGCCTCATAAGATACAGTAGACCAGCACGGTGGCTACATGTTGTAAATAAGACAACTCTGTATTGTAAACCCTTCCCATGTTGTTGTTTTTGCCTACCAAAAGCAATGTCACTGCCCAAGAGACCAATACAGATATTCCGGAAAACGAAAGAGCGCCACGAGACACACAAATCTGATCAGAACAGTTGCGATACACAGCGTGGACAGTCATTAACCTTGGTCTGATTCCAATCAGAGACATAAATAATCGGATTTGGACTGACATTGTGAACATAGCCTAAATAGGAGAGGAAATGATGAGGTTAATTAGGGACAGCAGGTGGGACAAATGAACCAATAATAAGGTAACAAGAAGGGTAGGCAGATAGAAACAAACAGGACAAAAACAAGAGCACATGGCCAGTGAACACATTCACAAGTTTAGTACATGTGCTCAGACAATAAATTAAGATAAAAGTTATTTTAAATTGCAATAATATTTCACAATAGTGGAGTTTTTACTGTTTTTTTTTGGTGCAAAAATGACAAAAAAAAACAGCATTAAAGTTCAACAATAGTAGTCTATACAACTTCATGAATGGATCATTGTCTTAGACTATTTATCATTTTGCTTTATTTTCAGATTCATTCAAAGGCTTCGTTCTTACATAGAGCACTCTTCCAAAATGGTGCTTTAAATCTAGAGACAAACTAAAAGACGTAAATGACATTTGTATGTATTCTAAATGAAAGATACAGATTGTACCGGATGTCAGCTTGCTTATTTTGCTTAAGACAAGGATTTATTAAGTCCACATGTCATGCAATCTAGAAACTCTGCTTCTAACCACAGGTTGAGATCTGTCGTTCCAAACACAAAACTTTGCGAATGTTCGTTAGAACGATGGATTCGGGAAACACTGATTCGTTGAACTACGCCAGATAACGACGGAACTTGCGACTTAAGGATGTGCAGGAATATTCGAATTTTCGAATATTCGATATGTAATTATTATTCGAAAAAGAAAATACTATTCGAATTTTGAATACGTTGCTTTGCTGGCCGTAAATGCAGTGAGTCCATGATAAATCCTAAGAACTAACTCGCAGTTATAATTAAATGTACTGGCTGGCGCTGTGGAGTGTGTAAACAAGTTGTCTGTATTTGATCACATAATGTTGTCGTCTGCCTCACGAAGTTTGGAACTAACGTTACTTAAAAAGGATCTTACTAAACGGAATTACTTTTGATCAAATTAATTAATTAATCTGAGTTATGATATCATCACCATGAGAAATCACTTGAAATCCAAACAGTCGAGTGAGGAAAGACAGCTATTCATCATTGCATCACAACTGCAGGCAAGCGCAGCTGGACCCGCGTGATCAAAGATGTTAACTTATCTAATAGCAAAATGATTTTGAGAAATATTTCCTTTAAGTTTCGTTAAGGGAGACCGGTTTAAGAACAGAAAATGCAAAGTGCTGTTAGAAATAGCGCCTTTTCTCACTTGAGCATAAAGTGCTGGTGGCGCCCCTGCATGTAACATTAGATATTATTGTTTTTCTCAACATAAACGTGAAACAATATAAACACGATAATCAATCATTTGCTGACTCGTGTGTATGTGTGTACGTTCTGTACGATATCTGACGCAATCTGCTTTATTAGGGGTTTTTCCGCTCGCGCTGCTTGAGCATACTTTTAATAATGCTTTTTTTATATATATTTTTTTTTTGTTTACACATAGGCCTAATGTTTAATTTTTTCAACTAAAAGAAAACTTTAATTACTATTGTAAGCTTGTTGTGTATTGCCTAATTGTAAGCTTGTCTAGAAATGGTGACAAAAACGTAAAAAAAAAAAACTTAAAAAATAATGTATTTTTCGTTAAACAGAATTTAATAAATCGAATATTCGAATATTCGATTTTTATGAGCCCGAATATTCGAATGCAATATTTTTGAAAAATGCCCATCTCTACTTGCGACCATAGTTGGCAAACAATGCTTTTGGGAAACACTGATTCATTCACAAATCTAACTGATCAGGTTCTCAATGAGCAGGTTATCAGTCCACAGGAAGGGAAGATCACCAGTCAATAACAGCTATTGTATGAAAACTTAAATTATAGTGAACAAGGTAGATCGACCACTTATATCTTTGAGTCCTTTGTCTAGCCTGATAGCTTCAATCTATTTGTTGTAACTGCATGGAAAAGAGTGGACAGTATATTCTTCAAAATATTGTCTGTTGTGTATTTTAGAATTATGATGACAGAATTATAGAGGATGACAGCACTATTCCTTCAAAATCACAAAAGAGGGACAGCTATTTTCTGAGTGAGAAAAGGTTCCTCTTCTAAAACTTTGCAACTTAAATTCAGTTTTAACTCAAGGGAATAACCCACAAGAGGTTTCGTTCTTTTCTTTTGGACAAAAACAAACAACACTGGGGGAAAGGTCCCTAGGGCTACGGGGCAATGGCTCATGTGACTGCTCCGCTCTTTCAAAAACACTCATGTACATTATCTCACCCACCCAGAGGGGGTCACAAACCGAACACCCTGGTGCTCTTGATAAGAAAAGCATGAAAACTGAATGTGTTTCTTTCTTATACGAAATGATCCCACTTTTTCTGGACTGTCTTTTGTCCGGTATCAAACGTCCTTGTCTGATGCTAAATAAATCTTTGTTACTTCTGGTGTAATGCACTGCCTCTTTTGGCATTGCTGATAACACAGTTCAAATTGTTTGTTAAAGTTTGAGGAATGTTCGAAAGAGTATCTTCAACTTCAAAGATTAATATTGCAAGAACAGTGCTAGAAAAAGCATCCAATTAAAACAAAAACAAAAAAAAGACTTGTTCAAAACAAGCTGCCATAGAACTAAATAAAAGGCTTTCTTAACAAACATTACTCAGAAAAGAAAAGGATGTCCTCCAGCAGAAGTTCAAGGATTTCGAAATTCGCTATAATATCCCAGGGGTCAATCAACTTCCTGAGGTTACATAGCTGCCCTCCCACCGCTGACTTTCGGCTTAAAACCAAAACCTGAAACCTTCTTAATTATACAGGAACTCGACTAGTCAAATTTGCACTTATGTTGTTTTGCAAATGCCTGGTGTATATATTTGATTTACATAGAATAAATAGTGGTGGCTATTTGAATAAGTGAAAGTAAGAAGTGCAGGTGTTGTTGAGTGTTTGCAGTTCTCTCTTACCCTGGATGTTGTAGAGCCGGAGAGTGTGTTTGATGTGTGTGAAGGTAGTGGTGACTTCAGAAAACAACGGCCCTTTAGTGACTTTAACCACCGGCGGTTGCGAGGGAGAGTAAATCTGTGTGTGCGAGAAAGAAAATCAATGTGAATCAAATCCCACTCATAAAATCCCCTCAAAGCAGAGATACAAATAAACACTGCATGACAAAATTGTCCTGGTGAAAGACTGAGGTGAACTATTATGAGGTTTCCCAGTGTTCTCTGTGAGCAGTGACCAAACTGCCAGTACATTTATAATTCTAATCAGCTGAATGACAAACTCTGATGTTGTAAGTTTCAATGAAACTTTACCAAATAATTCAGCGCTTCAGCAAACTCCCATAGCAATCATTTGTTTGCCACAAATTAACTGCAAGCTTGCTGCAAATAAACAGTTTTTATAGGAGTGGGCGATATATAACCCAGTTTTTCCTGCAGCAGTATTCAGCAGTGGAACCACAGCTAGATAAATGATACTTGTATAATAAAGAAAGGTGTAATGTAATAAAATGTAGTTTTAATCAAAGTTTTTAGTACTACTAACAATAATTATTACTATATATATATATATATATATATATATATATATATATATATATATATATATATATATGGGGGTGTAACGGTTCACAAAATTCACAGTTCGGTTAGATACGATACACTTGTGTCAGGGTACGGTTCGGATACGTTTCAAATACAGCAAAAAGAAAGAAATGGCAGAGAAATTTCCTTGATTAAATTTTTTCAATTATATTTTTATTAAAACTAACATCATAAAGTATGATAGTTTTTAACTTTGAGCAATGATGGAACTATACTTGACTTTTCTTAGGAGCATATAAAACAAAACAGCTCCTTGGACAAAATGAAATGTAATATTGTAGTAGTTATAAACAAAGGTTTATTTTAGTTTAGATTAACATTTGAGGGCAGCAAATGTATTCATAATGTCAAAATAAAACCGCCGTGATGTTACTTGAAAGCATTATAGCCTACTATTCCTGCCAAACTTACAGATAGTAGTGTTACACAGTAAATCCTTGGTAATGTTGCTGATCTGTGGACACTGGATTAGTTCATTCATGGCACAATGTTTCTTCCTGGTTTTCACGTCAGCGCTGTTTGATCCGTTAATAATGGAGAAATGTGAATGTTTCTCACTAGATCTCGCAGCGATGTTATTACTTCAGTGGCGAATTCAAATGTTTTCTTTACTGGATTTGGCGGTGTAGTAACAGTGCTGATGAAGAAGATCGGCTTGCGCTGCATTGGTCCAAACTGATAAATGGTCCGTCATCCAAACAACCACACAATAACAAGTAGCTCAGTTTCGTTACGCTTACATTACATTTGTCATTTGATGTTGGGCAATGTTATGGTCACGCCAACGTCTCTTACATTATGAACGCGCTTGACACCCGTGACGCGCCTACATTTGAATAACGAAATGTTGGTCGGCAGGAAAAATTAACTGAAAATGCGTACCGAAAACCAAACCGAAAGCCTCGTACCGAACGGTTCAATACAAATACGTGTATCGTTACACCCCTAATATATATATATATATATATATATATATATATATATATATATATATATATATACACAAATATACAATAAAAATAGTTGTTGTTTTTATTAAAGGAATTGTGAATGAAAATGTGACAGTATGTCCTGCACCTCTATTGGTGCTGGCATTCGCAGACAACGAGAAGGCCTTCGACAGGGTGGAGCTGAACGTCGTACTGCTCGCCATCCAACAACAGGGCGTCACCGACAAGTATGTGGCCCTTTTGCAGGAGCTGAACAGCAGATGCGCCACCAACATCATTCTGTTCAACTGGTCTCTGTACGTCGCCGTCAAGCAGGGCGACCCTATCTCACCCAAGCTGTTCACGGCATGTGTGGAACACGTCTTTCGACAGCTCGACTGGGACAACAAGGGCATTAGCGTTAACGGCCAGTGGCTCAGCCATCTGCGCTTTGCCGACGACATCGTCCTAATCGGCGAGTCAGTGGCCGATGTGCAGCTGCGACTCGACCAGCTCGATCAGGCCTGAGCAGCGGTCGGCCTAAAGATGAACCTGGCCAAGACAAAGTGGATGCGCAAACCCCAGGCCGCCAACAACAACATCGGCCAGAAGGAGATCAGAGCATCAGAAGCTGACTGCTGGGCTCAAGAACAACCGTGAGCAGGCACGCGACGGAGGGCCACCTGGGTTAGCTATGCGTCCATAGCAGAGGTGGTCACCAACACCAGAGGTGGCCGACGCCCCCCTGTGCGCCCACCTGTTCAACAGCATCGTCCTGACCGGCCACTCTCTAGCTGGCAGTGACTGAACACGCCCCTAATCAGCTGATGGTCGGCGTCAAGAGGACAGACCATATCAGCAAAGAGCTACTGAGAAAGACAAGCAAGGTCAAGAACGCCGTCAACCAGGCCAAGAAGCGCTGGGCCGGACACGTGGCCAGGAGGTAGGCGATGGACGCGGGCCATGACCGAATGGCTGCCACTCGACATCAAAAGACCGCTCTGCCACCCCGCTGACAGGGTGGCAGGACTCGCTTAGACAAGTGGGTCTAGCCAGGTACCGGAAATCCTGGCGAAGTTGTTGTGGGCTGCGTCGATAAAGACCGAAGTACAGGCCAATTGAAGAAAGGTGCAATGAAAATACTCTTTTCATTATTAATAATTATAATTCTACTCCTTTAAAGCACGCACACGCACGCACATGCTCTCTGTTTATGCAGCACCAGCTTTGGAATCATGACGACAATTCAAAAGCTACCCGGCTGCTAGGTATCTTACATCTTACATGCTCCACCTATCGGCAATTGTAATGCTTGTCGTAAGGCAAGTTAAATTTGTAGTTTTCTTATGTCTCATTCGGACTACAGAAACGCGACCCCGATCTGCCAATCTTACATCGCGTGGATATATCAGATAAAGGACCGCAAAGCGGGGCATAAGTGCATTTGACTATGTCACGACTTGAACCACTGAAACGATTTTGAAAACATTATTTTAAGGTAAAAATGTATGTTGCTTTAATAACAACCACAAAAATAATAGTTGTTATTAAAGGAATATTAACCCAAAATGAAAATATTCAAATTATTTACTTACAAAGTGAATAAAAATGTGACTACTGTATGTATTTCCTGCACCTCAATTCATTTGCAGCAAATTATATTTATGTAATAATAGTACAATGGAAATAAAATATAATCATAAAATGAATACAATAATAATGTCACAACAAAGTTGTAAAACACTTTTAGGTAGTTAGTTCCTGCTTTGTTAGATTCCTCTGTTTTAGCCCTCTGTTTACTTCAGTTCATTGTTCTGTATTAACTCTGCTGTTATGCTTACTGTAACATTTTCACCTGCACCAGATCCAGTCACATTTATATTTCTAGAAGTGGTCAACGGTTTGCGAAATCACATTCAGGGCTGTTAACATTGGTTCAACTTTGCATTTGTAAACTTTGCAATGCATTTCACTCGTTTGTAATCACTTTCGAAAGCCGGTATTTTCTCCACCACTATTCAGTATTCAACAGAACCACTATTCAGCTGTGCTGCTCATGGGTTTCCAGGGTTTGGGCCTAATCATGATTGTAACCCAATCTCCCTTATCTTGATCTCCTGTTTCCCTCAACTACTACGTCTAGAAATAAAATGTAGAAAAAAACAACCCAACAAAAAATGAATACTGTTGGGCAAGATATAGAATAACCGATTAATCAAAGAAATAATAAAAACGTTTAGTACTGACTGTTGCTTCTTTGTCAGGCAGGAACAGGTAGGCGCCACTCTTGTCTTTATTGCTGGTGGTGCCGTACCAAACAAACTCCACTTTGACCTGGTGCTCTGAGTCATCCTCCTTCAACCTCAATTTCTGCAAACAAGAGATGTTTTCTGAACGTTACACAGAGTCAGTCCAAACCATATCACCTTATGACAAACCCACAAAGCAGTCTAACCTCTAAAAGACCTGTAGCTGTAGAGATGGAGAGTTTGAGGTGAGAATTTTCAATGTGCACGAGAGCTACATCGTTTTGGTAGAACTGTTGGAAACGCTCCAATTTATTGACTGAAATGGAGCCGCCATCCTGAAGAAACATGTACTTAGCAGCTTCTGTCCTTGGCTCCATTCCTTCCATCAGCTGGTACACGCTCAGACCCAGAGGAGCAGCGTGAGCCACGAAAGACAACTGCAGAGGAGCAAACAAACACATTTAAAGAGACCATGAAATGGCTTGAGGAGCGACGACCTCAAACTAACCGACATGTACATCTACAATGCATCATCTATGTAGCAGACCTCACCTGGAAGACGTCGGCAGCAGCATGAGTGGCGTCATTCCACACTGCACTGACTTGAGCGCGGACCACATGACCAAGAGCATTAAGCACACGCACGTGAGCAGTGTTCACGTACACTGTAACCATGGATGCCCTGGCCTGCTCTGTGGGGTTGGAAACTACCAGCAACCTTAGAAAAGTGAATGTCATTTTAATGTAGAATTTTCTGCCACAAAAAATTCTGTTGCCTCTTGTCAACTAACACATGAACCAAACGTTTGATTTTGCATTGTTTTCGCATTACCTTGGTTTTTCACTAACTTCAAGAACAGTTTTGCGAGGTAGGGCGTCTGGGATGGCTGAACGTCATCCTATAACACAGAACCAGCAAAAATGTGACATGCAGATGGCAATTTCCAAATTTAGTTATTAATTTAGTTATGCCAGCATGTTGCAGATATGCAGTATGAACACTCACCATCTGAAGAAATGGATTTGAAGGATCATGGTAGTATGTTTGTTTATCCTTGAGCACCAACCAATGAGCTGAGCTCACAATCACTCGCTTCAGGTTCAGAATAGAGTGAAACAACCTTAAGAATAACAAAAGTCATCATGTTTCTACTGCACGGATATATATATATATATTTATGCCAGAATTCCAGGGTAAATTACTGTTAAAAAAAACTGTTAACAAGCAGTAATGTAATTCAGTATGGATGCTTGCTATAACAGCAACCATAATGGCTAATATGTTTAATTATTATTCTTTTTGCCTGATAATATAAGATAATAAGAATCCAGTTTTTTTAAAACCGTTGATATAAACTGTTTATATAAACTGAAGTTTATATAAACTGATATATTGTAAATTGTGTGGTTTAATAGTTAATGTTGCCTGTCAACCAAAAGTTCTAAATTACTGTTCAAATGTTTGGGTTCAGCGAGTTGTTTATTTAGTTGTTTTTTTTTTCTTTTTTTGTGCAGGAAAAATTATATTCAGCAGGAATGCATTAAATTGATAAAAAATGTCAGTAAAGACTCACATTGCTACAATATTATATAATATATATAATACTAAATAAAATACATACATACAAAATAAAAATTGATAAAAAATGTCAGTAAAGACTCACATTGCTACAATATTATATAATATATATAATACAAAATAAATACATACATACAAAGGTTTCCACAAAAATGTTAAGCAGCACAAATTATTTTCAACATTGATGATAAGAAATGTTTTTGAGCACCAAATCAGCATATTAGAATCATGTGACACTGAAGACTGCTAAAAACTTTGCCATAACATAAATAAATAACATTGTAAAATATATTTTAAAAAAATAAGTTATTTTAAATAGTAATATTTCACAATATTACTGTTTTTCCTGTATTTTTGATCAAATAAATATTGTCGTTTAAAAACCCCAAACCTTTAAACAGTAGTATATTTCGATAAATATCTAATTTGCTGTAAATAAATTATATGACATATCATTAAATCAGCCATTGGGCTCTATATATATTAATATTATATAGGCCACTAAAAAAACCCATATGACAGTTTAATAATTCCGTACCACAGTATATATTAAACATCCATATTTTTCCACTAAATGTTATTCTTTAAACACTATTTAAAATGTGCATTTATGAATAATTATGTCCAAAATAATCATTTAACTATTATAAAAGAATCATTTAGGTTGATTAACCCTTAGAAAACATATTGTTTTTTTTGTTCCATCTGGATACATTTATAAATACATTATTAGTACAATTTTATCATGGTTATTTTAAGCGGAGGATAACGGCTGCTTCACAATCAATTTGAAAGTTCTGTGTGACTGCCACTTTGGGGCAAAACTTGATGTCATATGTAAATATTAAATATAGAGAAAAGGTGGCTTAAGCCAGGGGAACAGTGATTGGAGTGAGTTGGTTGGATAAGAGAATGTATCTCACATCCTCACATCTCACTTCTATGTTTCGAGAAAGATGTGCTACCTGGTTCCATAGTCCACAACCACCCAGTCTTTGCCTGTGCCTGTGATGGCATCATGGTGTTGGAAGAGACCGAGATTGCGTCTGGCTTCTGTCAGTAACTTGTAGTTATCCACTGCAGGGTATCCACTGGGCCGGCCAAACTTCTGAATGTTAGTCAAGGTCAGAGAGTAGAGAACCTCAGCTGCCCTACAGAAAAACATGAAGTGACATATGAAACTCCCTCCCTCGCTAGATCAAACGTTCCCTCAAATCCACACTGTTACAGGAATCCATCTAGCACGAAAATACATCCTGTATCAGGCTAATGTTCACATCACAGGAAAAGAGAGACAACATTTTGGTTTGTTTCCTGTTGTGATGGGGAGTGTCGGAACGCTCCAACAATGGAGAACAATAAAACCAGAATCTCTCAACATCATGGTAACAATACAGGTGTCATCTCTCTGAAGAATGACCTTCTCAAATGTTTTACAAGACATGGAAATCTATAGCTGGGCGAACCTCACAAAACCTGTTGGAAATGAGTCATATTTCACATTGGCAGTGGTTCCCAACCAGGGGACCAGGGCCCAAATTTCCAAGGGGAGCACAAGATGACTTAAAAGTATTGATAATCAAATTAAAATCGAAAAACACCCCAGCTATTATTAACTATTCCATCAATAACTAAACAGCAATAAATATACAATTTTATTGAAATGCTTGAAACATCTGGAATCACAAAATGAATCATGGTTCAGTTATTTGATTCAAAACTTTCAGAAGTTTGAAAACATGCAGAAATACTGAAAATATTGTGTTGGACAGTGGGGAGACTTTGTGTTAAAAAGGTTGAGAGTCACTGCTTTAAGGATTTTTTTTATTTGCATTGTCACATTTTTTGCATAAATATGTCTAAAAAGTCTAATTCTCAATAGTATCATGTAATATGCATTTGCGTGTAAGTATATATATATATTTTAAGAAATACATTTACATTTAAATGTATAGTAATTGTAGTATTTGTTGTACTGGCTTCAGTTTATGCTGATTTAAATTAAAATTGTATTACAGTAATGAGAATTTACGGTAAATTTTTCTTAATGCAAATTTTTTCCTAATTATTATATTATATATTTTCTATTATATATATATATTCTATATATATATATACAGTACATATATATATATATATATATATATATATATATATATATATATATATATATATATATATTAGGGCTGGGTATTGACAAATTTCACAATTCGATTCCGATTTCGATTCAATATTGATTATTTTGGATGTCAGTTACAATAAATGGCAAATTTTCTCAAGGAAATCAAATCTCTTAACTAATGCTGTATACTATGGGAGTCTAGTTGTAGCCTACTAGGCTTCATTAGCCTAATATGAAGGTAATAATGAACTGTTTTGTAGCTATACAAAGACTTAAATTACACTTTATTTATTTTTATAATAAGAAGATTATATGAAATATACAAATTTAAATGGTGGCTTTCATAAAAATTTGCCAGATTTATTCAAATATGCATAAAATATTGAAGAACATTAAGATTATAATGCATATGTATGGTGTATATTTAGCAAAATGCTTCTCTCTAGAGTTATTTTTTTCTAGCTGACGAACGAGTTTATGTGGGTTTTCTGAGGTAAATATGACGATACATGACATTGATTTGAAAATTGAGACTTTGTTGTGACAAAGGACAAAGATTATTGCAATTTTTTTTGATGCGCGCAGCCACGATACAATGTTCCATTCATTCAAATGAAACAGGATGACTAATCGATTCTTGAGATTTAAGAATCGATATCGGTTCGCAAAAATGAGAATCGATTAATATCGAGAAATCGATATTTATTACCCAGCCCTAATATATACGTATATTTATGGTAAATGTGACATGGACAGATTTTCATGATATTCACTCAGATACACGTGCAAAAAGTCTCAGTTGTCTAAAAGGTTTTAGTGACATTTTATTAAAAACCAACACCTTCACGAAAACTACAACCTCTCAACGGAGTAAATTTGCTAACTGGAGTGACATTTCACAATAATCCATTTTTTTTTTCAAATAGACCTTTGAAGTGAGATGAGAAGTAGATTCAGCAGATCAAAAAATTCTATATATGGTTCACAGACAGTAGTTATAAGATGAAAACACAGTACATGCGACCTACATACCTCACATCAAACATACATCTGCTTTCTGCACCCGCAACAACAGACGAACACTTTAATAATTAATTAAAGATAAAATGACCTTGGACTGAATATCTCTAATCAATCTGCTGTGTGTCTGTGTGTGTGAAACTGAGCAGAGCTGAACAAAGTCCTATTTGCTGTGTGAAAGAAGCCATCGTGTAGAATGGGGGATAGTTTAACAACTGCATACTGATGAAAACTGTCTCCTGTCTACATTTAGACACCCATCAAAATGCAAATACTCTGTTAAATAGAGTTCTCCGCATCCGCAAGCTGAAGGTGTACCCAATCTATTCACTTGTGTGATCAAGTACAGCCGTCTTTGAGAGGACGGTGTATACAGACATACAATACAGTCAGTAAATGAGGATACATTTATATCCTTATCACGATCTTGCACTAAACAATGATGCAGGGAAGCCACAGACACCCAGTCAAATATCTAAATACTAAAAATTAAATATTCAAATATAAAAACGTGGTATATCAACAAATATTGACAGCTCCATAGTACATTTTCAACAAAAAAACCTGGATTGGTTTTGTGGTTGGGGTTTAAATTTAGAGCTCTATTGCTGTGTTATTTTATAATTATTTACGGAAGTTAATAGACTTAAAAATTATACTATTATAAATACTATTATAATGTTTATCAGCATTTTTAAACATAGCTTTTTATTAAATTGTTCAGCTTTAATTTATTTTTAATTCATTATTAATTTCATTCATTAATAATTCATTCATAGTTAATTTATAATTTAATTGTAGTAATTTTGGTACTTCAACTTTAATGTATTTATTTCAGTTAAAGACCCCCTGAAATCAAAATAAATTTTTTTAGCATTTAGTATGAATATGTTAGCTTAAAGGTCCGTACACACCAGGACGAATATCAGCGCTCGTTATTCGTCAGTGTTTTTCAATGTGTTTTTTGTGTTCACACCCAAGCGATTTTCGCTGACGATGAGCCGAGTTATCATGCAAATTCATTCCCTGACATTAGATGGCGCCAATTTGCTCTGCAATACCACTCCATAACAGTTCTCTTTTATCAAGATGTTTGTAGTCCCTATCGCGTTTGTCATATAGTTCTTTATGTTCTAGCACCAACAAGAACAGCAGCTCTTCATTCATCTTGCCTTGCATCTTCCTCGTCTTATTTCGTCCTGGCTGTGTAGACGGCGACGCGTACATCTTCTTCACCGTTGCACCGTTTCACATGTGTGCCCACTCGGCAAGACCGTTTTGTGTTTGAGCGCCCCCAAGTTGTGTTTTACTGTAACTTCAGAAGCTCCAAACACGTGAACAAAAGCACCAATCTCTTTGGTCGGATAGTTTTTGACGCAGCCCATCAAACTAAAAAAACTAACCAAATTTTTAAAATGACGCTGTTACGCGTGGCGTTTTACGCGTCGGTGTGAACACTCACATTAAACGTCGGTGAATAACGTGCACGAAATTCGTCCCGGTGTGAACAGGCCTTTAAGCTGGTGTGTTCCACAATAATCTCTCACTTCCGCTAAAATGGATCACAGATGGATCACTAAAAATACCACCAGGCCACAGTGACTGTTGACACATCACGGAGCAATATGGGTTGGAGATGTGTGTTCGGTTGTTCAAACCCTCAATTTTTATTCCGTTTTCCAACTGTAAAGGCCATTGCACACTGAGTCCGAAATTTGCATCGAAATTTTCGCACGTAAAAAAAAATTATTCGACCTCACGTTATGTCAATCATGCTTGCACACCGCCTCCGAAACTTTCGTCCGTCATAAAATTAATCGGATCGGGTTCGATTTTCTGCGTTTTTCGCATCCAGAGCCAGCATTTTGAGAGGTCTTTTTTTTGACAATTCAGGACCGGGGGAGCTCGTCCTCAAATCATTGCATATTTGCGTCGTGCTTTCAGTTCGGTTTTCAGTTCGAATCAAGTGTTTATGTTCTCTTCTCTATATTGAATTATGAAATTAATAAACCTCCCCTTTCAATCAGATTGAAATTTAGGATCGAATAAGATGTGATTGAGCAGCCAATTCGATAACTAATGTATTATTTGGGCACAATATATAACAGCCTAGTTGTTTTGTCTGCCCAGCGCTTCAACCGGGCCGCGCGCGGGGGTGTGTGTGTTTGTGTGTGTCCATACCTTAGACATACTGCCAGATCTCTGTTCAGAATCGATTGGTTCAGGGAAATTGGTGGTCTTGTTTTTAATATGTGGCTCCAGAATCGCTAGCAAAGCATTAAACTGTCCCACTGACATTCTGAAGTAAATTTTGAATCGCTAGGGATAAATTCGCAACTCCTTGATAAGGAGGTGAAACTCTCCTTCCTCTAGGCGCAATTTCAGGATTGGATGGACGTAATATTTCTCTTTCTTCTCTTTTCAATAAGAGAGAGGGCAACAAAATCATCCTCACTGCTTGACGAATCCATTTGGTATTTTTGCGTTTTTTCCGCAAATGACGAATTTCTAGGCTGACGAACACGAAAAACGCATCCGAAAATTTCGTACTCTGTGCAATGGCCTTAAGTAGTTAAGAATGAAATGGCCAGAATTTATTCACACTTCTGCTATTGAATCCAACGCATCATTAGCTTGGATTCGCTTCCATTTCAGTTTTATTTCAATTACCAAAAGCCATTTGTAATAGTTTCAGTTAACAATAACAACACTGCTCTACTGATTTGTGTAAAAAGAAGAAGAAAAAACCTCTGTGGAGGAGAATGTAGAGAAAAATCAATGTAGAAAATCAATATGTACCACTGTAATGTCTCATTATTTACAATTGGGCCAATTAATGAGAGCTGTGAAGACGTTTTAACAATTTCCTACTGAAAAAAATAAATAAAAATAAATAAATGAAGAGCAATTTCTTTCAAATACCACATTTTAGCGATAATTTAACTCTATAAAGGGCTTTTACTAAATAAGATCAATTTTAATGGGTCAATATCATGTTAGAAATGTGTCATAGAGTAAAGTTAGTAAAGCACCCATACAAGATAAGATGCCACAGTCAATGGCCACGGTCAAATAAATAATGAAGCCATTGAGCTGCTGGCTCAAGTTCGAGCTGCTTTAGTTTGCTGTGACCTTGTCTTCTCCTCACAACACAGACATGTGACCTTCAGCTTTCTGTGATAGTTAGCAGCATACAGCCCAGGAAGAAAGAGATGGTAACATCTGACATAACAGAGCTCCTTTACCTATAGAAAGACTGTATTAGCACAGCGACCATGATCAGTTCAGGAGTGTGTGAGTATGAGTTTGAAAGTTTGAAAAAGGTTATGCTATGCCATTAAAGACCTCATGACATCATATTAGAGTTAGGGGGTGTTTAGAACATGTGTTAGGTCATCTGTATGCTAGTGTACTTCTAAAAGTTGACAAAATAAAAACCATAAGGACCCCAAAAAAAGGTGAATATTTAGAAAGAGAGTGATTAGATTTTGAACAAACTGAATTTCCAGGTAATGTCATTCGTTTATACAATATGAATTGCTAATTTTTTTTGTGCATATTAGTAAGCATTCTAAATGGTTGAAAATTAACTTTTAATGCTAATTTTGAACTCATGGTCTCAAAGGTAAATTAAGTCCAGCCATATGGAAATGGTTTCAGTTTTTGAACATTTAGACTCTGGCCAGAAATATTTATGCAGTGCATTTATGCAGATTTATGCAGTGCATTTGGGTTGTGTTCTTCATATCATCACTTTGGTGCAATTAATAATTTTTTTTGTGCAAATTTGTCATGGACTGATTCGGAGTGAGAATCTGACTTTAGTCCAGTTTTATGTACTCACTGAAGCCAACTTTTTCCTGCATTTGTCACTTGGCGAGTGTTAATGTAATGTGATTGCAGAGATTCAAGCAGTGCATTTGTATTCAGTAAAGCCTACCGAAGATGTGATTCCAGTATTCTGTCCAAGCGTTTATAGAACGGCCGTGAGGTGAAGTATCCGCTCCAGTAGTGGTCGTCTCGATCCGCGTAAGTGAAAAAGTCTCCGCTTAGCACAGGCAACGCCAACTGGCCAACCTTCATGCCCTCTGGATCCATGCCAGTGCTTTTACGCAAGGCCTCGAAATAATCTGAAATGGTTCCAAACTGGGCCTGCAAAGAGAGACAAAATAGATATATAGTCATACAAAGAATGTCTGAAAATATCAAAAGTGTTCAAACTGTGGCCAATTTAGTGGCTTAAGCAAACACTGAAGCAAGACCTTGACGTGGAGCTCAGGGTGAGAATTCATGTAGTCAAAGAGTTTCTGGTAGTTATTAAATTGTTGGTCCCATTCGACAGCTTCAGTGTAGCGGAAATCATCTCCAAGTGGTGCAAGCAGAACCTTGGTCCGAAAAAGCTTGGATTTCTTCCTGTACTGGTCCAACAGCATCTGAACTCTAAACATGGAGAGACTAAACTAAATGGAGGGAATCTAAGTCTGATCTGATTTGAGGAAACACTAATCCACAAACAATGACATGGAAAACGAACAAAAAGTGTTATTCATTGAATCAGACTTTTTTCAAGACATTTCTAGGTCGTCACAAGTAAATAAGGTAGTTCCTAAAGCCTGTGTATAGGTATACCTCTCCTGTACGTTGTTGTCTGTGATGGCCTGAGGAGGGATTCTCCACGGACAGCTGATTCTTCCTCCTGGCAGTCTTTTAAAGTCAAACTGGCAACAGATCTTTGGGTCAGGACCACAGGTATGGGGAACATCGTAGCTGTAGAATGGCATCATGTGACACAAAATGTCTGAACTTGAGTCCTGATCTGTTGGAATAAAATAAATACAAATGCAATTTTAAATTGACCAGTCTAAAGGCAAAAATTGCAAAATTGCACCAAAATTCCATTAATTACAAAGTCCATTATCCATTGTCATATAGTGTTGCGATGTGTGAAGCCTTGTTTCCAACCAACCAAAGTGACTTGAACACACCTGACGTGGTAATTACGACTTCCCAAAAATACGAAGCAGAGCAGTGTTTTTTCCAGTTGCTATGATTACTAGTATCTCATTTCACAGATTAATAGTTTCTGTATTCTAAAAATGTCGATACAATGTAAAGTATTTGCTCTGGCTTTTGTTTTAAATTATTTTATTCTGTTATTGTGCTCCTTCCTGTAATCTGTTGACGTTGTACAAGGAGAATGTGGCAATTGGTCGGTGTTACATTTGTCCCGCCCCTTCTCCACTGTGATTGCACAGTTGGGAAAAAAGTGACAGCGATGAATGCTGCATTTTACCCAAAGTTGAAGATTCTTCAACTCTTCGGGCGAACCGGTATAAAATGCTGACCGTTCAGCGTTTCAGCATGAAATAGACTCTCAGTGCCACATTACAGCACTCCCATTGAAAACAATTGGAAAAATACGTTAGCCACAGCCGCAGTCAACGGAAACACGGCTTAAAGGTGCAGCCACATTGGCAAACATGTACCCAAATTTCACAGGAAAAAAGAGCCATTGTCTATAATCAATAGTATAGTGATGTATGAAGCACAGATCACTCAGTAGCCACTTTTAAACCAAGCATGACATTCCCAATCGAGAATCCTAATTCCTACTGAAATGTCTGGATTTCAGCCAGTAAAATTCACAGAACAGCAGTATATTTGACGACAACTTAAAGGGTTAGTTCACCCAAAAATTCAGATCCAACAGATCTCATTCCCCATTGACTACCATAGTATGTATTTTTTTCCTACTATGGTAGTCAATGGGGATTGAGATCAGTTTGATTAAAACATTCTTCCAAATATCTTCCTTTGTGTTCAGCAGAACAAATAAACACATAGACGTTTGGAACAACATGAGGGTGAGTAAATACTGACAGAATTTTCATTTTTAAGTGAACTAACCCTTTAACACTAATACACTGCCTGGCCAAAGAAAATGTTGAGATGTTATTTCCAGCTAGATGTGCATTTTTGTCAAGATCTTGTATTGCCAATGCAAGAGTCAAGCACTCTGTAAAGTCTCATCTAGCACATCCCAAAGACTTCCAATGAATTTAAGGTCTGGATTCAGAGGTGCCCATTTGTGTGAAAATGATTCTTCATGCACCCTTCCAACCATTCTTTCACAATTTGAGCTTGATGAATCTTGACATTGTCATCCTGAAATAAGGCCATGATGTGTCTTCCTACATGGTTGTTTAAAGGGGTGATGAACTGAGAAATCAAATTTTCCTTGAGCTTTTGACATCTAAGAGGTCATCATATTATAAGAATATCCTGTAAGTTTCAGAACTGAAAACGTCCTTGTTAGTCCAATAAAAGCTTTTATTGACACCAGCCTTAGCAAACGACTCGTTTTTAAAAGTGGGGAACTATGACGTCAAAGAGGATAAAACACCACCCCCGCAGAATAAGATCAATGCCTACTTCAAGCCCGGCCGGTTTAGCCCCGCCCACCAATTCGCGCATTACTCGCATAGCTAAATAACATAGGCCTACCTCATGATGACAAACCAGATCGAGTTACCGAGCAATACAGAATATTGTGCAGTGCCTGTTTGTGGAGAAGACAGTCGCTGCATATGCTTCCTCTGGATTCCAATAGGACTGCATGGATACACTTTATTTTTAATGACGTTCCAGCTGATGAGGGTAAAATATTGTCTGTTCGCTTCATTTCACTGAGGATTGTCCTGTAAACAAGACTGGATTTGCAGACCGATTAAGATTAAAGAAAGGTGCTGTGCTGCCTATACTGGATCTGACAGGAATGGTGCAACATACGAACTCTGGGTCGAACATGTACAGTATGGGCGAATCATTCCGGTTGCCATTTTACAACATTGGATGTTTTCAAAACAATTTCCCCCATGTGCATTCGACAAGTGAGTTGAAACTTATTATAATATGCAAAACTGTTATCCACTCACAGCAGTGGGCGTTTACTTCCAAGTCTTCAGTGTGAGACACCCATAAAAACACAACGTTTTTGAGCTAGGTTCAAAACTAGGGTCGAAAATCGCCTATTATCTTATTTTAATGTTTTTGAATGCAAAAAAAAAACAAGCGAACGTCATAAGTTGACCTCAGACAACAATATAATAAAATTTAAAAAGCCAGTTCATGACCCCTTTAAGAAATGAAAAGCTACCCACTCCATCAATTTTCCAGCAACTTTTTTTGCAGGGCAGTGTCTTTAAATGTTACATATAAAATAAATATTTTAAATAAACAACTTGGTCCACCTCTGAAATGACTTTCGTTTTCTGCTGATGCTCCCTTCTCAATTTCATGACTTTTCCAAAATAAGTACACAATACCCACTTACTTATGATGCAACCAATCGCTGAAGCACAGAATCAAGTCCCAATTTTCCATTACACACCGAAAATTTTTGTTTACACATATTTCAAGAGAGCGATTTTGACAAACAACAAGAGTCCATCCATTTTCAGGGCAGCAAATTATGAACTGATCCACTAATGTCAAAATCCAATCATATTTAATTTGCAATAAAAATATTCAATTACCCATTCAGCACAGCATGTGCTCCAGAGTGACCTTCATAAAAGCTGTGTGAATAAATAATGCAAGATTTCCCTTTAAACAAGGGACCAGATGTGAAGCACAGAGTAGTCTGGCTGTCTGTTAAATGGTGATATATGAAATTACACTGAGTAGAAACTAATTCAGCCTGGCATAGAGTGCACGCTGTTGCAGCCAAATGAACTCTAATCATATTTGTTCAGCAGCGGCTACTGTCAGAGATCTAAGTTAGGAGTCCATTTTTCCAAGGGTTTTTTTAACACTAAGCTCTAGGGAAAAAAAACATCGTATCCCAAACAGATGCATGACAGTGAACAGACAGACAACAGAAAACAATAGGAGGGATGTGGGAAGGACATTTCCCCTGACTTCCCTTTTGTTTGATGTTCTGAGAAAAGCTGGCTCCAATTCAGCCCTTGTAACGTTTTACTCATTTCCCTCAGCTCTTATTTTATATTCAAATCATTAAATAGCAAGTGCCAATGGAGCAGCTCCAAAACATTTGAGAACACTTAAATACTTGAGAGTAAAATGTATGGATGTCACCATTGCATGAGATAACAAAATCTCAAACCAAACACATCTTTATAAAGATTTTTAGTGAATGTATGAAGTCAGGTGTCCTATCAAAATAACCACATGTAGTTAAATAAGGGCACTAAACTATGAATTGAGAAACTTTGCCCTACATAGTGAGCGATTAGTTGAAGGTTGTAGGGCTTCCACTTAACATGAATAATTTACACCTGATTTTGTCTCAGTAATGAGCGCTCTCATAATGCAAACCAAAATAAATGTTTTAAAATGCTTAGACTTTTTCAAGAAATTTAGGATACTTATGTATTGTTTTATTTGATAAAATTTAATTATTTGATTATTTAATAAATATAGCTTATTTAGTTGAATTCATAACATTGAAAGAAGTTAGGTTGGTACTTCAGCAGTGTGGAAATAAACAAATGTACTGTGTTCAATTATTAAATATATCAAACATCATTAGGTAAGCTTTTGTAATACATGTTTTTGATCAGAATAACAGAGCAAACAAATTTACATTTAAATAACACCAAAAATAACCAGCTACAAAAAGTCTTTAAAGTTTTAACCCTTAAATCCTTTGATTTCATGGGGTTTTAATTTTTAAGGTTCATAATAATTGACATTATGTTTATGAAACCACAGCAACATATTAGTGTCATTTACAGACTTTACAGTCTTGCAGTGCAAAGAAACTTTTTTCAAGGGCCCTAGTTAGTTTGAGCACTTATTTTCGTTTTGCATTTTAACTTAGACCCTGTTTACACAAGAACGCTAGGGTGAAAACGTAAAAATATTTTATCGGATGTGCCTTTCGTTTACACGGCGACAGCATTTTTGAGGCTTAAAAACGCAAAAAAGTGAAACCACCCTCCAGAGTGGAAATCTTAAAAACGCTCCACCGTCGCGTTCCCGTGTAAAGGGTAAAAACGCAAAAGTCTGCTTGATAGTGAAGGTTGTACGCAGGCGCGTGGACTTGATGTTGTTGTAGTATGCACTCCTAGCCACCTGAAGTGCATACTACATTGAATTTTTCAGACATTTGCGTCACCATTTGCACGCGAATTTCCCACACAAAACGCTCGTCTAAACGCAGAATAAAAAATGATGACGCAACACCACTTTTGCGTTTTCTCTTTCAGAATCGTTTCGTATAAACATAGCCTTATATTAAATTATTATGCCTGTTGGAACGCATTAATGACGCTTCATAACCAAAAACTTTAAAAAAAGCATAATTTTAAATTTGGTTTTAATTTAGGTTTAAATTTTAAACGGTGAAGTGCATGTTAGAGAACTTTATTCAAACTCTGTATATGTTCTATCAGTTAGATCAAACATTTTAAATATACTGATTTGATGTTGTTTCTATATTAACTTGGAGATTAAATTTGAAATGATCAAAATTAAAAAAAATATTAAAAACTTTAATGTTAGGTGTGGTAAATTGTGATTTATCACAGAAAAATATGCGATTAATTAGTTTTTTTATCGATTGACAGCACTATTTTGTCTTAATAATCTGGTAACACTTTAAAATAAGTGAGCAATACATTTAGTTCAGTATTTAATGATAATTGTAAGCGTTAGTTAATTTAAAAATACAACTGTTTGTTTGCTCAGATCGTTTAATAATCTTAACAAACAATTTTAGTTTTAATAGCTAATATATTTAGCCTGGATGCCAGCCCGAACTCCGTCCACAACATTTTTTCGTCGGAAGTTCAATCTGGACTCAATCCATTGAGGAGTAATTATGATCTGGCAAAGACGTTCGGGCCAATCAAATTGCCAGGGCGGGCTTTATACGATGATGGACAGGTGGTCTGCAGGGACGTAATCATCACGTTATCCAGAGCGCTTAACTGTCTTCCCTCAGAGATGACTGCAGCTGGAGAATTGGGTTGTATAGATTCTGCTGTCGCATCTGTTGTAAAATGAATCGACAGCGCATTAATTTTAATAGACAAACAGAAAAATGCAATCAAGGCATTTGTCGATTCGGAAGATATCTTTGCCGTCCTTCCAACATGATTCGGCAAAAGTGGAACTTATCAGCTGGCTCTGACGGTCGCTAAGAAGATGGGACGTAATGAAAATCCTGTGGTCGTTGTGGTTTCTCCTTTGGTCGCACTCATGAAGGACCAAGTAAAAGAAGCAACACTCGTTATTTTACTTCTAAAATAAGTAAGTTCTGTTGACAACTGTGAAATGCAAAGTATTTGACTTACTGCGTTGCTCTGATAGGTTGTAGGTCTACCGACTATCCAATTGAGTGCAGAGTTTTGTTTTTGTCCTGGTTCGAGTTAAGACACGCCTCATAATCAAAGCCCAATGAAGCGGTTTCAGACTCATATTCTCAATATAATATGAGTATGACGAAGTCAGGCTATAATATATTAGTAAAATGTTGAAATTAACATGAACTAAAATTAATAAATGCTTTAGAAGTATTTTCATTGTTAGCTCGTTTTAAGAGATAACAGCTCATTTTAAGAGCTTATTTGTGAAGTTACTTTTGTGCATTTACGTCTGATTTAAAATAAATAAATGCCACTTGGTTTGATATGTGAAGATTGGCACAACTGTATCTCAACAAGGTTGGAGATTACATTTGAAATGATGTGTTCGACTGAACTTGAACGCTATGCACATGTATCTATATGCAGGATGTTAGCAACCAATAATTATCCAGCCATAAATTATGAAATTATGAAGGAGGAGTCCAGGGTGTGATGCACGGTAACTGCTCCATTATTATCATTCATTTAACCTGGCATCCACTGTGATAGGAGCTTTCTGAGCTCCAGGCTTTTCTGTTTAATGAACTCAACCGACCTGAAAGCTGGGCTTAGAAGAGAGCAGAAAGTTTTCACACATACAAATACACAATCAGGAGAGCATCAACCGGACAAGCGATATCAACTCATCGCAGACCCACACAACACAACATCATACGATAGCTTCAAGCATGAGGTAGATCATTACGGCTCCTGTCAACATCTCAGTTTGTGGTTATCTTTCAGGGCGAAGGGCTTGAATGACCTCCAGTTATAGAGATGTTTCTGGAACGAGAGTGAGCTTCCACGTTGTTGGGTCTGTTACCAACTGCTTCAGGGCCAGCAGCTGCAGATGCTTCACAGAAAACTGGATTTATCTCACTTCGACCTCTATTTCGAAATCATGAGGCTAAATGTAATGAGCACCCCCTCCTACCAAGGTTTTAATCAACGTAATCGCTAAATAAAAGATGGATTCAATCAATGGGAGGCGTGAATGGCACCACAGAGCAGCTCATATGATTAGAACAGGCTCCTACAGAGATTTCCAATCAAACGTGTGAGGCCACTGTGACACACACTGAGACTTAAAGGGACAGTTCGGCCAAAAATGAAAATGATGTCCACGGCAGAAGATCTGCCAAGAATTAAAGAAAAAAATGTAAAGTGAAAACAAGCTTATTTTTCTTGCCCTGTTGACAGACATTTTTCTTGGTTTAAGCATGAAATCACTAAACTTGGATTAATATTTTAGAAAAAAAGAGCCAGATTTACTAAACAAATTAGCGTGAGCGGCAATTCCACAAAAAAGCCGATGGGAGTGGAAAGTTTAGTGCGTGATCTACCGACGACGACACACAAATTAAAGACCACAGGTGCAGTCAGATCATTTCCATAATGACCAACGCAATCTACCAACATCAGTGCAAATTAGCTTCTGGTTTAAGTTTTTTTTTGGGTGGTAAATAATGGCACAAAACCGCAAATACAAGTAAATTGACTAGCGCAAACCTTAACAAATCACCTTGCGTGATTCATTTAAATCCTCTCATCCCAGAAATTTTGCGTTTGAAAGGGAAACTCCTACAAATGAATTTACTGCATGTCTTTAGTAAATCCTGACAGTATTTTTTTTTGAAAAGATTCCCTCAGACCTACTCCATATGGGAACACTTTATAATAAGTATATAGTAATGAAGCACTTAAAAATCATTAACAAACTAATAGTTTATAATTCATAGTTAATATATTGCAGTCTCTACATTGTTAATATATTAATAGCCTATATAAAAAATAGTGAGTTCTTCCTTCAATGTCACTGTAATAAATGGTCCTAGTAAAGTAATTGTTGGTTATTAGGAGTAAATACTTTAGATTAGCGCATGGAAAATGTCATTAAGTGCTTTAAACTAACCTTTATTAGACATGAATTACTCATATTCAGTGTTCCTTAAAATGTTTACTAGTAATTATGTTGGCATTATTATGTTGGCATATGTTGTTTACATGTACTTGTAAATATATGTTTACATACACTCACCTAAAGGATTATTAGGAACACCATACTAATACTGTGTTTGACCCCTTTCAACCTTCAGAACTGCCTTAATTCTATGTGGCATTGATTCAACAAGGTGCTGAAAGCATTCTTTAGAAATGTTGGCCCATATTGATAGGCTAGCATCTTGCAGTTGATGGAGATTTGTGGGATACACATCCAGGGCACAAAGCTCTTGTTCCACCACACCCCAAAGATGCTCTATTGGGTTGAGATCTGGTGACTGTGGGGGCCATTTTAGTACAGTGAACTCATTGTCATGTTCAAGAGACCAATTTGAAATGATTTGAGCTTTGTGACATGGTGCATTATCCTGCTGGAAGTAGTCATCAGAGGATGGGTACATGGTGGCCATAAAGGGATGGACATGGTCAGAAACAATGCTCAGGTAGGCCGTAGCATTTCAACAATGGCCAATTGGCACTAAGGGTCCTAAAGTGTGCCAAGAAAACATCCCCCACACAATTACACCACCACCACCAGCCTGCACAGTGGTAATAAGGCATGATGGATCCATGTTCTCATTCTGTTTACACCAAATTCTGACTCTACCATCTCAATGTCTCAACAGAAAACAAGACTCATCAAACCAGGCAACATTTTTCTAGTCTTCAACTGTCCAATTTTGGTGAGCTCTTGTAAATTGTAGCCTCCTTTTCCTATTTGTCGTAGAGATGAGTGGTACCCAGTGGGGTCTTCTGCTGTTGTAGCCCATCCGCCTCAAGGTTGTGCGTGTTGTGGCTTCACAAATGCTTTGCTGCATACCTCGGTTGTAATGAGTGGTTATTTCAGTCAAAGTTGCTCTTCTATCAGCTTGAATCAGTCGGCCCATTCTCCTCTGACCTCTAGCATCAACAAGGCCTTTTCGCCCACAGGACTGCAGCATACTGGATGTTTTTCCCTTTTCACACCATTCTTTGTAAACTCTAGAAATGGATGCGCGTGAAAATCCCAATAACTGAGCAAATTGTGAAATACTCAGTCTGGCACCAACAACCATGCCACACTCAAAATTGCTTAAATCACCTTCTCTTCCCATTCTGACATTCAGTTTGGTGTTCAGGAGATTGTCTTGACCAGGACCACACCTCTAAATGCATTGAAGCAACTGCCATGTGATTGGTTGATTAGATATTTGCATTAATGAGAAATTGAACAGGTGTTCCTAATAATCCCTAAGGTGAGTGCATATAGGAACACTTCATACTAATGCAATTAATGGCTAATACAGGTTGGCTTAAAGCACTTAATTAATGACATTTTCCCATTTTCCATGACCAAATCTAAAATGAGAACTATTTACAGTCCATAAGTTGTTAACAAAGCATAATGAAACATTATCTAATTCTTTACATATTAGCTAATTAAACAATAATAATTTGAATTTATTGAATAATGAATGAAGAACTCACTATTTGTATATAGCCTTTTGATGTAATAACAATGTAGAGACTGCCATATTATATTAACTATGGATAAACTATAAACTAATAGTTTGCAAATTATTTGTAAGTACTTTATTACTGTATACTTTTTAAGTGTTACCCATATGGATGTTTACCGAAACCTGGTATTAAATGGGCCACGGTGCTGAATTTTGAAAGACAGCTGTATCGATAAGCTCGGACGTTATCGGTTCTGCTGTCGGTACTGGAGAAATTAAGAAAATACACGGGCTATTATTTATTATTCCTATAAAGACGTTATCTTGAACGTTTATCTCACAAGCCATTTCTATATATAAACTATATTGTAATTAAACCATTTGTCTGTAATGCAAATTTGCTATTCGCAGTTCAGAAGAGAGAGAGAGAGAGAGAGAGAGCGATCTCTTATGCGAAGCCACAGCGCACACAACACGACAGCCCTTGCTTAATAAGTGACAATGAGGACAGAACTAAACATTAAAACGTGGTTACACTTTAGGTGTGGGATATTATTCTGATTTTATTTTAGATTTTGACTTCCAAAGATTATAAAAAAGAAGATATTTTATATAAAATCCTTAAAAAAAAGCATGATCTGTCCAGCGCAAATTCCTTCACTTCACAGCGCTGCGGTGCGCTGTCAGTTCTTCCTAAAACCCAAACGAACCATTCAGAATCAGCACGATCAGCGATTGTTGCAAAATGCTGTCTCTACTGTTGCTAGATAAAAAAAAGGCTATTAAAAATACAAAAACCTGCGCAAGAGACGTGTTCACAAGCTCCGAAACGGACTGCAACAAGACAAGAAAAGTATACTTTGGGCTTCGTGTGTCCTAAACTATCAAATAGGCCTATACATAAAAATGTCAAAATGACGAGCTCTGAGATTCACTCAAACACAGTTTATTCACTTAAACACAATTATGTCTTAAATGGATGTAAATAATAAGAAAATGATGGTGCATCAGTCACCCATTAGATCTGCACTCGGTCTTAAAGTGGCAGCAGTCTAATAAACCTGCTGACGATTCAGCCATTAAAGGGGCCCTCTGGAATTCTAAATCAAAAAATAATCCATATTCCATAACAGATGGGGGCAGTATACCTCCAGAAAGTGAGTTGTGCCGCGGCCGCACGCACTATCACGTCTTCAAACAACACAAGCGAGTGCTGTTTTGCTCTTTTTTTCACGCATATTATTCAAATCATTTTGATAGTAAAAGGTTGGAAGACCGCAGTTTCACGTGGAGCATTTGGATATTTTTAGAGATCAGAGACTCAATGAACAACATCAACACTAAATGATGAAGACCATCTCATAAACGCGTCTCAAAAACAAGCTGGTGCATTTCGACGATATGGGAAAATAAAACCCTGGGCAATTATTTTAAGTTTACGGTATTCGTTTTGTTCATATTACACTTTTATTGTTAGTTTGAATTAATTTGACAGACAGCATTCGCTGATGTTGATCAAGCTAACGCCATTCAGAGCTGCCAACTCTCACGATTTCACTGTAAGACACATGCAATTGACACTTAGCAATCAGGTTGCCAGTTAAGCTCTCAGATTCTGTCAATTTTATTACGCAATTCAAACAATAAATACCATTTTGGCGCTTGTACATGTTACACCACAGATCCCTAGCGCACGAGAACCGATCATCTCTACAAGCTAATGGAAAAAGAACATGAACACTGTTGAAAGATACAGTATGCTACAACTTACCAAAATGTATTCCTCATGCATGTCGACCAATCATTTTTTGAACTCTTCCCTGAACTGAAATGTAGTAATCGGCTGTATTTCCACACGACTGACTTCAGGTTCAAAGTACACACACACATAAAACGCGCCACTTACTCGTCTATTGCAGTGTGCGGCTGGTGTTTATGTTGCCCGCCCGCATACCGCCTCCCATGGCCGAAACTGGTATTACGACACCTGACGGGCCGGGGCTAGTAATTTAGCATGCTAATTTAGGTTTATATCTCGGCAGCAATATAACTTTTCAGTTTTTTAATGACATTATTGCACTTATTTCTTCTCATTCTTTTGATGCGTGTAGCTCATTTTCTGTATATTTTTACCTCAATTACTACAGATGGCACCTTTAATGCAAATCAAACAACAAAAGGCAGAGAAAATCACTCACAGCTCTTGAATGAGTAACATCAGATTTAAAAAGCATTAATCTATCTATGATAAACTATACAGTGCTATTTTACATTTGATTACTAGATTTGATTTCTTTTCAGACAGAAACAATTACCTGAAAAGTAATGTTAGTAGACCTTCCTGAAATTAAAGCACTGTGTATATAATTTGTATCTTTGATTAATTGTATTCTTGTGTTTTTTCTTAAGTATATAAAACAAAAAAGCCTGCACACTGCTGCATAACAAATATTTTTTTTCTTTGTTTTGTTAAAGCATTGCTTTTTCTATTTTACGTTTCAAAATATAAAGTTAATTATGTTCTTAATTCTTATGTTCTTTAAAAAAAAAAACCCACACCAAAAAGAACCAATAAGAATACCGTTAAAGTACCGGATCGTTTTGCAGTATCGGTAAGAGTGGTAATACCGATAAAACCTTAACGATACCCATCCCTAGTTGCCCATCCTATTTGCTATTTTACAGTGATATAGAAAAACATCTCGAATATTAAAGCACTGCATAAATGGACTAAAAAACCTTGATATAACTTAATTCTCTATTTCCTAGATTTAGATCAGTTGCTCACCCCAGTTCTGTCTCCAGAAGAACTCTAGGGTCTTCTGGGAGGCAAAGTGTTTCTTCACTGAGTAGTGTGTTCTCTGGATCAGCATGTTGGACAGACCGGCCTGTCTGAGCAGGTACGCCTGGGTAGGAGAGTGACCGAATGGATCCACAGCCCAGCCAGTCTTGGGTTTCACTCCTAACAAAAAGAAGAGGAACACAATTTTAGGTTAATATAAAAAATGTATATAGTTCAATAAATTGCCTATTTCTGATCATTATGTTTTTCTACTTACTCAAAAGCATTACTGATGCATATACAGGTGAAACTTAAAAAATGTGAATATTGTGCAAAAGTTAATGTATTTCAAATTAAAAGGTGAAACTCAAATATTTATTACATATAAATACACATGATTATACTTTTCAGAGGGCCAACATTTCTGTTAAAATACTATTTAAAATACTTTTTTTATTAATTTCATGTAATAGTCTAATTTTCTGAGATTTTGAATTTGGGGTTTTCATAAGCTGTAAGCCATAATCATCAAAATGATAACTTTTGCAGGATATTCTAATTTTTTTAGTTTCATCAGTAAATAAAATTGATTCAATTATTAAATTTAATGAAAACAGAATATAGAACATTCCATGATTATTTAACTAGATTTAAACAGTTTTACTTGATTGTATTTTACTGCTCTGATTGAAAGCCATCTAAACAATTATAGATATATTAATATGCACTACCATTCAAATGTTTGGGATCAGCTTTTTTAGTTGTTGTTGAAAGAATTAATACTTTTATTTAGCAGATGAACTTTCTATTCATCAAAAAAATCTAAAAAAAAAAATAAAGTATCACGGTTTACACAAAAAAAATTCAAACTGATGAAATCACAACTGATTTCATTGATACTAATAAATAATTGTTTTTTGATCACTAAATCAGCAAATTAAAATTATTTCTGAAAGATCATGTGACACCCAAGACTGGAATAATCACCACTGAAAATTCAGCTTTCCATCAGAGGAATAAATTACATTTTAAAATATACTAAAATGGAAAACATTTATTTTAAATGTAAATAATATTTTACAAAATTACTGTTTCTATTGTATTTTTTGTTACATAAATGCAGCTTTAGTGACCAAAATAGACTTCAAACACACAACGGTACACACACACTGAACTCAAACTTCTGAACAGTACATACTGATTTGCTTTTTTTTTTAGCTATACCACCCATCCCTTGACACATTTTTAGAAACAGCTAATACAGTCATACACTTAAGTTAAAACTTGGTTAGGGTCTATTTTTATTGTGTCTAAAAAAAAACTGTGAATCAGTAGAGCATTTACAACAGCTCTGAATGTAAGGTGAGACGATTCTCAGAAAGGACTCATGGAACAGAGTAAAACCCAGGAGATTCAGGTAATCTTGAAAGGCATGTGTACCCTGAAGAGACCCGTGTTTATATTCATGAGCACATGAGGATGAGCAAACCGCAACTCAGCAGCTCAAAGCTCTCCTGAATGTAATGCTGGGAGCATGGCATCATCGGCTAAACAAGTGTTGTTTGAAATCCAAAGACTCATTGTAGAATCCGTCTTTTCAATAAATCTATATTTGAGAAACCGGTCTACTGACAGCTAAGATATCAGGAATGCAGATGGTAGAGTGGACGTGCAGTAATGAGAGCCAGGGCTATGCTCCAAGTTTTAATACACTAATAATGAACATTGAAAAGAAAAAAATCTCCCAGAGGTTTTTGAGCCAATATGGGAAGCATAAATATGTAGAGGAGCTAAAATTCCTTATAGTATTGCAGTTAGGAGGTTTAGCATTCTGGGTTTCACAACCCACATCTTGAGCTGAGGTTAATTCTGAATTTAAATAGGTCTGAAACAAGATATTGATACCCAGTTCAACCTAGGACCGCCCACAGTCCCTTCGAACCGGAAAACTGGAAAGTTCTTTCTTGAAATAAAAGGTTATAATCTATTTGGCTGACTTTACATAACTGCTAGCTGTAAAAGTACACATCAATCCACCAAAACAAAGTTGCATTCACTAAAACGTACCAGATATTTCCTGCTATTTTTCTGCACCGTTGCTTTTTTCACATAATATATGTTATGCAGTTATGAGGTTAAACATTAAGCGTCTCTTAGGTTTGATGTGGAGTAAAAAAGGAATATATTTACATACCCAAATTTTTTTCCAACCACTGGTGGCCTTCAATTAACTGATCTATCAACGCAGAGTAGTGGGTGTTGGCTTCGTCAGGCATCACCCAGCCTCCTGTAGCCACCTCTGAACTGACCGTTCTCGACAAGCCTGTTTTAGAGAAAGAGAGTGAACGAAAAAGAGAAGGAGAGAAAAATGTTCTTAGCCAACATGAAACTGCATTCGCAAACACATTGTACTAATGTAAGGATCTACCATCAATATATAAAGATCCCCAATATACATTAGCCTTTGCTTTTCCATTCAATAAAACCTCAGTCTAGCTGAGAGGGTCTTGTAAGCCGAAAGAAACAGTGCGATAATTGAATCAACAAGCTTTAAAAATAGGTAGAGGAATTGTGGTAAAGTGACCATTTTATTTGCATTTATTAGACCAATTATATATAGCAGAAGGAGCCTCCACCGCATCTTTTAATTTGTCCATCCTAGCTAAAAATAAATACATAATTAAAATATTTGCTTGAGGATCTTTGGAACCACGTGCCAAGGTATCATGTAAAGTTGTTTTTTAAAGGCAAGGGACCAACCTGGCTGGGATTTGTGTGTCTAGCAAGTGACAAACTCGCTTTTGGACCAGTTAATAGTATACCCGGAGGTTTTACCAAAGGCATTATTATAATCAAGTAAATGGGGAACTGATTTGGCTGGATCAGAAAGATATATTAAAAGATCATCAGCATGTAGACTAACCAAAGCTTCCTCACTTCCAATCTTGCATGTATATGTGGGTAACTTCTGATCCCAACTTCTAGCGGTTCCAATGCAATATCAAAAAAAAAAAAAGAGGAGAAAGAAGATCTCCTTGCCTAACTCCTCGACACAACTCAAAAGGTCAGAATAGGTAAACGAGGGCATAAATATAGAATTGTTATCCCTTTGATAAAACGACTCCCAACCCCAAAGTGCTCAAGCGCTTTTAGCATGAATGGCCACTCTATTTGATCAAACGCCTTTTGGGCATCTAGTGAAATGATTGCTCCTGAGGCTTTCTTACCAAAAATCCTTTTGAAAAATATTAAAAAGGATGACCTGGTATAAACCCAGTTTAGTCTGGGTGTACTATTGTTGAGATATGTTCTCCATAAATCTTGTGGAATAACACTAACACCGGAAGAGCCGGAGATCGGATTGGGTTAAAGTTACTTAGTCAGGGGTAGGCCGTCCTTTAACAAAATGCTGAAATATATTTTAAAGTATGTCAGTGAGCCTCCATCTTGTCTTTAATCATCTTATTTTACGTTAAAATCCTAGACTGTAAAAAATATGGAAAAAGCGTCTGTGGTGTCACCCATAGACTCTCTGAAGAACGGGTTTGAGGCTGTTTATGGGGGGTATGGGCGGCGCCATACTGGAAAATCTTGGGAAATACAAAATACAAAAGTTTCAGAAAGGATACAGAGGTGGTATGATGTGTTGTGTCAGATCATGGCCGAGACGTCAAATTCACTCGGCGCAGCCCATTATCAGCTGTCAATCAAAGTTAACCGCCCTTATTTGTCATACATTTTATATATAAATATGATTCTAAACTAATGAGTTAGAAAAAAATTCACCCCCCTCACAGTTGTCAGGCACTCGGAACATATTGAAGATTACAATAAAAGTCCATGGGACCAAACTGTTAACACATGAATTTATGCTGTAAAAACGGATATTTTAACATGACATCTATGGATATCTGCTCCCTTTTGGGACCGCCCTCTAGCGGATTTGAGATGTATTGCAGTTTATCGCACTTCCAGGTAGGCTTCATCTTTAATATTAGAATGTTGCTGCTTGGTTAAAATATATGCTTTATGACCGAACAGTCAAAATGTCCAAGCAATAGGTGTTTTTGTTAATCATGTCGACATTTCAGGGCCCTATTTTAACGATCTGAAACGCAAGTGTCAAAGCGCAAAGTGCAATTAACTTTGTGGGCGGATCCCAGCGCTGTTGCTATTTTCCCGGCGGGATAAATGCCTCTTGCGCCTGGCGCAAATCTAAAAGGGGTTGGTCTGAGAAGCTTTCATTATTCATAGGTGTGGTTTGGGCGTAACGGATATAAACCAATAAGAGCGTCATATCACATTCCCTTTAAGAGCATGATGAACGAGATGCGCTTGTTCCGTGGCGCAATTCTCATTTTAACGCGCATTTACCAGGCGCACTTCAGCATCGGTTCACAGCCGAGTAGAACGATGTTCTCGTCAGGGCCGTAAAAGAAAGAGAAGGGACACTGGGGATGGGACAAACCCACCCAAATTAGCTTCGGGTTAAACATGCATATAATAATTTGGGTAAATGTGTAAGCTTTATGCCTGTTTTTCCCATCATCATGGACACAACAATGATTTCCCTCATGTTTATATATTTTTCCGTATAATAATGTATCATATCATCTGTGTTGATGAGAGAATCATCTACAGTGTATCCGCGTTGTTCACACTCTGTATTATGGCCAAGCATGCACGCTTAAAATAGCATCTGAATATACGCGCAATGCGCCACTGACTTTAGACCAGGTTTTTCTGGTCATTGGCGCAATTGTTTTCTGGAACTGCAAAATAGCACCAGGGATTGTTTGCGCGACACACGCCTCCTTTTTGCGCGAACCCGCCCAGGAAGCGCAAGTTCATTTGTTAGTTTACCGACGTGCGTCTGTGGAGGAAAAAAGCCGCTTTGCGCGAGTGCAAAATAGGAATGATAAATGCGTCAGTGTATAAAGTCATTTGCGCCGGGTGCAAGATAGAGCCCTTAGTTGTGAATGGGTCTCCCACACTGCTTAATTACGCCCACCATTTCTCCCCTTGGCTTTTAGATTTTCGGGAAGGAAAACATTTCCACTCCTCCGTCCAAACTTTTAGGACACCAGGTATCAGATTTGCACAATCCATACGCACAATTCTTCAGCATGTTTCCCTCGCTCGAAAGGTTGCCAGACCTCCCGCGCCTAGTTACGGTTGCTAAGACACGATTGGCCAGTGGCGCTTTTCGGGCATGGCTTAGCGAAGGGTCAATTGGCCGGGTCAGTGTCGTATTTTCCTTTCTTTAATAGAACACAAATATTGGCCTCATATAATGAATTGAGGTGGCCTGCGCCAGCCTGAACCCCAACCACAACATTTTTTGGTCGGGAAGTTTGGTTTGGACTTGATCCATTGAGGAGTAATTTTGATCGGTACAGAATTAGTCGGGCCAATCAAATTGCCAGGGCAGGATTTATACGATGATGGACAGATGATCTGCAGTTACGTAATCATCACGTTATCAAAGAGCGCTTGGGTAGAACTGGTTTCCATCAAAGATGTCTGCAGCTGGAGAATTGAGATGTAATGATTCCGCTATCGCGTCTATTGTAACAGAAATCGGCAACGCATGAATTTTAAAAGACGAACAGAGAACGGCATTAAAAGAATTTGTCGATCGGAAAGATGCGTTTGCCGTCCTTCCAACGAGATTTGGCAAAAGTTCATTTTATCAGCTGGCTCCGATGGTCGCTGAAGAAGATGGGATGTGGTTGTTGTGGTTTCTCCTTTGGTCGCACTCATGGAGGACCAAGCTAAAGAAGCAACACTCAATATTTTACTACTTCCAGCGTGCGTGTAGTTGAGTTCTGTTGACAACTTCGTGTAGCTCATAAAAAAAATAATAATTACTGCGTTGCTCTAATTGGTTGTAGGTCTATCCAATTGAGAGCAGAGTTGTTGTTTTTTTCCTGGTTCGGTTCAGACATGCCTCATAATCAAAGCCCTATGGAGCAGTATCAGACTCAGAAATTCTGACTAGAATATGAATATGACGAAGTCAGGCTAGAATTGGGAAGTGTGCCATTGTTATACGAGTCATTGATCATTCTCAATAAGTAAGTTATAAAGTTTAGTTTTAAAGAGATTAAGGCTTGTTTTAAAGAGATTAAAAAATAAAATTCACATCCAAAGCCACCTAAACCTGGTGCTTAGCCGGACGGAAAGGACTTGATGGCCTTTAAGATGTCTGCTTTAGAAAGTGAACGTTCTAGGTCTTCTTTTGCAATTTCCTGTAATTGGGGAAAATGAAGGCTATCAGTTTGATTTTTTTTTTATCTTTGAGTTGCCACTTCACGTCCAAAGGAAAATCTGGGTCCTGAAGGAAAAACAGTTAAGAACCACTGATTCAAGTGTGGAAGAATCAGATGAAGACATCTAGGGCTGCAACGATTAGTCGACATTGTCGACAACGTCGACAAAAAAAAATTGTCGACAAATATCTTTGCTGTTCGAGTAGTCGTTCGATCTCACGTGACCTAATGTAAGGGCGTGCAATATCGTGAGTTGACCGCTACAGCGCTGTGGCGCTAGAGTGTAATACAGCCCTTTACAAATGCAAGTGCGGTAAAAGAAAAAACAGCGCGAATTATGACGGAGAGAGCAAACGTTAGATTAATCGATTATCAAAATAATTGTTTGTTGCAGCCCTAAAGACATCCCATTTAGAACATTCATACGATTTGATGAAAGACTATGAAGATATATATTTTTATACTTTAGAATAGCATGCGCTATAACACCAGGAAAGTAAAGTATACCAGATCCATTTTGATGTGTTTAAAGCTTTGAAGAGTACAAAGGAGCTGAAAATGTTTCACCACAGCAACATCATTGACAGCATTTCTTCAGGGTTTTCACTACAAAGCACTTTCTTCACATGCAGCATTACACACAGTAACCAACATTTTTTATATATTTTCAGATTTATTGAGCTTTCCCACTGCAAAACTAATTATTTTCTTTAACAGAGAGCAGACACCTAGGGTAATGGCATCCCTTATTAGAAGTAGACTTCTCCAGGCCTGATTGCTAGTCAGCAGCTTTTCTCTATAATGCTGAATATTTCAGCTGTGAATCGTATAGCGTGGCCCTCTGGAGGCCAATAATAAGAGCGGCGCTGGCAAAACCAAGAGCACTAGCTCAGCACGTGAAAGAAAGTTTCAAAATTACCTTGAAAAATGGTCTGTTATTCTCGAATCAATCACTGGCCAAGAGAAAAATCCACAGGGCAGCAGTGATTAGATCCTTCACTAAAGTAAACGTAAATTCAAAAACTACCCCATTCATTTTATTTATACAGTACAGGGCCGAGTTTCCTGAAACCTTCTCAAAGCTACGTCGTTCTTAAATTACACCTTAAGCTGTACCTTATCGTTAATACGTGTTTCCCGAAACGTTCTTAGTTAAGTATACCTTCTGTAAGTCATACGTTCGGAAGGTTGGTCTAGAGCACTCTTAGCTATAGACCTTATGCACCAGAGAAACAAGGGCGCCGTCATCTTTAGAATATTGTCTTTGAACTTCCGTTTTTGCGGTCGCTCTATATTTCTATGGCATCGCTGTCGAGGAGTAATTAGCTGGTGAAGTGGATTTACTTATTGTAGAGTTAACAAAAGTTATCATGAGCATTGTAATGTTTATCATAAGCATTGCAAAGCAGATGTCTTAACAAATGTCAGACCGGGTTCAGTTCATTCATACCTATGCAAGATCGCTATGAAAATACAGACCGGAAGTCAAAAGACAACGAGCGCAACGCTGAAAAGGGGCGGGGCTACATAAGGTCTATACCTTATCACTGTTGGCAGTTCACTCCGCTAGTGGGCACCACTGCAAAAAGCTTCTTTACATCTTAGTCTATACGGATATTTTTATTAATTTAATACACCCAGTGTTCAATTAGGCTAATTCAAGTGTTTTCATGCAAATAATAAAATTGTCATCGCACTGATTGTTGTTAGCTTTTTAATTATATTATCCAAAGGTACATCAGCTGGCAAACCATTCGAAAGTAAAAGCTTATTCGTCTATTTAAAGAGAATGACAGTGGTGGGGAATTTGGTCAAACTATGGCAGCGATACAGCGAATAGTTGTTCTAAATCAAAGACGGCGTTGTCCATTTTCATGGCAATGCGTTCCCAGGTATCTTTTTTCGTTTTGTTGGACACAGTTGTCCGAAAACTTGAAAAGCACAACTTTGTGGAGTGCCACCTCGTCTAAAAGGATGTCCATTTCAGTTGGATTAAAGCTGGGGGCTCTACAAATTTCTTTATTTTTCTCCGCCATAGCTATTGATTAAATGTTTTGCGTTGATGCGTTTTTATTGAGCAGGTCATCCAATCACAGAATTTTTTTATTTACACCAATAATGTGATGCAGCTGCTGCCAGGGCAATCAACCCTGGTTGTGGAGTAAATAAAGAAATTATAGCAAATAGGCCTATATTATGATAATATAAATATAAGTGGCCCTTTCTAATGGAATGAAAGCATACGGACAGTTACTGTAGTGAGTTAGGGTGTACTCACACTAGGGCCCAACGATGCCCCACCCACCAATCCCCCTCAGCCTGCACTCACATAGGGTTTCAGCATTCGTGCCGGAGCACGCTTACGCTTATTATGGTGCGACGGTTTCGGGATAAACAAGAAGAGCGGCGCTCTCTGAACACAATGGAGTCCATCGCTTTCTTTGTGGATAATTTTATGTCGTTTGGTCCACAATGGTCCACAGCCCTCTCACAGCCTGTTGTTAAACAGATGTGTCGCCTTAGTGGTGCGAAAATTGTCACGAAATCGTGCTGCTCGCCTGAGGAGGTTTGCACGTCACGCGTCCTGTTCCATGCTCCAGCACGGTTAGCGCTCACACTGCATGCGAACCGCGCCACAAGTCCAACTGAACCGTGCTCTGGCCCACCTCTTCCAAGCGGGCCAGGGCCGGCTATCGAGCCGCGCCCGGGCACGGCTTCGGAGCACTCACACTAGTCAAACGAACCGCGCTTTGGTGGTCAAACGTTCACACGTTGGACAAACTGGTTCAAACTGGCTAGATGATACACCCTTAACATGACACGTTTGAGACACGAGGTTGTGCGTTCGCGCACTCTTCCGAAATTCTATAAAATATCCAGGGTTTAATTTAGTTTGCAATTTGTAATTTTTTAGTTTTTTTATAATATCCCATGAGTCCAAATAAATGCAATTTCCACTATATCTGAAGTGCTTCTTTTAAAAAGAACACCGCTTTCTCCGCAGTGAAGCAGTCCCTGCACCAGAGAGTATTGATTCTTGAGCCATCGATATCAACAAATTAAGCACCATCGCCACGGACAGCACCGGAGAACGTAGCACGTAAGAAGGTATATCTTAAGGGGCTTCCTGAAGGCATGGTTCGAGAACACACCTAGAAATTATATACCTTCAGTTAATTTATACCTTAAGAGTCTTCGTAGCACGCTGAAGATAGAACGTTATCGGGAAACTCAACCCATATTCCTGGTCTTATTCAGTCATGTTCATGGTCTTGTGCACAATGTGATGCATGTTTTTTGAAAAATGCAATGCATATTGAGTAATGGATGAGTATTGGATCCAAATGATGGAGGACTTTCTCCATCATTTAAGATGTTTTTGGTTAATTTCAGACTACAGATGCAATTTAGAACACGGAATATGATTTTCTAAGCGCTTCCTTAATCAAGTTAAATGTTGCCAGGGAATGAAATTGAGGTTCAGGTGAGGTTAGACCAATTTGAAAATATGTTGACATACAGTACACTTCGATTAGCAACATATGAAATCTTTGAAAAGTCTTGTTCCCAATACTGCATATATATATATATAATTATATATGCCAGCATTGATAGGAATTTATGGACTTCTCTGCAGTTCCCATTTTCCTGAGCATACTCTCAAGCACAGACAACTTGATTTATTCTGAAGATACACCTCCATGTATGTGGCAGTAAAAGAAATTGAATCATTATGCTAGACCTTGATTCGGCTGATATAAAATGAAATAAAACCTGCTCATGCCTGCCAAAAATCTTGATTTGGAGTCAGCCAAGGCCTTCTTGGAATAAACGGGGGGGGGGGTGATGGGTGGGGGGCAAATGTTCAAAAAGAATAGAGCTTGCTTGCTTCAAACTCTTTCTGTGCATCAAATCAATAATGAATAAATATTGGTGTTAGATTTTTCATTTGACTTCAGCCTTCACCTCAGGCCGTTTTGAAAGATGCTCTAATTGGAATTCAAACCCACAGCAGAATTGTTTATTACAATTCCACATGGTTTTTTTGTCTTTTCCCAAGGCTAGTTTAACAATGAACACGACCAGTTCTGTATATTTGACATGAATTTACAACCCAAAGTTTGGAAATATTACAACCTTTTAATGTCTTTGAAAGAAGTCTCTTATGCTCACCAAGGCTCAATTTATTTCATCAAAAAATACAGTAAAAACAGTAATATTGCAAAATATAATTGTAAATCAAAAGAACTATTCTGTATTTGAATATATTTTAAAATTCTGTGATGGTAAAGCTGAATTTTCAGCATTAGTACTTCAGATCCATCAGAAATTATTTGAATATGCTGATTTGGTGCTCAAGAAACAATTATTATTATCAATGTTGAGAACAGTTGTGCTGCTTAACATTTTTGTGGAAATGGTAATACTTTTTTCAGAATTCTTTGAGTAATAGAAAGTTCAATTCAATTCAAAGTTCAGCATTTATTTGCATTTATTAAATATAATTTTTTTGTAACATTATAAATGTCTTCACATTCACTTTTGATCAATTTAATGCATCCTTGATGAATAAATGTATTAATTTCCCTCTTTTTTAATCTTACCACAACACTTTTAATGGTATCATGGTTTCCACCAAAATATTAACACCAAAAACTGTTTTCAACATTGATTATAATAATAAGAAATGTTTCTTGAGCAGCAAACCAGCATATTAGAATGATTTCTGAAGGATCATGTGACACTGAAGACTGGAGTAATGATGCTGAAAAATCACAGGAATAAATTACATTTTTAAATGTATTAAAATAGAACATACTTATTTTAAATTGTAATAATATTTCACAATATTCCTAAATCATTATAGTAATATCACAATATGGCTGAATATTTCATTTCTGATAGAATAAATGCAGATAAATGGTGAGCAAAATTTTGACAGGTTCTGTACATTGTATACCTTTTTAAAAATGTGTATAGAAGAATGGTTATTTATCATAAATATATACTAGAATCTATGTTTAGTATCATTATCATCATTAAAACATAATATGTTTGTATCGATGTCTATAATTCATTTTGTTGTCGTTTCATTTTTGCGCATAAACCGTCACCTGAGAGCTAGGCAATAAAGTACAAACTAGGGATGTGCACGAATATTCGAATTTTCGAATATTCGATATGTAATTATTATTCGAAAAATAAAATACTATTCGAATTTTGAATACGTTGCTTTGCTGGCCGTAAATGCAGTGAGTCCATGATAAATCCTAAAGAACTAACTCGCAGTTATAATTAAATGCACTGGATGGCGCTGTGGAGTGTGTTAACAAGTTGTCTGTATTTGATCACATAATGTTGTCGTCTGCCTCGCGAAGTTTAGAATTAACGTTACTTGAAAAGGATCTTACTAAACGGAATTACTTTTGATCAAATGAATTAATTAATCTGAGTTATGATATCATCACCATGAGAAATCACATGAAATCCAAACAGTCGAGTGAGGAAAGACAGCTGTTCATCATTGCATCACAACTGCAGGTAAGCGCAGCTGGACCCGCGTGATCAAAGATGTTAACTTATCTAATAGCAAAATGATTTTGAGACACTTATTTTAAGTTTCGTTGGGGAGACCAGTTTAAGAACAGAAAATGCAAAGTGCTGTTAGAAACACCGTTCTCTTTGTGTCTCTGAAACGTCTGTCAGCGCGGCGTCTTTTCTCACTTCGAGTATAAAGTGCTGGCGCCGCCCCTGCATGTAACGTTAGATATTATTGTTTTTCTCAACATAAACGTGAAACAATATAAACACGATAATCAGTCATTTGCTGACTCGTGTGTATAGGTGTACGTTCTGTACGATATCTGACGCAATCTGCTTTATTGGGTTTTTTTTTCCGCTCGCGCTGCTTGAGCGTGCTTTTAATAATGCTTTTTTATATATTTTGTTTACTCATAGGCCTACGGTTTAATGTTTTCAACTAAAAGAAAACTTTAATTACTATTGTAAGCTTGTTGTGTATTGCCTAATTGTAAGCTTGTCCAGAAATGGTGACAAAAACGTAAAAAAAAAAACCTTAAAAATAACGTCTTTTTCGTTAAACATAATTTAAATAAATGAATATTCGAATATTCGATTTTTATGAGCCCGATATTCGAATGCAATATTTTAGAAAAATGCCCATCCCTAAGTACAAACTTTGAGCTTAATTAAAATGGGACCAAAAGCACAATGGAGTCCTCGGAAACTCCTCAGCATCTTGCTCACACCAGTGTTGTGTGTGAACGCTGGAATTAATGAAACCATAAATTACACCAAACACATGAGGATGGATATTAACAACAGAGAACAGCCTCACCTCCTGACGGCATCTCGTTTCTGCTCGTCGATGCTGTCCCACCATTTTGCAAAATATGAGATCTCAGACCAGATCATTTTTCGCCGAACGTCTTCGTGTAGTTTCACCACCATGTTGTTGAGAATGTGCTGGGTCTGGTCTCGATAGTAGTCATCGAATGTCTTCAACCAGCCTGAGAAAAACATCACAGAAATTTGTAACAGAGGTTGCTGAGATTTTTTAACGACTTGATATTTAAAATGGTTTTTAACTCAATATTCACTCTCATTTCATTCCAATTCTTCTTTTCTGGAACAAAAAATCGAAATGTTTCGCAGAATGTATGTGTTATTAAATGATTAAAAAACCTTGTATATTCTGCAATATATCTCCTTTTGTGTTCAATGCAAGAAATAAGTAATATGTGCAATGAATGAGTAAATTATGAGATTTAAATTGGGGTGTGAAACAAAAAAGCATTATGGTATCAGCATGTTTTTGGACAAGAACCATTACAGTATTATTTGAGGTAACATGAAAATGCCATATGAATATGTTAGTAGAGTCCGAGCCGATAAAGGATTTTGAAGGCCGATACGATACAAATATTTTGGGGTTTAAAATTCGATATGCCGATATATCGGCCGATATTTTTAATTATTATTTTTTTTTTCAGAAACGCGCAACAAAACATTAACAGATTTCCCTAACATAGTTATTAGTAGTCATTTATGAGTTTTAACTACAATAATATGATTTTAAAAAGAGATTATTTATTTAGACAGAAAAAGTTCAATGGGGTTTCCAAGCTCATTAATGTTAACGTTAGTGGTCTTCCACTGATTATAGTGGTATTAGCTAGCTTTGTGGTTAGCTAGTCTATGATGAGCCATAATTTAGCAATAGATTACGTCATACTGCAAATTGTAAAACATACATTTTCAATATAACAGGCCAAAGAGAGATGATTGAAGCGTATTTCATCCGTTTTAATTTTATTTTTGAAATATTCATTTATCGGCCATTATAACTGCCGATACCGATATTTTGGAAAATGCCTAATATCGGCCGATAATAATCGGCCGGCCGATATATCGGTCTGGCTATATATGTTACTGATTATATTTCATGGTATAAAAACCAAAAGTTTGGGGCTGCTCATCAAGGGATGCATTTATTTACCAAAAATACAGTCAAAACAGTAATATTGTGAATTAATACAAATTAAATTAACAGTTTTTCAATATTTCTTAATACAAAATATTTGTATATCATTTTTAAATACATTTTAAAATGTCAGCTTTGTGCAATGGCAAAGCTTAGTTTTCAGCATCATTACTCCAGTCTTTAGTGGCACAAGATCCTTCAGAAATCATTCTAATATGCTGATTTGGTGCTCAAGAAACATTTCTTATTATTATTATTAATGTTGAAACAGTTGGACTGTGTAATATGTGTAACAATGTAAAGTGATCAACTTTCATCTTTATGTCACTATAGACACAACATATATAATGTATAATATAACAGTCAATTTTTACAGTAGTATGACTAGGGGTGGGGAAAAAAATCGATTCTCGATGCATGCGCGATGCGGACGTGGACGATCCTGAATCGAATTCACAAATATCCCAAAATCGATTTTCCAAAAAAAAAAAAAAAAAAACTATATTATATATATCTTTATAAAAACGTAATATTGACGGAACGCGAAAGACGGAAGTGCAGTGACCGGACCGTCTGACGCGTGCACATAACAGAGACGCGATGGCGCGCAAGGTCCAAACACCCTCCTTGTTAGGTTAAAAGCTGACGTGTGGAAATATTTTGGCTTCTGAAGTTGAAGAGGGAAAGGAACTGGGCAAGAGCCACGCTAGTTGTAAGCTTTGTATAATAAAACTAACGACGGAAACACGACAAATATGACAAGCCATATGACACGTTTCCAGCCATAAGAGGAAAAACACTCGGCTGTACCGGTCGTTATAATATTAATTTACTACAAGTAAGTTAAAGTTATGCTCCTAGTTCAGGCACACGTTTATTTTCCTGTTGGTTCTTTGGAATGCTAATAAAATATATTGTACGTTAATTCTTTATGGGTCATTACTTTGTACATTTAAAGGAAAGTATTTATAGTCACACACACAAAAGATTCAGATAATCGATTTGTAACATTATAAATGTCTTCACTGTAACTTTTGATCAACTTAATTTAATTTATCCTTGATAAATAAAAGTATAGATTTCTTTTTCTTTCTCCCAAAAAATGTAAGAAAAATTCTTACCGACTCCAAACATTTGAACTTGTTTAATGTCACAAAAGCTTTCTATTTCAGATAAATGCTGTTCTTTTGAATTTCTGGGTGATTCTCTGAATCGAGTGTCCTTCAAGCCCCCAAACTTGCTTCAAAGATTTTCAATTGAAGGAAATCACAAAATGCATTTTAATGCTGTCAATTAATAGAACCAGGTGCCTTTGCATTATAATGCAACACAATTGTTCAAAAAATTATTTAAAGATAATGGGTTGCCTAAGTAGTAGACAACAAGCATGTTTGCATGTCTTCACTAACCATCATTACAATTTCATTGAATATCAAACAAATAAAAAGTGCAATTAATACCAAAATGATGCTGCTGCTAATATAATCATATGGTGGTCTAGTGTATTTTTGTTTACTGTTGTAAATGGAAAATCAATAATCGCTAATAAGAAATCGTTAATAATTGAAAATCGACTGTAATCGAATCAGTACTTCAATAATCGATAATCGAATTTGAATCGGGAAATCAGACAGATTAACCACCCCTAAGTATGACCTAGGGATGCTTCCGAATCAATCGGCCAGAGGTGAGGTATTGGCTGATCATAACAATTTTTGACTCGAATTGAGTACTCACTAACTTGGCCGATCTTACAAACCGATCGCGATTTGATGACGTCAACGCGTGAGGACGTACGTGATACTTATATTGGAGAATGTTTAATTAAACCTTATTTGTTACATCAGACTTCTCCATGTTGGAGTTTAAATGTTTCTATTTATTTTATTCTCTTTAACATTGAACAATGTTTAATTAAACCTAATGAGTTGTATCAAACCACTTCAATTTGTTCTTTTAGGAGTTTAAATGTTGTTTGATTTTCTTTTCTTTTTCTTTTGTCCTGCTCAGACTTGTATTGGACGATGTTTAAGTTACATCAGACTTCTCCATTTTAGGAGACTAAATGTTTATTTTGTCCTCCACAGTATTGGACAATGTTTAAATAAACCTTATGAGCTACATTAAACTGTTCCATTTTGTTTATTTGTCTTATATTAAGTCAATTAAGCATCAGAATCGGTATCGATTCTCGGCCGATCACCATGACAAGAAATCAGTACTCAATATCTGGCTGCAAAAATCCTGATCGGAGCATCCCTAGTATGACCTTGTGTCTTCCGAATTGATCGATTTTACAAGCTCAGATTAATGAGCAATACAAGTTTGAAGTTTTAAATGAACACTGGCAAATATATAAAATGGAAGTGTGTAATTTCTGCACCACAATCGGAACCAAACGAAATTGCAAACAAAAGGAGATTTCACAAAAACTCCCACAGCCTTCAAATATTTATACAACCTTGCATTCTGCAAACATGACACACCCACTTTACTAACACTTAGAGATATTTTAATCCCACATGAACATGAAATGACAGTCATCATAATATAAATGGTTTCTAACTCAAACATTATTGAGAAAACTAATCGTATAACTAACAAAGATGTATTTGCAGCTGTCCAAACACCTTTTAGTGCTTAATTTTAGGCAACGGCATAAGCAACAGACCATAAAAGTTGCAACCCATCCTTCACCAGAAACCATCACATGACATCAAGCAGGAAAAACAACATGACCTTCCAGTTTTCCCCACAAAGCAGGTTTATGGTTTATCTTGAGGGCACTTGACTAGTTGCTGTTGCTGTCCAACTAAATTCTAATAAATACAGTATAATTACATAAATATAAATTTTAAGTTGATTATGAATTAAATCCAAGTCTGTTTATGCACACTTTTCTTTCCCTTTTTTAAAATCTAAATTTTGACAAGAAACAACCAGGAGAGGTCAGGTTAAAAACAGGAGAGGTCAGGTTACCAAGCACACCAACAATGAGCATGTTTACATGCACACCAAAAATCAGTAAACTGAAACGACCCGTTTTACATGCAAACCAATAACTTGTTGGCAATGCAATTAAACTGTGTTTAAGACTGTATTTATATATTATAAAAAAAATTATAATAGAAAAAAAAGTTATTGCCCATCCATGTATTTCACTCAGAGTATTGTGTGTATTTATTTAGTGAGTTTTGATGTTAAATAAAGCATTTCAATCCCCAGAGTATTTTAAAACTTCAAACTTGCACAGACTCATTCTCTTTTCATATTTGAATTCAACTGTACCACTTGTCCTTTGGCTGCACGAGATGAAAACACATCATCCATTGCTAAATTATGGCTTATTCATGGCAAATTTAGTTAAAACTCATAAATAACTACATTTAACCAATGTAACGAGAAAAAAAAAAAATCGGCCGATATATCGGAATATCGGATTTTAAAACCAACGGATATTTGGTATCGGCCTTCAAAATCCTTTATCGGTCGGGCTCTAATGTTTATTTATCTCTGGTAATGTTTGCCTAAAATAGTTGCAATAGGTTCATGATGCTAGTTACCTCTAGTCACGCTTGAATAGGGTTGGGTACCGAAATAGGTGCCGAACCGGTTCTGACATAAACGGTAGTAACCAGAACGAATTAAAACAAAAATGTCAGTGCCTCATTTCGGTGCCTAAGTCTCTGTGTCATGAGGCGCAGACACGCAAAGTCTCTCCCTCTCCGCCGTGCGCACACTATACAGTTTATTGGAGCATTGTCTGTTCTGTCTCGCATGCGTGCTCTTTCAAAGACCAGATAACTTACATGACTGTTTCAGCAGACAAAACATGGGAAACAAGTAGCCATGTCGATATTAGATTACCCTGGTAGTAATCTCTATTAATCTCTAGTATTATTACATTGTTTGATGCAATATTGTTTTATTTGATATTATGTAAATGTGAACTTTTATTTTATATTGGTTTATTTCTTATTACCATATGTTACTTGTATTTATTGTTTAAAGATTTAAGTTAAAGGAGTAGTTCACTTTAAAAGAAACTTTTGCTGATAATTTACTCACCCCATGTCATCGTCAAAAAGAAATTAAGGTTTTTGATGAAAACATTCCAAGATTTTTCTCCATATAATGGACTTCAATGGGAACCAACCAGTTCAAGGTCCAAAAGACAGTTTCAGTGCAAACTGCAAGCTGTTCAAAGGGCTTTAAATAAATTTTTCAGGCGAATGAATAAGGGTCTCATCAGCGAAAACGATCGCTCATTTAAAAAAAAATAAAGTTTAAGTTTTATAAGCTCAAATGGTCACCTTGCTGTTATGTTATGCGCGTTAGTGACTCTCCTATTGGAACTCGTTCATCAAAATGAACGATCTTTCCAGAGCCAACTCATTCATTTCGTTTGTTGAATGAACCAAATGACACAAAAAAAGATTTGTTCATTTTGATAAACGAACTTCGAAACGGGAGAGTCACGAACGCAGCATCACAGTACAGAGCAAGACGAGCATTTGAGCTTATAAAATTTAAACTTTGTTGTTGTTTTTTTTTTAATGAGCGATTGTTCGCTTGATAAGACCCTTATTCATCATCTAGAATAGTTTAAAGCCCTTTTAACAGTTTGCACTGAAAGTGTCTTTTGGACCTTGAACCGTTTGGTTCCCAGTGAAGTCCATTATATGGAGAAAAATCCTGGAATGTTTTCATCAAAAACCTTAATTTATTTTCAACTGAAGAAGAAAGACATGGATATCTTGGATGACATTGGGATGAGTAAATTATCAGCAAAAGTTGTTTTTTTAAAGTGAATTACTTGTTTAATATTGCGTCCAGTTTGGCCTTGTAAATAAAAGGGTATTATTTTTTTACAAAGTGTGCGCAGTTTCGTTTTCTTAAGTACCGTTTCAAGAACAGTTTAAGCACCGGAACCATTCAAAAAATACCGAGTAGGTACTGGTATCGGATAAAACCCAACCGATAACCAAACCTACACTTGAGCGAGTAGTTACAACTTTATTATTCATTTTAAAAGTTTGTTTGTGGTGGGATCTTTAATTACCATGCACAGCCCACATTGTGCTGTGTTTTAGCTGCAAGACAGTTTGCCTTGTAAAACCTTTTCTGATAAAGTACTTCTTTGACTGCTGCGTCACATACTGTTTTTTTACTGTAGCATCTTGCGCCATGAGCAATGCATTTTTAACACAGCATTTTGCTAAGAAAGGTCTTGTGACCCAGTATTCTGGTGTGCTCCATCAACCTGAACATCTTATGTAAATATCACACCTGATCTGGTCTACGGGGGTCTGTTTGTGATTTAATTTCCTATTTTATGGGTTTTCTTTAACATGACAGAATGGCTCCCAGCATAGATTGCTTTCGATATTAATAATATGTTACACAAAACTGCTTCACTGCTTATTTAAGAAATAATAAAGAAACATTTTGCCAAAATAAATCATGAAGCTTGATCATCATTTGAGCTTCAGCTTCACCTGATCATGAAGAATTACAGCCTCTTAGTACGTTTTTTTTTTCTTGGTTAAATCAACCAGATATCTAAAAAATGCTCTACAAAATAATATCAAAGCCAACTAGATATTTAAAAAAATACTCTACAAAATAATAAAATTAATTGAAATTCTGAAATGTTCATCAGAGAAGAGGTATATACATTTTTTTATTTTTTTTTCTTGATTAAATATCTGAGATCTAAAAATCAGGACTGGCCTTGAAACTGTTTAAAAAGTAATGGCTGAAAATATTCCCTGGCTGAAACTGCACATTCATTTTTGGGCAGAACTGCTGTGTACCTGACAATGATTTCTTTATTGTCATTCCTCATGTTGAATGCAAAATATGAACTGCACACATGGCAATTCTCATGGGAGAGTCAAAAAATAAACTTCCTGCTTTTGTTGGATGCCATTTCATTGTTAACTCATTGGTGTTGACTTAGACAACTGTTAAGAGGAAGGTACATCAATTCTCGTCTATAGCAGCTATGGAAAATAAATATCTTGGGGGAAAAAAAACTCAGAATAGAAAATCTATTCAGTTTGCTAATCTAAAGGAATACTGTTTTCAGAGTTCAATATAAGTTCAGCATCAACAGCTTATCTTCCATCACCACAGGAAATACTATTCCTAGCTATTTTTAAGATGAAAATCACAGTTTTAGTGAGGCACTTACAATGAACAAATAGGGCCAATAAACAAAATACAAAGTATAGCTGTGTAACATTAGACTTAAAGGATTAGTTCACTTTTGAAAAAACTTTTGCTGATAATTTACTCACCCCATGTCATCCAAGATGTCCATGTCTTTCTTTCTTCAGTCGAAAAAAAATTAAGGTTTTTGATGAAAACATTCCAGGATTTTTCTCCATATAATGGACTTCCATGGGAACCAGACGGTCCAAGCTCCAAAAGATCGTTAATAACAGTTTCCGATCCAGCTTCAAATGTCTTTAAACGACACCAGACGATGAATAAGGGTCTTATCATGCGAAACGATGGGTTATTTCAAAACTTATTCCAAAAATGTAACTTTTCTAAGGACAAATGGTAGCCTAAGCTCTATTCTGGAGGCGCGTTTGTAACGTCACGTAATACGTAATTACGTTCAAAAGGTCACGGGCGACGTAGCTGGAAGTACAGAGTCAGTAAGTTGAACACATAGGTCTGAACGTGCAAACTGAACTCAAACGCCGTTAACAAAAAAAAAAAAAGGAATTAAAAGGTAAAATAACGATGTCGGACGATTTTGATTCTGTACTTCCGGCTACGTCGACCGTGACCTTTTGAACGTAATTACGCATCACGTGACGTTAAAACGCGCCTCCAGAATAGAGCTCGGCTACCATTTGTCCTTAGAAAAGTTACATTTTTGGAATAAGTTTTGAAATAACCCATCGTTTCGCATGATAAGACCCTTATTCATCGCCTGGTGTCGTTTAAAGACATTTGAAGCTGGATCTGAAACTGTTATTAACGATCTTTTGGACCTTGGACCGTCTGGTTCCCATGGAAGTCCATTATATGGAGAAAAATCCTGGAATGTTTTCATCAAAAACCTTAATTTCTTTTCGACTGAGGAAAGAAAGACATGGACATCTTGGATGACATGGGGGTGAGTAAATTATCAGCAAAAGTTTTTTCAAAAGTGAACTAATCCTTTTAAATTTTGTGTGAGTTGTGAAAATGATATAGTATTTGAACTTCGTTGTCATGGCAACTTTCTCACAATAAGCACAAGGATACCAGAAAGGGACTCTGACCCTGTTTGCACCTGGAATCAATGTCTGATCCGATCGCAAGTAGTCAAACGGGGTCATATGTTTTCTAACACCGAGATAGTAAGAAGCGCATGTGACCGCATCACATCTGCAGTGAGGGACAGCCTACTCGTCTGTCAATCATTCACTATGCTGAAGAGAGGTTTGAAACTTTTCCCAGCTTTAATTGACAACATCTGCCTGATCGAAACATGCATGTGCAGTACATACTGTACATAAGATTACACTACACTTCAGTTTGTCTGACATCAACATGCGGTGACATACAAGTTGTACTTGAAACACTCTAACTACCATCAAAGTGTGATGTATGAAGGTGATGATGAAACCTGAAACCCCTCCACCCTCCACTTGAAATCTGATCCGACCGGTCACAAGAGATTTGAGGCTTGAGACTACCAGGTGTGAAAAGCATTCTGTCTCGTCTGGCTACCTGTGATCAGACCACCAGAGACTGAGCTTAATACTAGGTGTAAATCAGTTTTACATAGCAAATTCAACCCACAGGAATTTTGTCAGTAACACAAAACTAGATGTTCATCCACCTGGAAACCTATTCTCACCTCAAAAAAAATACAATTAGTAAATTACAGGATATGTTAAGACTAGGGCTGTGCAAAAGTTAATTGCGATTAATCGCATAGATAATTCGGATAGATAATTAGATAAAAACAATTTTGATTTTATAGGTGATACCATAGTGATTCAGGATAAGAGAAAAATATGGTTTGGAAAACAAACTCATGATGTAGCCTATTTGCTTATTATATATACTTTGAAGACAAAAAAAGTTACAGACTGCAGCTTTATGTACACTAACTCTTAGTGCTTTAACAAAAATTCAAGCTTCATATTTCTGCTTGAATCTGAAATACTGATCTGCTTTATTTGGATGACTCTGACAGGAACTGAACACACTAATAATAATCAAAACATTACTGTATATGAAAGCACACATCAATCTCAAATCCTTAAGTACTACCACTATGTCTCGGCGATACAGCCAAAAATAGTTGCACAATATGTCAGTCATAAATACTAATCACAAATCACAATATTAATTTAATTAATGAAGAAAGGAAATGCATTCTGTATGTTTATTACACCTAATAAATGTAAAACAAACTAACTTGTTTGTTTACAGATAAACTCCACAGAACAAGCGACCTTTTAATTTAGTTAAATTGTACCGCAAATTATGTGTTTTATGTTTTTTTCTCCTGGGTTCTATGTTTTATGATTTAATACAAGTCATCATCAAATTTCTACCTAATGAAAATAATTGATAAAACTATTTAATCACATCAAATGAAATAATTAATTTACAACAACATTGCATTTTTTTGTCACATAAGGTGCTACACAACAGAACTTGTAGACCTTATAAATTAAAACATTAATGTAAATATTTAAATACATAAAATATTTAGTTTTTTCATAAATAATAATAATAATACTTTGAGAAGTATGTTTTACTATGCAATAAAATAATATTTCTGTCATAATTTCTTCAAGTTAAACCAAACTTTTATTTTGGCAGGTTACAGCTATGACCTTTGAGTTTGTTTTGTATTTGACAAATGTTTTTTTTTTTCCAAATGAAATGTTGAAATGCTCATAAAGTGATCAGAGCAGCTCAAGAAATCTAGTTTGTGTGTTCATGACCTCATATAGTGAGACGGCAGATGCTAAAAACTCCACAAGCATCACGCATGATTGAGTATATAGACAAAACCACACTGCACTGTAAAAAATGATTTTTGTGGTAAATACTAGTGAAAAAAACAATGTAATTTACTTGAAAAAGTTAGTTCAGGCAAGAATTTAAAAAACTAAGTAAATTCCATATCAGTACGTAATTCAAGCGAGTAGAAATGAAAGTGTAAATATCAACTCAATAAAATTAAGTAAAAGTTACTCAACTTTTCTGATACTGGGGTTCCCATCATGCACTGGACCTTGAATAATTAATGAGGCTAATTTTTCACTGGTTTCCAGCTGTATTTACACTGTTTTATCATTGATTTTTGTTGTCAGTATTAGTAACTTGCCATTTTGTGACATTTTCGAGTACATTTTTTCCTCAAAATGACACATTCAAACATAAAAACGACCCATCAAATGTTACCGCCATTGTGTATTGTCTACCAAGTATTGAGGTGTTTGCATTCACATGATGTTTAACATCTGACATGATGTAATATAAATAACTTAGATGATCTAAGTAAAGCACATACTATAAATGACTAATAAAATTCAAGATTATTGTTTTTGTGAAATGTAATACAAAGTCAAAGGAAATCGATATTAATCAACCTTTTATTAGCCGAGTTAAAATTACTTATTTTTTGTAAAGTTTAATTAATTCCATATTCCAAGTAAAATTAACTTAAAGATTTCTAGTTAAAGCTACTGATGAATATGTTTAGGTTTTTACTTGGCAAATCTTTGTAAATGTACTAGCATTTTCTGAGTGAGATAGTTTAGCAAGTATTTTTCAAGTAAATCCTACTCCAAATTTTACAGTAAGCTCATTCACACAAAGACAGATAGAACATGCAACACACACTTAGATATGGGCTAAATATTAAAAATGGAATTATTTTTTCCAATAGGTCTTGATTATCAGTTTATTGGCCAGCTCTAAGTATCACTCAATATATTCAATAGTGGTGAGAACTGGGTGAAAATGCAGCAAAAAGCACTTAAAAAAAAAAAAGTTTTTTGAAGGTAATCTCAGTAACTTTTTTACCTTGACTAAAAACCTTCAGAGTCACGGGTATGCTTATATTGCTTATTTCGGGTTGAATGGGGGCGTCTCAACCCCCCTGGTGCCTGTGAGCGGAAAAATTTCACTTGCAGTTTCAGGCCGGCGAGCCGGCGGCCTCAGCATCAGGAAGTCTCGCGTGATTTCAGCTCTCGCGATGTAACATATTCCTTTGCGGCAAGTCCGGCTACACTCACTGCACATATCCAGGAACAAGGTTGAGAAGGATGGAGTTTGTCACACTATCGTCATGGCGGAGCCGGCATATAAGATTTAGAAAGCTAGGAAAGCATTGTTGGAGGAACAGAGAAAAGGAAACAGCAGACTGACCGAGCGAGGAGTCAGACGCGAGCATAGCCGTAATGTGCGTGTGATATGTTCCCATTTAAACATCTCGCAGCACGGATGTACCAATACAAACAAATAAAACATCTCCAGGTAACTCTAGTAGATTCATTTATTTCGTTTGTTAAATAAGAGGCGATCTGAAATGTGTTGTTTTTGAAATCAAGTGACCAAAGTGCTCGTTGCCGCTGCGATCAGTGATTCAGTGGATTCTGTTGTGATTTTCAAACGGACGCGCTCATTGCTCAATCCATTGCGGGAACTGAGAGACTCATTACGGTGAAATCACAAAACCCAATGCACAAAAAACATGTCCCTGCTTGAAATACAGCCACTAATAAACAATCGGTGTTGATGAGGAAAATAAACTATACTATTAGTAAGGATTAGAAGAACCCAGAACCTGTGACACACATGGCAAAAGTTCTTCCTCTGGACCATTAAAGTTCATGGAGATATGTATTTAATCACGTGAAACAACATATATTATAGATCTCATTAAACGACAAATTAAACACAATGTACTATTGTATACTATGTAACACGTCATGCCCTCCTTGAGTGGTATTTACGACAGTAACGTTAAAAACAAGTACTCCACAGTTACTCTAGGGGTTGCTTTTTGACAAAAACAGATTTCTTGCCTGGTGTCCCTTTAATAGTTGACTAGTTTATGCACCGTAAATACTCGACTATTCAGTCCTCTTCTCATGCACATCCCTGAATTTAACCCACACTCTTGTCAGCAGCCAATCGAATTTCAGCCGTTAACCACAAATATTTGTAATATTCATCACAGATCACATACAACCATCAGGCCAAAGCACCTGAGATAAACATGTCTGTTTGATTGATAAATAGTGATTCTCATTGACTACAAACACATGACAATGGTCAGCAAACTTTGACTCACCAGGGTCATTATGTGAATGGGGCACAACAAAGACTTGCAGTGGCTCACTGTCCCATTCGTCAGCCTGGTAAGAGATATCAAAGCCTTGCTTCCATACTCCACCATCAGGGTTATCAAAGCTGAGCAAATCATAAACATCCAGCATCTGAAATAAAGCAAGAGAGAACATCATTTTACTGGACTGAAACAGGCATGCACTCAATTGTTCATAATAATTATTGGATGCAATTTTATTTTATTTTTACACAATTGTATTCCTTAAAATTTGCTTAAAAGAGTAATGGTGGCCTTCGTTTATTTCAGCTCACTATTCTCTGAAACACAACAAAAAAAGATTTTCTTTAAGCAATTCCTGCACGTAAACTTACAGACTTGGACAGGAATTCAGTTAAATAATTGGCAAGCACCACACAACCCTGGTGTTTGGTAATTCAAAAAACCAGGAAATTCAGCAGAGATTTTTCCTTAGAGACAGGAAGAAAAACAATATTTTCTGTTGCACCTGTAAATGCTAATATTTCATCACGTCCCTGTGTTAAAAAAAACAACCAAAAAACAATGGAATTGGGAAACAAGGCAAGCCGTAAACAAACTTAAATGCAAAAGTATGCAAAGATTAGTCTGGTAGTAGAGTAACAATTTTCAACCTTCAAAAGAACAGCCAGTGGGGTCTCTGGAAAACAAGTCTCTCTGACATTGATCTATTCATGTTTACCGAACCATCGTTTATGAAACAATCTTCATTAAGTAGGCCTATTTTGTGCATTAAAAAAACATTTCAAGGTAGTATCACAACACACGTGACAACCTGTGAACACCCTTAAACTTTCAGTCAAAGTAGTTAACCAGTATGCTATGCTTAGTGTGGTGCCTCGTTTCCACTGAGGGGTACGGTACGGTACGGTACAGTACAGTACGGGTCGGGTACACCATGATCAGGCTTGCGTTTCCACCGCCAACAGTACCCTTACTTGATAGGCGTGGTGTTTGCTGGAAAGAAGCGATCGACGTCATTTTCGCGCGAAGAAAGCGACATAGTAAACAACAATGGATGACAGACAGCACAGCAGATCTTGTTCTTGCTTCTCAGCATGTTTGTCACTAGAAACAAGCGCTGGCATTAGGCGTTTCTCAATACCAAGTAGCCATCGCAAAGTCCGACTCAGGAGAATGATCCCTGCTAATGGAACAGCGCGTTCTTGAACGCGGCACTCAGCTCGCTCTGGCTCTGCGACTCCGGTTATCTCTGTATGTACATTTTAGGCAAAAATAAAACGAAATATGTTATAAAACACCACTCTGCTTCTTTTCGATTTCATTTCAATACATTTTAAACATTATAAAGCACACAAATGTGGTTCAGGCAACGCATAGCCTATTGATTATATTCACTGCATGTATGTAACGTTATATTTATAACAAAACTAAATATAAAACACAACCCTGCCTCTTTTCGTTTAAATGTAAAAATATTAAACATATTTCAGGCAATATGTAATGTATTGCATATCGTTTTGGTACAAATGTTGCAATAAACAACACATTATCTTGTAATAGTATTTAAAAAATGACAAAATTATCTCTTTTTGTTGCATTTCAGTTTTATCAATAATAGCCATTATAAAAGTATAAGTAAAAGGTACAAACAGATATACAGTAAAGCTTAAATAACATAAAGAAACAATTCAGTCAGTCAAATATACAAATTCAGCGCTCAAAAATATGAAACTTCACGTAGCCTTCTGCTCAAAGCTATTGGCCAGGGAACGAATTATAGATTCACGAGACCAAAGATCACCTGTTAGGTTTATACAAGACGAACTATATCTCATGTTTAACCACTACAGAGACGTCCGAGTCAGCGGCAAACATCAGAGCGACTAGCCGCGGAAAGGCTGTTCCAGGCGGGGGACACGAGCGCGAGCGTCCGGTGATCGCTTGAAATGGATCTCAGTCAAATTATCATAAATCTATAAATAAACCACAGATTTGAGCTTTAAAAAACTACTTTCTCGCCTGAAAAACTCTTAAAACTACATTTCGTGACACAATAACAGTAGAATTATATTTCAACTGTATGCTTCTAATGCCCTTAGCACGCGCGAGTGACGATACTCTGTCCACCAATCACCGTTCTGCAGTGAGTCTAGCTCCACCTTTTAGTACCCTTTCACTGTGCTAGGTACCCCAACGAAAGGGTACCCAAAATAGTGGTACGGTACGGTTTGGCTTTTTGGTACCATTCACAACTTTTGACAGTGGAAACGCAAATAAATGCGTACCGAACCGAACCGTACCGTACCGTACCGCTCAGTGGAAACGAGGCATTAGTGTGAACATTACAGTATTGTGCTGTGCGATACATTTCTATTTCCGATTTTGGCTTCCAAATAGTATGAAAACAAGATAATCGTGGTAATACAACTATTGTGCCAGTGCCAAATTTAGTGGTGCGCTTTTGTTTCTCCCTGAGCCAAACATCCAAATCAGCTGAATAAGTGAGTGTTGTAAAATGCAGTCTACTGCGGCTAAACTATGGGACGTGCACTGATATTAAACAATGTTATTAAAAGCTCATTAAGCAGAGAAAGAGATACTGTTTCCCAGGCGGCTTTATGTTTATCCCAGACAGAGGAGAACGCACATAAGCAATATTTTCTATACTATGTGCTTACACACTTATACACTTATATGTGTGGTCATATAGCCTAGTAAGCAAGCCTACACTTGTCAGAATGCCGATTATGAGTAGTATAAGAAATAAGAAGTATTCTCATAATCAAAACAAGTCTTAAGTGAATGTAAACAGTTGGGAAAGAAACCCGTTTCGGTTCCTATAATAAATGATCTGACATTAAGCGAAGGAAGTAAATGAGGTACAAAAAAAGTATACATTTGGTTAGTGTTTACTTCCGTTTTATTTAATATTTTAACAATTTCTTTTATGAAAAATACAAGAAGTTGCCATCTAAAAATAGATGGCCTATTTAAATAGCCTATCTAATTCTTTAGAAATTTTATTGATATCGAAAATTAATCATATCATGAAATGAGACTTTGATCATATCACCTATTAATAATCGTGATTTCATTATTGACCAAAATTATTTGTGATTGCGATTTTTGTCATAATTGAGCAGCCCTTGTACAGTAAGTCTTACAAAAAGATGATGACATTGAGGTTTTAGTTTAGAGGAAGAATTAATATCAAAATGTAGTTTTATTGCAGATGATCCATGCAAATGTGATTATACAGACGGTTATAAAAAGCTAGTTTATTTCCAGCTATTTTTGCTTAAAAACCTAATAAATATTGCAATTTGGTGTAACTTATTTTTTTTTTTTTAGAAAAATGTAAAAAAAAAATATGAATATGTAAACTAGTTACATTATGATAAACAAAATGTTCATGTTTTTGAAAGAAGTCTCTTATGCTCATCAAGGCTGCATTTATATGATTACAAATACAGTAAAAACAGTAAGATTGTGACATTTTATTAAAATTAAAAAAAATATATTTAAATGTATTTTTTTTATAATGGACCAAATATGCAACATCTCAAAGACCTGACTTTATTTTCTAGTTAATATACAGAATGCCCAGGAAAACTACTCCCTACATGTACAGTCATTTTCTCTATTTTGTTGTTGTTTTGTTTAAAAAAAGTTAACATTTCTAAAGAAAAGATGTATGTATGGGCATATATTTGTATGTTTTTGATATGAGGCTACTCAATATAATATTTGACCTACATCTGATTGAAGTATAATGTTAATATGTGAAAAAGTAAATAATAATAAATATATTTTAAAATGTAATTTATTCCTTTGATAGTGCAAGAGGTTTGTTGACGTGTCAAGCAGGTTCGGTTGAGCTTTCTGTTTATGGTGCTGATCAATGTTTATATGTGAATAAAAGCCTAAATTCAATCTGTTCATCAGAAAATTTTGACTAAATCGCTCAAGTCATATGGATTAGGTCTCTTTATGAACTTATTGAAGCGTCAAATTGGTAGTTGTGTAGCTGTTAATGAATGACAGAAAGCTCTCAGATTTCATCAAAAAGATCTTCATTTGTGTTTCGAAGATAAACGAAAGTCTTACGGGGTTGTAAACATGAGGGTGAGTAATTGATTACCGATTTTTATTTTTTATTTTAGGTGAACTATCCCTTTAAAGAACGAGAGTTCAAGAGATTTCCACGACGCATGCGCAAGAACTGCGATCTTCTTCTACTACTTCATGTTCAGTTCTGCGTGCATGTGTCCTGGAAATCTCTTGAACTCTCGTCTCAGGCCTACAAGGAAGAAAAGGAAAAGTCGAATAAAGTCGTTATTTCTGTTTGTTTTTCGCACAAAAAATATTCTCACCACTTGATAAACTTATACTTGAGCCACTGTGTCACATGGAATATTTAAACAGTTTTCTTCATTGACTTTCTGAGCCGTGAAGTTTCAGTCCCTTAGGAAATTTAATCAAAAATGTCTTCATTTGTGTTCTGAAAATGAACGGACTTACGGAGTTGGTACAGCATGGGGTGAGTAATTAAAGCTGCGAGTCGGCAACTATGGCTGATTGAGTGGACTTTGGCAACATTTTGAATGTTTTACAACTCATATGTGCCCTCCCCCACTATCAATGAATTCCTCCCACAGAGTTTTCGTGCTTCGAGTGCGTGCGCAATAGGTTTTCTGCGAAATGCGACCGTACTTGATGGCGTTAAATCAAAGTCAAAAAGAACACTGAGCGCACAACCGATGCTGGCAGCGCGGGTAAATGACTTTCGCAAGAGGCAAACAGATCCATACGCGAGGAAACGGGGACTCGCGAGCTCATTCATAACCCGTGCGCGCTCGTGACATCTCCTCTGTACGCAATACAAGCCCTCGCGCGCGCGCATGATCATTCTACACGCCCTCGCACTTGAACTGCTCTCGCCTGCTGCTTTTGCTCGCTCGAACAAATGTTATTTTTGACAGTCGAGGGCGGGACTCCCCTTTTCCGGAAGTCGGTTGTGATTTGGACGCCTGTCCAATGACTTGTAATTCACTTGACTTGAGTTGAGACATCACTTAATTTGTTTTATTTATTGTGGTTAATTAATGTGTAATGTAATTTAATGCATTGTTAATATAGAACATATTCTTACCAGATACCAGATAGTTTTAGTTGCATTGTGTTGTTAAGAGATATTTACAGACTGTAATGACACATTTCCATGGTTATTAGCATTGTAAATCTTCCAAAATTCTTATTAATTTTACATTATAATAAAATAAATTGTTCATTATATTTTCTATTAAATGTAAAAGGGGTTCAGGCTTCTCAAGTTAAGATACAGAACACAGCATATTATAGTTTAAAAATGCCTTTTCAGAATTTGCTCCGAATACAGAGAAACAATATTAAATCCAGCAAATTAATAAACCCAGCAAAGCTATTACAACATTATATGGTGATCTTAATCATCTAACCTTTTGTAATCTAATAACTTAAGAGAAAGAATGAGGCAAGTAGTACACAGCATAAATGATTAAACCCCATCTGCACATAACATATCATAAAAAATGAAATACATTCATGTTGCCAGAGCACCTTTTACATTTAATAGAAAATATAATGAACCACTCAAAATTGACATAATAGTAATACACAGGATGAAAACAAAAAGCTCACACAACAACTCTTGCTTATTGATATAAACAAGTAATTTATCTTTTATCCAAAGCCCTTGTTATATTTACAACTATTTAATGGACACTTTTTACATTCTGAGGTTCTCAGATCCATTTTAATTTTGGTGGGATAAACGTAAATAGTGGTAAATGGTAGAGGTGAACTACAGCAAATATGACTTTTTCTCCGATTTATTTTAGATATTTTAAGCCAATAGCACAAATCATAGTGTTTTAAATATAAAATGTAATTAAACATTTATAAGAATTTTGACAGATTTACAATGCTAATAACCATGAAAAATGTGTCATTACAGTCTGTAAATATCTCTCAACAACACAATCCAATCACTAATACTTTCTGTTAAAAAAAGTATCTGGTATATATTCTATATTAATAATGCATTAACATCACATTACACATTAATTAACCACAATAAATAAAACAAATTGAGTGATGCCTAGAATTACAACAAGTCATTGGACAGGCGTCCAATCACAACTGACTTCCAGAAAAGGGGAAGTCCCGCCCCTCGACTGTCAAAAATAACATTTGTTCGAGCGAGCAAAAGCAACAGGCGAGAGCAGATCAAGCGTGAGGGCGTGTAGAATGATCATGCGCGCGCAGAATGATCATGTGCGCGCGCGAGGGCTTGTATTGCGTACAAAGGAGATGTCACGAGCGCGCACGGGGTTATGAATGAGCTCGCAGTTCCTCGTTTCTCCTCGTGTGGATCACGTTTCCTCTCGCGAAAGTCATTTACCGCGCGCGCCAGCATCGGTTGTGCGCTCGGTTCCTTTTGACTTTGATTTAACGCCATACCGTACTCATCAGCATTCATCAACACCATGGATTATTTGTAGGTATGCTGCCCTGGCTAATCTACCGATATATTGTAATTGCTAACGTCATTTATACTCTAAATGAGCTTACTTGGTTTGTTAGTGTTCCGCCATCACTCTTCCTTACTGCGCGAACTTCAGGCATGTGCATGTGATTGTAACGTGCGCGGGGCGTGGCGTGTGCCCGATCTGTGATTGACAGTCAGATCTCACACCCCCCTGGGCTGATTGGACACAGTTAACAGGGAGCGCTGGATTTTTGCAAAACAAATAACACGCTCCAGATGGAGTTAGAAGCTCGGGTTTTTTCTAAAACCACTTTATTTATGTTGTTCTGTCGGATTATAGTGTCGATTTTACTGAATATGATCAAAAAAATGTTGCTGACGGCAGCTTTAATTACTTAATTTTCATTTTTGGGTGAACTATCCCTTTAAGACTCCCTTTCCCTCTATACCTGTACTCCATCTGCTGCCTTGGAGTACGTCCGTGCTGCAAACTGGCAGTCCTCTGAGTGGATGGGGATCAGCGCAGGAGCAGGAGGCAGCAGTTCAAAGTCTCCCTGACTCATGTTCCCTCCAGGAAACATTTTCCCAACTTTCACAGTTTCTCTCAGGTTAATTACGGAGTCCCTGATGTTGGCAATGATCTCATTGTTCTCTGCGAGCAGTCTTTCTAAGTGGTCTATTTTGTCCTGCAGAATACCAAGCTGGCCCTGTAAATAGAGAAAACGGTAACACTTTTAACACTGCTTTGGACAGGATCAAAATTCAGACAATGACATAACTGAATATATTACCACATAACCTAAACTTTAAGGAATAAAGTGTGTGCAGACTTTGTTTACGGGCCTTACGGGTTTAAAAAAAAAAAAAAAAAAAAAAAAAACATCCAAAGTAATTTGACGCAGCATCTGGCCTGCAACTTTTCCAGATCAGGCACAAGCACCGTGTTCGTGAAGAAGGGAGAGGTTAAAATGTACAACATTAACTCCCGGTTTCACAGTTTAATAAGAATTTAGACTAGTCCGAGAATAAAATGCATGTTTGAGCTGTTTTAACTGAAAGCAACTTATTAATGTCAGTGCCATTGTTTTGTCTCAAGATGCACACCAGAAATGTATTTTTTATTTTTATTTTAATAAGGCTTGTTTATAAAAGCTGCTTAAATGTCCTAATTGAACTAAAGCCTAATCTGAGCCCTGTCTATAAAACAGCCTAGATTATAATTCTCTCACTTTCAGCTGTGGCTCTCAAAAGTCATTCAAACTAGGTGTTTGAATATTTGTTGTGCCATTGTACGTTCATGGCTGTTTTTTTTTTTAACCCTCTGCACACAACAGGGTCCCACTTTATATTAAGTGGCTTTAAGTACTATGTACTTACATTGAAATTAATAATCCGATACAATGGACTTATTGTGTACATATATGTTTTACATTTTACTTATATTTTAAAAATACCAGCATGTAATTACAGCTGTAATTAACTTATGTAATTACATTTGTAATTACACAGTTTACCCTTCCCTCACGCCTTAACCTACCCTTAAATCTACCCATACCACCACACCTGTCCCTGAACCTTACCCATATCATACCTCAATAGCAGCAAGTGTTTTACAATACAACAGGACCACAATAATACGTTGTACTTATTTTTTGATGTAAGTACATAGTACTTAAAGCCACTTAATATAAAGTGGGACCCACAACAGAAATATTTTCTGATATAACAATGTTGTTTCGTAAAACACTAAACAGCCTAAATAAATTTAAAAAAAAATTAAGCTACTGGTAACTATCAATTGTCTCAAAGAAGATAGAAGCAAGTGTAGAAGCAACTAGCAAGATGGAGTGGAAGTTTTTTTAATTACCAGGGATAGGCAAAATTAAGAATTTAAAGCTACACTGTGTGATTTTTGCCCCCATCTTGCGGTGAAAATGGTATATGACCATCCAGTGAATAGAAGTTTCTCTTCCTCTCCAAGATTAACATGGCTTCCAGTTCGACCTCATCCATGAGTGTTAACTCAAACGTAAACGCGAAAGGCGAAGCTTGAATTAACGGGTATGTCCCTCTTTGGCTAATGTACTTTCAAGATGGAGGGGCAACATGGCGACTGACATTAGAACCCTTTACCCGTATGTATTTTCAATGGCATATTATACACTCACGAGAATACTTTATTACTTGAACGAAGTAAAAATACATTAATGAGCACATATATTTTTGAAAGAACTAAGTGTTTTTAGCTAAGAATAAACTAAAAGAGTAACACAGTGTAGCTTTGAGAATTGACTCCCTTTTTGGATGTCAAGTTTCTCTATTGTTGTGTAACAACAATATTCTTTTCTTCACTATAAGTGTTGTATACACTATTGAAGCAGATTCTCTAACAAGAAAAAAAAATCTAGACTTAATTTTGTACATCAGGAATTATTTGGATCGATGTAGTCTCTGTTGAGTGACAGGTTGCACCGCCCACTGCGAACAGTAAACACGTCATTTGGGCACGTTAATTTAACAAGAATAATTATATGGATAAATTAATGGATAATTTATAATAAATACTGCAACATTCCAATAAAAACTAAGAACTTTTGATTTCATGTTAATTTGAATTATTAAAAAAAAATTACAATCCAGATAGTTTATACATGTATGTATAGGAGCAATTACTGGAAGTTTAAACCTAAGTTATTAGAATGCAAAACAGAGATGAGCAGGAAGCAATGTGTGCTGTCTCAGATAGGAACTTGCTGGAATTTTGCTTGTTCGGTCTGTGAATGCTGAGGACTGAGAGGAAATCAACTTTGAGCTCAGTTTACTGTCCAAAGCGAAACAAGATCGCAATCGTTTAAGACAATGTCGTGATCTTAATGGTTTAATTAAAATATAACACGATAAAATATTTGAGAAAACAGGAAATGCAGGCTTGACTTACACAGCCATCTTTGTGCCGGTGTATTACTTTAATAATGTCACATGGAAAGAGGCAATCAATTCATACTTAGTGTCTTTTGTCCACCGTATTACAATCGAGTCAATATTATAAGTTCACGGACCAGTAGCTTAAACACGGAAAACACACATCTACTGACAGTACATAACACAATTGACAAGTACAATCTGCACATGGACTTGGCTACTTACGTTTTGCGTTTCTCTCTCATTTGGGTTTTTGCTATAATCGTAAGTGATCCAACATCAGGTACAAGGAAAATACCACCACACAGAATATAGCACTGCCAAAAACTGTGAACTGTCTACTGAGCTTCATTTTCTCATACGAGTCCTGTACATTCACATGAAAAGGCAAACTTTTAAAGGCTGTGTGTTCGCGAGCGGTGGTCCCGTAGGTGACAGAAGGAAGAAGTGAGAAAGAAAGGTCTTTTCGCCATGAAGAGTTGCACGAAGGGGACACCTTTTCTGTCTGACGGCGGGGAAATGTCGAGTTATGTATCCATGGACCGAAATCCACTGCTACGTGTCTTCAAAGTTTTGACGACGCGGAAGAGTTTGTGTGATTCAGCAAATTATGATGGTCAAACAGGCAAAGGAAAGCGCTAACCAACCCTGCCCCCTTCCTGCGCTCACTGTGCTACAGTACACACACTCAGACAGAAGAAAAGTGAAGTGAGTGTGTGTGGAGTTGCGCCGCCTAACGAGTGAACACATCACTCACACATACACGCATCGCTCGCTCTCTCTCTCTCTCTCTCTCTCTCTCTCTCTCGTCTCTCTCTCTCTCTCTCTCTCTCTCTCTCTCTCACACACACACACACACACACACACACCTCACACACACACACATATCACGTATTCAGTATTATTTTCCTCAGCCCCATTTGACAGCTTTTGATCATTCATAAAGCCTGCTATATATAAATATCTGTTTTCGGTTGTTTTAATGAATAAATAGGGAATTTATAATAACTAAATGTGTATTTAGTGTTATGTAATATATTTTATGACCGTTAAAATGTATATTGATGGATAAATTATGACTTTATTAGATAATCAGGTGAAATTGTTGATGGTGTTAAATGTTTCCTTGATGTTTCAGGGTAGTAGTTTTTATTTATTTATTTATTTTTATAGGGAGTTTACGATAGGCTAACTAAACGTTTATTTATTGTTATTTATTGTATTTTATGACAGTTAAAATGAATTGACAGTTACAATATGATTTTATAAATTCTTAGATAATCCATAGACTCCTACTGTTTCAGGGCAGCAGTGCTGCTTTGTTATTTCTATGGTTAACAGGTTTAATGTGAAAATATGGAATGCATGATAACTACGTTTTTATTTTTATTTTTTTTATTTTATTTTATTTTTTTATTTTTTTGTCAGTGTATTATACATTGAATTGTATTAAAATAATTGTAACATATGAATGAATATATTAGATCAGGTAATATATATCTTGGGTACCATGTTTCCTCCAATCATTAGATTTCTTATGTTTCAGGGTATTTGACAGTGCTGTATTTTTCTGAAAATATTCTGGCCACTACTCTTCATTTTCAGTTCCATACAATTAATCCACTCTGAATTTACATTTCCTTGTGTCTGTCCTCCTACTTTAGAAGTACAATGTACCTATCCTACCCTATCCATCCCACCCCATTCAACCCCATCCCCATGACCCCATCCATGTCTGCTTTCTGTTTTGCAGGTGGGCTTTAAATTGCACACGTGGTGTTGCAGTTGGCTTACAGCTGCCTTGCTGCACCCGATTACAACGCTGACAATTATACTCACGGTTGATTGGTGGACGTGTGTCACGTGACTCTTAAGTTTCGTGGTGACGTTCGCAGAGTTTAGTTGACACAGGAGAAATCCAGGAACACAGGTACAGTCCTTTAATAGACGGCACATTCCATAAACTAAAACATTTTGTGATTTTTTTGCGCGACACGTGAGGAATAGAAGCGTTAGCAAACATTATAATCTACGCCCAGGAAGCAGCGGAGCTTGTCGACAAACATTAGTTAGCTTGTTAGCTGCTCTGAACTTGTATGAGGGCCGTAGTCGACTGAATTGATCCAGCTGATCAAATGAATCATGTAATTTGAGTGTTTCTTGAAGTAATAATCTGTTTTAGGGTATTGTATATTGTAATGGTTGCTTTTGATCTAATGTGCCAAGCGATAGCATATGTCAAGCTCCTTAATGCGTAATGTTGACGGATGTGATGTGATGCTGCAAACTACAGACAACAATAACATGACAGTGATGCGTTTTGATCTGACTGATCTAAGTTAACCTCCGTGATCTGTTCAGTATTAATGTGATCTGACAGGTTAGAAAGCTTTAATTCTTTCTAATCCTGGTCCTGGAGTAACACTGTATTGCACATTTGGGATATTTCCTGTATTCAACAAACGCCCATCATTGTTAGAGGCCCCAAGACCTAAACTGGATGTGTTTTAATAAGAGATTGAACTAATAACCAGTACTTAAAACACTACTGTGTTTTCAGCATCGAAGATTGAGAATCACAAAAAGTGACAAATGAGGAACGTCACAAACAATTCATCTCACATGACACAACAATATTAGTATCACAAGGCCAAGTTACAAGACTAAGTTACAATGATTAAAAAAAAAAAGATTTGTAGCTTATGCTTAATTTTAAGGTGTCATTGTTACAGTGTAATTATATATTTAAGTACTAAGTAATAAGCAACTTATATACTTACTATTGGGTTAGGATTTAGTTGAGGGTTAGTTGTATGTAATTATGCATAATTTACTGTTATTACTATGGTAAATACATTATGTAACAAGGACACTGTTAAATAGTGTTAGCGATTTTTAGAATAGATAAAGCTACAGGAAATGCCTTTATTTAACTTAAAATAATAATTTAATAATATATGAGCGTATGCCTTTTGTACAGTGGCCTTAAAAATATGTGGATGTATAAAGGTTAAGTTTACAGAATTTACAACAGCTTTGTATTTCTATGTTTTGGTGAATAATGAAATAATTAATCATTTTACTTTTTCTCCATTTGACCTGTACACAAGTAACCTCATTTATTATTTGTCAGCAAAAGTGCACAGGATGGTGGACTTTCAAGTTTTTGCCTCCCAACAGCTCTTTTCTGTTGTCAATGAGTACCGATTTCAGGAAACATTTAACTTTTTTAATGCTTAGACAAGTTTTATTACAAGCATTTCTATTCACCAGTAAATTGCCCCTTTAGTTTTTAACAATCTTTCTAATTCTGTTAGAATAGGAAAATACACACACACCACAACTACACTACCGGTCAAAAGTTTAGGGTTGGTAAGATTTTTTATGTTTTTAAAAGAAGTCTCTTCTGCTCACCAAGGCTGCAATTTTTCTGATAAAAAATACACAAAAAACGCAGTAATATTGTGAAATATTATGACAATTTAAAATTGACTTTTTTATTTTAATATATATTAAAATGTAATTTATTCCTCTGGAAAAAAGCTGAATTTTCAGGATCATTACTCCAGTCTTCAGTGTCACATGATCCTTCACAAATCACTCTAATATGATGATTTTATGCTCCAAAAACATGTATGATTATTATCCATGTTGAAAACATTTTTTTACATTTTTATTTCAGGATTCTTTGATGAATAGAAAGTTCAAAAGAACAGCTTTTATCTGAAATGGAAAGCTTTTGTTACATTAAACACTACCCTTTAAAAAGTTTGGGGTCAGTAAGAATTTGTATTTTATTTTTGGGGGAAATAAATAAGAAATCAATACTTCTATTCATCAAGGATGAGTTACATTGATGAAAAGTTACAGTAAAGACATTTATAATGTTAGAAAAGATTCTTAATTAAATAAATGATGTTCTTTGAACTTTCTGTTCATCAAAGAATCTTGAAATAAAAATTTAAAAAACTGTTTTAACATAATATAATAAATAATAATAAACATACATGTTTTTGGAGCATAAAATCATCATATTAGAGTGATTTGTGAAGGATCATGTGACACTGAAGACTGGAGTACATGATGCTGAAAATTCAGCATTTTTTCAGAGGAATAAATTACATTTTAATATATATTAACATAAAAAAGTCATTTTAAATTGTCATAATATTTCACAATATTACTGTGTTTTTTGTGTATTTTTTATCAAACAATTGCAGCCTTGGTGAGCAGAAGACTTCTTTAAAAACATAAAAAATCTTACCGACCCTAAACTTTTGACCGGTAGTGTATAATGATGGTGATGACACAGGAATGATATTTTTGGAATCGCATTCAGATTTTTTTTCCATCTGATGAACAGTACAAATATTGTCTGGATAGCCAATCAGAATCCACCAGATTTTAAGGAGCTTTAGTATTTAAAGTGTCAGACGACACACAATAACTGCAGCGCTGTATAATGAACAGAAGGTTAACGTCCATTGGAGTGGACTCTAATATAGCCATCTTTGTTGTGATCAGGCCTTTACTCGTCTGTTTCTCGTCAGGAATGGGTCAGGAGGCAGGAAAGTCTGCGTGGCCCAGACCAGCCGGAGGATACCAGACCATCTCAGGCAGGAGGTACGGCCGAAGACACGCGTATATCAGCTTCCGGCCGCTTCCAGATAAACAAAGAGCCACATCTGGCGTGGACTGTCAGAACATGGAGAGGACGAGTAGTCAAAAGGACCAGGCAGTGGGTACGTACCAGCTGGTGATGGAAACATTTAGTGCGTGATGAAACTAAAGAGCTACTCCACTTTAAAGGTGAAGTGCCATTTTCTTGCTACAAACATTGAAAAAAGGGAGTGCAAATTGGTATTGGTTGATAAAACTGATAGTCCCACCCCAAACTCAAGCCAAGCATTTAAATATGATTTAGTTGTCACTGATTACTGTATTAAAATGTTATATTTTGAAATGACTTATATTATTTTTAAAAATACGAAATCCGTGATCTGGAAAAGTGGAAAGGATTTTAAGATTTCACTGGTTCTCATGGTGAATAAACAGCTTTGTAATATTGGGAAATGAACCAGGGTTTTAAAGAGCTCAAATGTGTGTATGTGGGTTGTTCTGCTTCAGAGCTGAAACATTCATCACCTTTAAAAGGTGTAGATGGAAACCCTGTAGGAGACCATCTGACTTTATTATGCAAATGAGAATGATGAGGGTGGGTAGAAGAAAGTAGTTTGAATTTTTCTTTTTTTTATAAAGTGACCGTCAAGAAGTAGTTTGAAATCTTTATATATAGAGAGAGAGAGAGAAAGAGTGATTGTCAAGAAATGCCCAGGTCATATTTCACCCCTAAAACCAAAGGAAAACATAATAAAAATATGTACATGTCCTTTGCATAAAGAAAATAAGCCTGTTATTGGAGTATAAAACTTTTTCTTGACATTTTCTTGACAATTAAGCAAAGTAAAGTGTTCTTTTTGTCATTCTGTAATTTGATTAATAATAATTTTCTTTATAAAAACAATGTTTACACTAAAGTATAATTATGACAGTAGTATTTATTTTAATTAAGGTTTTTATAGTGTTCATCAATGTATTACAATAATGAATGAGTATTTTTATTTAGTTATTTTTAAATTACAGTAATTATTGTAATTTTGAAGGAAACTTCATCATCATGAATGAGACACAAAATATATATAAAATAGAAATAATTATTTTATTCTTTAAGAATTTGGGGACAAAATGTAACCTGGACATTTTTTTTGTGACTTCAACTTTATAGTGCATATATGCTTACTTCCATATACAAAAATAATTAAAGGAATAGTTCACTTAAAAATGAATATTCTGTCATCATTACTCATCCTCAAGTTTCTTTTTTCTGCTGAACACAAAGGAAGATGTTTTGAAGAATGTTGGTAACCAAAGCGTTGATAGACCCAATTGACATCCATAGTATTTTTTTCCTACAATGGAAATCAATGGGGTCCTTCAACTCTCTGGTTTCCAACTTTCTTCAAAACATCTTGCTTTGTTTTCAGCAGAAGAAACTAACTACTACAGGTTTAAAACCACTTTAGGGTGAGTAAATGATGACAGAATTTCTATTTTTAAGTGAAGTAGTACTTTAACTTCTATCCAGTGAAGAAAAAAAGAGTAACAACTTAAACATTTTCCCCTCTAGCGTCAAAGGCCAGCATTTCGTCAGTGCTTCAGACTATCCTCCCGACACCATGCACAAATTCGGTGCGCTCGGAGCTAAAACGCAGCTTCAAGTCAAGAGGGCCACAGCAAGAGGCAGTCATCATTGTTTCGAGTCCTAAAAGCACCCTCCAACCATTTTAAGAGACCAAAGACTGAACGGGTAGTGCCATACGACAAACAATATTGTACTGGTATAGAAAAAAGTGATCGAGCTAGAGTCTGGCCCATTAATGAAGACCGCAAACCTAACCCGGAAGCTCTGAGTTACATCAACATTGATGCCTATGAGCCTGACAGTAGCGGAGCTGAGGAGGAGGGCTTGAGTTTAAACCCGTCCTCTGGCTGCTCATAAGAGACTTGATGGTATTTGTGATTTGGGTGGAAATATAGATTCGCTTGATGATTCACATCCTGATATCTTTCCAAAAACAAGTAAACGTTCAGCGCAAACGGTACCTTCTAAAACTTCAACAGAACTGCATTGTGAGGAACCAGATTTTCGAAGAACTGTACAAGCAAATGGGAACGTTGGTCAGTCGTTGGTTGGTGAAGACCAAGCTCTGAATGGTCACGGGGTTACGGCCAGCGCTGGAGCCGTTTCCTATATGAGCACTGAAGAAACATTACAGTCCGAAATGGTTGTGAGGCCAAAAATCCGCAAACAGACGAGCGAGACTCACCTTGAAAGGAGGAAACGTTCAGAGAAAGAGGAAGTGAGCCATTTGTCGGGCTCAGCGGACAGAAACAAGTGTGGCTCGGCACCTCCGGGTTTCCTCGCACAAACAAGCCCTGAAAATGAGTTCCTCTTTGATTTTCCTCCCATGAGTGACCTCTACTCCAAGGACACTAAAAGTGTGAACGATGATAACACTAATGATGATGATGTACAATATCTGGGAAGATCTAGAGAAGTTTGAGCCATCTACAAAGGGTGATGAAAGGTACAGTATGTATTGCATGTATCTCAATGCAGTAGATTGCACTAAAATATTTAATTGTACAGATTAGTAATCTGCATGAAAATAAATATGTGCTTCATAATATTATATAAACAGAGAATCGCTGCATCAATGCCAATGTTCATCATTACTCATTAGTAACACAGCTGGTGTGATGAGACTCTAGTGGTTGGTTTTTCACAAATGGGTTACACATTGATGTCATTACCTTATTTAGCTTCTTTTTATTTCTTTTTACATAATAGCAGAAAATCTTTTTCTGAGAAAAGAGAGAATATTAGATGTTATAAACTTTTACACTTTCCTTTTTTCACGAGATTTAATTGGTTTTGAAAGTATTTTATGTTTGCTAAGGCTGAGTTTATTGGTTAAAACATAAAAAAAAAATATTATATTTTAAATATTAATATTATTACTTTAAATATTATTACATAGTGTCTTTAGTGTCATATAATTTTTCGGACATCATTCTAATGTTCTGATTTGGTACAGAGAAACGTTATTACTTATTATCAATGTGCATTCAGCATTCATTTTATTTTGTAATATTATAGACGCGTATGTCTTTCCAGCAGTGTTGGGATGTAATGCATTACTAAGTAATTCATTACTGTAATTTAATTACATTTTCTTTAGGAAAAAGTAAAATAAGGGATTACTCTTAATTTCTGTAATTTAATTAGTTACTTCCTATGTAATTGCATTAAATACCATATAGACTATAGAACAATTCTATATTAAACTATATTGGATTTGACATAAAAATAGTTAAATGTATGGGGTTTTTTTTCATAACCTCTATTTAAATACTTCGATCAGTTCAGGAATAATTCATGCAATTTTTTATTATTTATTTTAAAGATTTAAGAGCAGTTTCATGTCTATCCTTGCATTGTTCAACTGTTTCAGTTTGATATGGGATTTAGAAACTAATTAGTAATGCAATACTTTTTAGAGAGAGTAATTAGTACTGTAGGTTCTAATTAATTACTTTTTTTTTTAAAGTAACTTACCCAACACTGTTGTGTGAAAGGAGGCTACTGTCACTTTTAATAAATTTAATGCATCCTTGCTGAATAAAAGTATTAATTTCTTTAAAAAAATCATTCTGTTCCCCAAGCTTAATAATTGATTAGATTTCGATTCAGTTGAAGAAAAAGCATATTTTTAATTCGCACTATAACAACCAAAAGCATAAAATTTAGCTCCCACATTTTGTTTGCAATCGGTACCTATTTTGCAATCTTTTAATTATATTTCTATAGCATAGTCATTTTCTCAATTTTTACATCACTACTTTTGAATGTATTCGATAAAGCTAAAAATTTACTACACTTACTACTTGTACATGTTTGCTTGCTTATATAGGAAATTACTAAATCACCCATATCAGTTACAAAAATTGCAAACTCAAGTGGACGAATCTCACTTTGTCAAGGTTAAACCCCTCCTTTTAGGACTGTTTGTTGAAAAGGAACAACATTTTAACTAGAGCCAGACCGATATATCGGCAGGCCGATATTATTCGGCCGATATTAGGCATTTTCCAAACTATCGGTATCGGCAGTTATAATGGCCGATAAATGAATATTTCAAAAATAAAACAATAAAAACGGACGAAACACACTTGAACCATGTCATGAGTGTTGGAGTTGTATAGTTTGTCCACCAGAGGGCACTCTACACTGTCCCTGTTGGCAACACTCGTTGAGTTGGTCACGAGACATACTTGCTTGAATAACAATTAAAAGAACATCCCCATCAGTTCTCTTAACTCAAATAAGCATGACAAAATTTGTGACTATCATGTCTAGTTTTGCTGCTGTTAAATAAGCCGAGAGTGAAGCGAAATTAGTTAGTAAGTTGACGTTACGTTGTTACAGTGTAGTTGGCTGACTTAAATTTATTAAATGTCTTAACTTCTGTCTTAAATTTTGACAATGTGACTGAAGTATTTCTTTAATAGCGCGTGACCATTATAGCAATGAGACTAATCGCCTCTCCTTGGCCTGTTATATTAAAAATTTATGTTTTACACTTTGCAGTATGACATCATCCATTGCTAAATTATGGCTCATCATAGACTAGCTAACCACAAAGCTTAGCTAATGCCACTATCAGTCTGTTCTGTTGTGACAATAAAAGAAAAAAGTTTGTTTTTAAAATGCATGATCATATTATTTTACTTAACTCATAAATAACTACAAATAACTAATGTTAGGGAAATCTGTTAATGTTTTGTTGCGCGTTCGGGAAAAAAATAAATGAAAATATCGGCCGATATATCGGCATATCCAAAAAATATCGGTATCGGCCTTCAAAATCCTTTTATCGGTTCGGGCTTTAATTTTAACTTGGTTCTTTGTGAAAAGTCGCTCATATAATGTAAGTCAAGGATGAGTTTGGGCATTTACTGTGAATGCTTGATGAGGTATACACTCAGCAGGAAATGAGTGAGGTGCCAAAGGTGTTCATTCTGCATGCCAAGACTCTTCAGCTAAGAGGATTACCTTGACTTTTACGAGGTGTGCTGTGCTCACGTGTGTGTGTTTGTGTGCATGTGCGTGTATCCTGCTCTGTGTTTAAGCAGCAGCTCAGAATTCAGCGAGGGAGAGTGGTCGGCTTCGTGGACGTCCGACTCTGGGCTGGAGAAGGAGAGGTGCACAAGTGAAGAAAGCTGGGAGACTCTGCCTGGCATGGATGAGCCTCCTGGAAGCAGCAGCAGTCTGGAAGAAGTGCCTTCTCTCAACCTCGCTCTAGAGTAAGCACACAAACTCTGAACACTTTAAGTAATATTGCATGTTTTTTACACTTTAGTAATTGCATGTTAATAATTTGGCACAATGGAGAATAAAACAAGTTTTAAACAAACATCAGTAATAAAGGCACCAGAAGTAAGATTAAGTCCATAAAGTATGTGTAAGTTTTGACATTATTTAGATGTTGACCAAGTGGGGCAACCTGGCTTACAGTTTCTTGAAGCCAATACGGAAGTGACTTAAACTGCAATTCATCAATTGGCAGCTAGAGACAGGCTGCAAAAGAGAGTCAATCTCATATACTCCCCATGTTAATATGCCCAATTTATCAGCACAAAAAAACAAGTTTACAGCCTGTTTCAAAAAGTGGTTTTGGTCTATATAGTTAATACAGTTGCCATCCTTCATGACAACTGTGAGGGGCGTGGATTTTTTTATAGCTCATCCATTTAAGTTAGATTTACATTTATTCATTTAGCTGACGCTTTTATCCAAAGCGACTTACAATTGCTATATGTGTCGGAGGTCGCACGCCTCTGGAGCAACTAGGGGTTAAAGGACAACTCCGGCGCAAGAATGAACCTTTGGTCTAGCACTCACCGGCCACTTTATTAGGTACACCTGTCCAACTGCTCGTTAACACTTAATTTCTAAGCAGCCAATCACATGGCGGCAACTCAGTGCATTTAGGCATGTAGACATGGTCAAGACAATCTCCTGCAGTTCAAACCGAGCATCAGTATGGGGAAGAAAGGTGATTTGAGTGACTTTGAACGTGGCATGATTGTTGGTGCCAGAAGGGCTGGTCTGAGTATTTCAGAAACTGCTAATCTACTGGGATTTTCACGCACAACCATCTCTAGGGTTTACAGAGAATGGTCCGGAAAAGGAAAAACATCCAGTGAGCGGCAGTTCTGTGGGCGGAAATGCCTTGTTGATGCCAGAGGTCAGAGGAGAATGGCCAGACTGGTTCGAGCTGATAGAAGGGTAACAGTGACTCAAATAACCACCCGTTACAACCAAGGTGGGCAGAAGAGCATCTCTGAACGCACAGTACGTCGAACTTTGAGGCAGATGGGCTACAGCAGCAGAAGACCACACCGGATGCCACTCCTTTCAGCTAAGAACAGGAAACTGAGGCTACAATTGCACAAGCTCATCGAAATTGGACAATAGAAGATTGGAAAAACGTTGCCTGGTCTGATGAGTCTCGATTTCTGCTGCGACATTCGGATGGTAGGGTCAGAATTTGGCGTCTACAACATGGAAGCATGGATCCATCCTGCCTTGTATCAACGGTTCAGGCTGGTGGTGGTGGTGTCATGGTGTGGGGAATATTTTCTTGGCACTCTTTGGGCCCCTTGGTACCAATTGAGCATCGTTGCAACGCCACAGCCTACCTGAGTATTGTTGCTGACCATGTCCATCCCTTTATGACCACAATGTACCCAACTTCTGATGGCTACTTTCAGCAGGATAATGCGCCATGTCATAAAGCTGGAATCATCTCAGACTGGTTTCTTGAACATGACAATGAGTTCGCTGTACTCAAATGGCCTCCACAGTCACCAGATCTCAATCCAATAGAGCATCTTTGGGATGTGGTGGAACGGGAGATTCGCATCATGGATGTGCAGCTGACAAATCTGCGGCAACTGTGTGATGCCATCATGTCAATATGGACCAAACTCCCTGAGGAATGCTTCCAGCACCTTGTTGAATCTATGCCACGAAGAATTGAGGCAGTTCTGAAGGCAAAAGGGGGTCCAACCCGTTACTAGCATGGGGTACCTAATAAAGTGGCCGGTGAGTGTAATTACATATTGTTACCAAGTCAACCGTTATCTGAGATTCGTTTTCATGATTGCCGAATGTAAATAGTTTTATCTATAAAAACAGTTTAGCCTATAATGCTATTATAACGCTAGTATATTGGGCATAGATTAATGACAAATAAAAATCGCTTGTTATTACCACTAACAAGGCTTCAAAATAGCCCCACAGTAACACGGTAGCATAATAAGGGTCCCTACATTCAAACCGAAGCATTGAGAACTTTGTCAGTGTCCATACAGTTTAATAAAAAGATATTTAATCCACACTGTCAACTTCACGAATACAGGAAGAAGCCATCTTTGAAATATAGTCTCTACCAGTCGATCTACGATCGCCAATCCAAGTGCGCTCGTGAGATGTGAATAAGGTGATAAGGTGAGCGCGACCAGTAGGCAACATGTACATATTGAAGACAAGAAAATGGTTCGTGTTTGTGTTTCTTCCAAAAACAACGGACTATATGAGATTCTGCACAGTTCAGCGCACTTGGATCAGCGTTCGTAGATCGACTGGTAGAGACTATATTTCAAAGATGGCTTCTTCCTGTATTCGCGAAGTTGACTCTGTGTATAAAATATCTTTTTATTAAACTGTATGGACACTGACAAAGTTCTCAATGCTTCGGTTTGAATGTAGGGACCCTTATTATGCTACCGTGTTACTGTGGGGCTATTTTTGAGCCTTGTTAGTGGTAATAACAAGCGATTTTTATTTGTCATTACTCTATTCCCAATATACTAGCGTTATACTAGCATTATAAGCTAAACTGTTTTTAGAGATAAAACTATTTACATTCGGCAATCATGAAAACAAATCTCAGATAACGGTCGACAAGGCAACAATGTGTAATTAGACCAAAGGTTCTTTTTGCACCGGAGTTGTCCTTTAAGTGTCTTGCTCAGGGACACATTGGTGTCTCACAGTGGATTCAAATCAGGGTCTCTCACACCAAAGGCATGTGTCTTATCCACTGTGCCATCACCACCAGTTATATTAAGCCTTAAAGTTCTGCATAAATAAGGGTGTGGCCACTCTTAGCTGTCACTTCACCTCAGCTAATCCCGCCTCTTTGACCATTTTCGGTTATCTGGGAGTGAAGCGATGCCAAGATGGCGGCGGTCGGCTTCTCTTTGCCCTTCAGAAACACACGGGTGACGTTGGGATGTTTTTTCACAGTCTATGATATTTACAGGCGGCAACAGGATAATACATCTTTATGCTCCGTTTCAGTTAAAATGACAAATGCATACTCCAGAGAGCGCTCCACAAGATATGTTTGATTAGACCATCTGGATGCTCAATTTATCGTGTGTAAGCACATTTTACACAGCTTATATGCACTAATATCACGATTAAAATCGCACACACAGAATTATTCAGAAGCGCAGAAATATATTGTAAATGCTTTTCTGCGATTTATCAATAAAATAGCTTCGAAAGTGAAAAGTTATAGCATCTATTTCTTAGTAACTAAAACCCACAGCTATACCCACTATTAGTAGAGCGATGCCTCCAGGTGCAATTCACAATTAATCGCTCTCTCTCTCTCACACTAATGCATTCATATAAAAGACAAAAGAGCTGATAACAATAAGCTGTTATGTATGAGCGCTGTCATATGCCGTAGCTGTGCACAAGGCAACCCGCATCGAGGTTCAGGCTTTGTTCATCAGTGACGGCATCAGCAACTAGCCGACTCAACTTTCATCCACATAAATGTCGAATTAAAAAAATCTGAAGTCGTTCAACCCATACTAGCTGGGAACTTATGATGGTTGATACTAAGAAGACAATACTGCAGACCGGTTGCATAGACTGCTTAGACTCAGTCTTACAAGTTAGTCATCTAAATATTTTCATCAACTTTTTAATGTCCGTTACATAGAGTAAAATCTGGCTTATTTGAATTGGAAAAGTTAGATTGATTGGTTCTTTAAATTCAGTCTTGACATAGTGGTTAAAAATTATGTAACTGGCCCCTGATCGCAATCACATGCCTTGTGACAAACCTTTTTTAATGTATTGTACAACCCATGAATAACTGTTTAGTTCTTCTAAAGCCTGGCAGAGAGTGTGCTGATTGAATTTAGAAATTACTACAAATAGACAGAAAGCCTAAAAATACTCAATTTCATTAATTGAAAAGCATCTTGCATTTTTATATAAAGGATAGTTGAACCAAAGCCCAGTGAGCTGCCTTACTAGACCACATATATTGAAAAAGAAAAAAAGTTTAAACTCCTATGCTTACCAAGGCTGTAACAGTAAGGCTGTTACATAGTTCACTTTAAAATAAGCTTTCTATTTTAATGTTAACTTTATTCCTGTGATGGAAAAGCTGCTTCATTACACCAGAAAATCATTCTAATATGCTAATTTATTGCTTAGTATTATTATTACTTACTGCTTAATATTTTTGTGGAAACTATGATAAAATGGTTTCAGACATTTATTTTAAATTAGCTTTTTTTTTCCGGGAACATTTATAAATGTCTTTACCGTCACTTTTGATAAATTCAATGCATCTTTGCTGAATAAAACATTCATTTTAAAATCATATCTCACTGACGATGTTGGCACAAACAGAACTGTTGTCTGGACTTGATTTAATAAATTGGCCATTGAGATTTTTCTCCACTTTCTGATAAATGAGTCTGTCTACACACTACAGCATACATGTATTACTGCTCTTATTCTAATATCTTTAGTCACACAGAACCCAATGAAACAAGTCAAATTAACTTTTAAATGTGTTTCAAATATTAAGGCATCCCTAAAAACTTGTTTTTCTGCTGTCCTGTGCTTGTGTGTGGTGTTTAGAGAGCAGACACCTCTGGGAGGAGGCGAGATCCCCTGGCTGATGTATAATGAAGACTCGGGCAGCAGCAGCGATGAAGACCCTGATGGTGTCAGTCAGTTTGTGCACCCTGGACTCTTTATCCTGGATGGAAACAATAACCTGGAGGATGATTCCAGCATGAGTGAAGATCTGGACACAGAGTGGAGGTCAACAAACCTAATATACAACATCAAAAATGATGCAATGTCATCCTTTAACTCCTAAGCCCCCGATATACTCGCAGCAAAGTTCTTTTTTCGTTCTTCACTTAGGGGTAAAAAAGAAGTTGGAAATATCCTTTTGCCGCGGTATACTGATAGCGATATATCCCGACACCACGCTCTTGGGAGCGAAGTTTAGATGAAGTAATTGACGACAGGCCGTTGAATTATTCACTCCACGAAGCCGTTACACCTCGGGTGTGCATTATTTTTTTTTCAAATAATTCGACGGCTTGAAGTCAATTATTCCGCTTGTACTAGTTACCACACCTCAAAACATTGTTCATATGATGCATATCAAGACATTTGTCAAGCTTTTGTCATTAAAACGCTCTTGTACATAGGACTAATTTCTTACGCATCTAATCCCATGCCTCCGCTGCTAATTCCAAAACGTCATTTTCCGAGTTTGTACGGAGGTTTGAGCCACTGATGGCAGACTAATGATGGGGGACACACTTACGACTCGCTGAAATATTCGAAGACCGGACTGTTTCCGTTGACTTCAGCAGGTCAACACCAACTGTGAACAATTGCACACCTTAGAACATTCTAAACCAATCAGAATCAAGCAAAACGATAAAACGATAAAATTGAACAGAGCAGCCAAGAAAGCATCCGATTATGGTTAAGTGGATATGTTTGTGCAAGATCTGCAATTTGGCATTCCAGTCAAGTCACATTTATGTATATAGCACTTTATGCAAGAGGTTGCTTTAAAGCAAGGATTTGAGAGCATGTCAGGGGGAGGCGCGGAGTATCAGGCTCACGATATGACGATATAAATCGATAGGGATTTATCTGTATCTAAATATATCCGTGAAGCTCAGGACTACACAATAGCGCAGCAGAGAAACTTGGATGAATGAGGAGGAGCGGGATGTGCTTGATTATGAGTTATTAAAAGCACAATAAACTAAGACAGAGAATTCATCAGATTTCTTTGGCCCACATCCATCCAAAGTGCTGAATTCAGCTCACTTGCGTGGCTTATTGTGCTTGAACGGTTAAATGCACACATTTATGTGTCAAAATGGGGCGCAACCATGAATGTTTTCACTGTCTGACTTTTAAAAACCGTTTTAAAGGAAGCAACTGTACAGTATTAAACATGAAAAACAGTGTCAGTGTCTCTTTCGATTAGAAATACAACTTCTTCTATAAAGCAACTCTCAAGGGTGTCTCACTCAAGTGTGTTTTTACTTCGTCACATCAGGTCGTTCTTAGTATATCGGGGTGTTTGCAGAGTGAATCTCACGAAACGTAAAAAACGCTACAAACCTTTAAATTAAAAGGAAAATGACATTTGATTTTATTATTTTTACCATTGTGACTTTCATTTATTTTCATTCCATTACCATAATGCAAGAAACTCATTCTTAATCTCATTCATGGTAGTATTTGTTGTACTGCCTTGTTTTTATGCTGATTTAAATAGTAATCTAACATTTTTACTTTAATACAATAATTCAACTTAATGTTTTAAACCTTTATGAATAATGGGAATTACGCATTATGGTAAGAGGGAAATATGCTTTAATTTCATGAAAATAATGTCATGGCCCTAACAATGGGCTTAATTTTCTGTATGCTAAATAATTCTTGGTTGAAACATGACCTGAAAATGTTTTCATGAGATTTAACCCACCAAGCATGTCTAAAATATGAAAATCGTCTGTTATAAGAACATTTTACTGAACCGTTTTGATTGTGTTAGCTGCAACAGGAAACGAGAGAGGATGAATTTTAAAGTCCTTTGTTGTTTAGGTTCCTTGATGAATTTGGTGATGGTTTTGGGATGGCTCAGGCAATCTCTTACGTGGATCATTCCCAGCTCCTCACTTACATGGCATTAGAGGAGCGCCTCGCACAGGCTATGGAGGTGAGGGTCCTTATTTTGCTTAATCGTGCAGTCTGTTGTGATATCACTGTTTGAATCACTGCAGTCTAACTGTATTAGGTTTTGAGGGCTTTAAGAGTCAGGTTCATTTTTTTAAGGAAGAGTACCTTTTGTACATCATCAGGGCCCATTTTTATTAATGTTTGAATTAAATGGAGCCTTAAGACCTGTTTTAATTGGATTATTGTTCATTTCTTAATGAGATGAAAGCATAGTAGTCTTCCATGATTAATGCTGCTTTTTCATGAACAAATAAATATTGTATTTGCATGAACAGCTAAGTTGTTCAAATAAATGATCCATCTTAATTCAACCCAAAAAGACAATATTGAGAAATTGGACTCGGCAAACAGCAAACTTAATTGATTTCAGCCAATGAGAGCGCACACTAGAAGTGTAAGGCTTAACGTATAATTAACTCTCTTCTATCTTTATCCAGAGGAAATTAAATATGCTAATTTGTTGTGTTGTGTTGCAGGCTGCACTGGCTCATCTGGAGTCTTTAGCTATAGATGTGGAGCAGGCTCATCCCCCGCCACTGAACAGATCATCGACTGCCTACCACAGATCACCGTGCATGCCGAAAACATTGGTACTACTGCTGTTACTTGTAGATACATAAAGTGCACATAATACGATTCAGCAGTCACCATCAGTAGAATTTTTTTAAGAGGCTTATTTCACCATTACACCATATTCAGAATATTCCACCTCAAATGTCTTAAAGGTGATCTAAGCGATGTGTCACGTTTTTTAGGCCAAAACATTTTTTGTCACATACAGCAAACATCTCCTCACTATCCGCTAGCTGCCTGTCCCCTAAACACTGTAAAAAAAAACGGCGGTCTATGCAGACAACCAAGGCTCCACAAATGGCAACAAAGACAAACTGCGGTGACCCGTCCACAAAACATAACAAACTGTTCCAGCCAATAACTGACAAGAAGCCCCTGGGGGTGGGGTTTGGGTGTCAGTGCAGATGAGGAGGAGGGAGGGTCTATCTACCTCCGTTTTGTTTGAAAATACTTTAAACGTCAACAAGAAGTCACATCACCCGACATAGCTTCAGAGAACCTTTAATCTTTGTGTCCAGACTATATACTAAGGTGGGTAGAGCATCAGTTCCCAGCAGGGGGTCGTGGCCCACAAGGTTTGAGCAATGAGCATTAAATAAAAGTCCTTAACTTTTTTTTTCTGTTCAAAATTTACAAAATGTATACAATGAGCGAGTTCATTATGAATCCATTTTCCAATCCGTGTTTTTGTCTTATCCTAAACCACTTTGGTACACCTATTATAAGTGTTAAATTGGGACTATTTTACACTGGTTCGGGTCGAATGCCAGCTGCGGAGTAGCCCAGTACCTGCGTGACTCGTCATAGACGTACACAGAGAGGTAGTTCCGGCTACACGTTTTTTTTTTCGAAAGACACATTATACTGATAATAAATGCAAGTTTACTATCGCTCGCTATAGCGCCAAAAGCGTAAAAATTAAAGCCTTATACTCACATATAACATGCAAGTATTGAGGCCCCAGACAACAGTCATTTAGTAATAGCCTATATTCTTTCTTTTTTTTTACCTACACACCACTGTGAATATTTTTGGTTTTGCATTTCAAATAGCTTCTCCTAGACTTACGTTTTTAAATTACAAAGGGCCTACTGATATTTTTGTTATTGTATTTTCAATATTATAGGCTATTTTTTGTGCATAAACATACAGTTTATTTGAAAAAAACATATTTTGTCATCCTTGCTGCAAGCTTACAAGAGCGATAATATCATTAAATGTGAAGGGGGGCCCTAAAATAATTTCTTGGGGAAAAAGGGGTCTCAGATAGCCTGACTTCGTCATACTCATATTCTATTGAGAATATGAGTCTGAACCGCTTCATTGGGCTTTGATTATGAGGCGTGTCTTTAACCGAACCAGGAAAAAAACAAAACTCTGCACTCAATTGGATAGTCGGTAGACCTACAACCTGTCAGAGCAACGCAGTAAGTCAAATACTTTGCATTTCACAGTTGTCAACAGAACTTACTTATTTTAGAAGTAAAATAACGAGTGTTGCTTCTTTTACTTGGTCCTTCATGAGTGCGACCAAAGGAGAAACCACAACGACCACAGGATTTTCATTACGTCCCAATGAAAACCGTCAGAGCCAGCTGATAAGTTACACTCGAAGGACGGCAAAGATATCTTTCCGATCGACAAATGCCTTGATTGCAGTTTTCTGTTTGTCTATTAAAATTAATGCGCTGTCGATTCATTTTATAACAGACGCGATAGCGGAATCTATACATCTCAATTCTCCAGCTGCAGTCATCTCTGAGAGAAACCAGTTAAGCGCGCGGCTCTTGATAACGTGATGATTACGTCCCCGAAGATCACCTGTCCATCATTGTATAAAGCCCGCCCTGGCAATTTGATTGGCCCGAACGTTTTTTGCCAGATCATAATTACTCCTCAATGGATTGAGTCCAGGCTAGCATCCAGGCTAGGTCTCAGACAAAAAAAGGTTGGGAATCACTGGGGTAGAATACCGAAAAACTCTACTTCAGTAAGTTACTTCAGTAACCGATACAAAAACATATTTAGATTGAAAAGATTTTATTTATATAAATTATTGTTATTATCATTAATTGGATATCTTTGCAACAAACAATGAAGAACCATTATTTCTGGCATTTCATATGTAGCACCAATATCATGTCCTTTAATTTATCTAATAATCCGAAATGTAGCTGTATACTGTACATTATTATACAATGTCGACCTGCAGAGTTTACGTTTCAAGGCATGTAAAGGGAACACTGAGACAGAGGAGTGGCCACCAGACGCCTATCTGACGAAACTTTTGTGCATAGAGCACGTGGATAACAATTTAAATTGTCTCAAACTTAAAAAAAAAAAAAAAAAATATTAATAAAAGAATTGCTTTCCTTATCTAGTTCTTTTCGAGTTCACCCTCAAGAGACACGAGTTTGGACTATGTCTGAGGTTTCAGGGATACGCCACCATTTTTTTCTAGCGGAAACTCTGTGTACTCCTTTTTTGTGCAGATACGAACACCAGATGAGAAATGTTTTTCACAAGACTCAACACAGATTGGATGCTGGGAAAGTAATGCTCGCAACACTAATGTCCCACTTCAACTTTATGGCCTGAGTGCATTTGGGGTGATTAATCTGCTTTGGAAAGCATAAAATGACTTCAGTTTCACCCATAATGACTGAAATGAGTAATTTGATGTGTGCGTGACTGGATCCAGACATGTTTAAATATTTGGTTTGGTGTCAAAGGTTATGATGGAAAGCAGAGTTGTGTTTTACATACATTGACATGCCCTCTCTCTTTGGTTCTGCAGAGCAGGAGCAGTGCTGTGCCATCTGCTGTTGTGAATACCGTCAAAGATGAGTATTGCAACCCTGCTTCCGTGCCGCCACATGTTCCATAAACTCTGTGTCACTCTCTGGCTCAGAAAGGTATTGCTTTTTTTTCTTGGAGCTTGTGAAAGAGCCAAAAAAAACAGGCTAGTTCAGCCCGAAAATGAAAATTCGGTCATCATTTACATTGCCTCGTGCCGTTTTAGAACCTGCAAGACTTTCATTCATCTTTGGAACACGATTTAAAGACATTTTTAATATTCTCTTGTTCTTTTTTGTCTCTCCATTTGAAAGTCCATGCAGCTGAAATTATCATGCATTGAAGTACAAAAGGACACTGTAAAAGCTATCCATATGCATCAAATGGTTTAATCCAAGTCTTCTGAGGTGACATAATTACTTTTATTATTTACAATGGTCAGTGCACCTACATTTAGCTCATCAAATATGGAAAACGAAAGCTTGGGCGAGAACCGACCCCATTGGTTATCATGCCACATGCAAGCACCTTTTAACTTTCATTGCCCATATTTGATTTTCTGGTTGTCCAAAATCGAACATTTTAAAGCATAAACATTTTGGTTATGTTGACTTCATTCAAAATATCTTCACTTGTGTTTTGAAGATGAACAGAAGGTTAATAGGTTTGAAAGTAAATGATGACAGAATATTTTTTGGGTGAACTATCCCTTTAAGCTTATATTAGCCATGTTTCCATCTACTTGTCAATCGAATTATCTGAAGTTCGGTTAAAAAACACATGCGAATAAAGCTGGTGAAAGTGTGTTTCCATCAAACGGCTTTAAAGCGAATAAAAACCTGTACGTAATGACGTCACATGCTGTTTTGCGATCAAATTGGTATATCGAATTGATTTGAGACATTTTAAGGTGTTTCCATTCATTTTCGCACTAAATCGAACAACATTCAAGCAAACTTTTGCGAACAAAGTTTTGTTAGACAAAACGGATCATGCCATCTACCAACAAATGATCAAGTATTTCACAAGTTGAAGCCTAATAATGCTTACCGGTATGTGCCAGCTGATAGCGACATATGTATGGGATAATGTATATGCGAGGCGGTTGTTAGCCTGAAGGGTTGTATTCGCTATAACAACCGCCTCACTATATATTATCCTGCTTATTACATATAAATCAACCAAATAAATAAATACATCAATAATTTGACACAAAATATTGACTTAAAAACGAGTTTATTGATTTAAAAACGAGTCATGGCAACGGTGTGTTATAGCAGCGCCGCAGTCTGTTAACCAGAAATAACAGACCACATTATACATTAGAACGTAAAAACAAGCAAAACTAACCTAAGAAAAAAACGACGCTATAAACATTACTATGTTGATGCCGATGCACGTAAAAGCCCGACGACAGCGGAGAGTGAATGTGGTGTGGGAACGACAGTGCCATCAGTTCTGGGAGATCGTGGTTCATAACCCTTTGGTTGAAGCATTTTTTATTTTGTATTGCTTTGTCCACTTACATCTGTCTTTGTTGACATCCGCCATGTGTGCGCAAACAGACTGGCCGGAAATGAACTCGTCTTCTGACGTGTTGCAACCATAAAAGGTCATAAAACTTAATCGCAATTCATTATTTATTCGGCAAATAACGTTTCCATCAGCTTTTATCGCATTAGCCGTATATCGATCAAGAGAAAATCCGATGAGACCGATCGTATTTCATTTGAGTCGATTTTCATGAAATTTCATCGAATTTTACTGTTTCCATAAGGCATTTTTCATTCGATATCACTTAATTCGGATAAAAACGTGCGATGGAAACATGGCTATTGACATAACTTTATTGTATTTACCGAATGTTGTCTCCTCATGATTTTCAGTCTGGCACGTGTCCAGTGTGTCGCCACGTTCTGACCCCAGAAGCGACCCGATCCCTCGTTCTTTAAGCTCCGAACAAGAAACGCCACCATCCAGTCACAGTGCGTCTGAGGGAACGTGTTGAACGGCAGTCACACACCCATCTAAACAATCCTGCAGAGACGTACTTAAATAATAAATAACCAGTCTCACTGAGAAATTCCCATCTTAATATTTCTTTGCTGGAATGTAGCGGCCAGATAACATTTAACCTAGCGACTTGTGCTGCAATTCATGGTCCAAACGTGGCGAACTAAAACTTATTTTCTGAGAAAATATGAATACGTATATATTCATAGGAAGCATATTTATTCATGTTTCAATTAAAATGTTTTTGTACATCAAGGCTAAACATATTTACCTGTATTTAACTTTTCACATGTCGTGTCAAGTAAAACGTTCAATTGCAATCCCTCAATAAAGCTCACATTTGGTTCAAATAGTCATTTCTTTTATCAATTCAGCATCAAAATATCTTCCAAATGTGTTTGCTACCCTGAACTCTCTTCAGATATCTATTCAGAGTACATTCAGCTGCATTGTTACATCCAGACTTAGGCGCACGTAGCTGGATATGAATGATAATGGCTGTGCGATTCTATTTCACTGTGGTTCATAAACATATTTGTATAAATCATCCAAATGATGGGCTGCTGAATAGATAGTTTTCACAAAAGCACCTTTGGGAGCAATACCATTTCTAGAGGGCTGACAGTCTGAACTGGAAAATATGATGGTGGGGGACTACAAATACGAGATGGCTTTGTGCAGTTTACTGCAAAAGCAATTGGCATGTATTCAATGTCCTGTTATTTAGCGGCGGCAGCTCGTATCTTTGGAGGAAACCATCACTGAGTAATACACAGTGAAAGGTAGAGGTGTGTGTGTGTGGCAGTAGCCCACAAAAATCACATGTACATTCCCTTACACATGTGTAAAGAAAAGACTGCCCAGAGTATGTGTAAGATAAATTTCAGATTTTTGAATTTGTGAAAATGTTCTTATGCAACTTGCATGCACAATTTTGTGTGAATGAAACCCAATGTCCTTTAGAGAGAAAACTATTAGATAAGCCTATCTCACTGAAGTGAGTACACCCCTCACATTTCAGCCAACATTTTGGTAGATCTTCTCAAGGGACCGTACTATTGAAATGAAACTTGGGTATATTTTAGAGTAGTCATTATGCTGCTTGTATGGGCGAATTCGGCGAAACTACCGGAAGTAAGCGGGCGCCATAACTGAGCTGTTGCTGGGTAGCATTGCGCCATTGCCTCCTATTGTTTTAGTTGCAACTTGCGTCCACTAGAATAAACAGCCAGCGAATTACAACTGTCACTAACGTTACAACTTTTATGATGTTGAGTGGGAAAACATGTTCCGTTATAAATAGTTTCAATGGTGGCAGTAAAATTTCAAATTGGAAGAGATAACATTGTGAGCTACATAAAATACCCCGGGTCGACTGTCCCTGTCTGGTGCCATACGGTTCTGCTGGTATTATTAAAGGGGTGATGAACTGAGAAATCAAATTTTCCTTGAGCTTTTGACATCTAAGAGGTCATCATATTATAAGAATATCCTGTAAGTTTCAGAACTGAAAACGACCTTGTTAGTCCAATAAAAGCTTTTATTGACACCAGCCTCAACAAACGTCTCGTTTTTGAAAGTGTGGAAGTATGACGTCAATGACGCTAAAACCCCACCCGCTCATCAACGCCTACTTCAACACGGCCGGTTTAGCCCCGCCCACTGATTCGCGCATTCACGCATAGGAACAAAAGCATACCTCGTGATGACAAACCGGACAAACCCTCTGCCCGTTTCACATTGCAACGGGCAAGGGTAAGGTAACATTACAGCTAGAAAGTATACATAATATCGACCAATTAGTGTTTTTAAACCATGGAAAGAGGTCAATATAACAGCAGGAGAACATTTTATGTCACATAACGTTACATTTAGCTCAGGAAAGCCATTTAATGACCATAGCATGTTAATTGAATAGAAAAAATAGCAAGAGAGGAGATTTTGCTGATCACTAAATCACACATTTATTATATTTTTTACTTATGTCATTAAATAATTGTTATTATACGCGAATGTCCGCGTCTTGTACTCGCCCAGGAAATCTGTGTAAACCGCACGGCACCAGACAGGGGCAGTCGACCCGGGGTATTCACAATGTTTTCTCTTCAAATTTGAAATTTTACTGCCATTGAAACAATTTATAATGGAAACTGTTTACCCACTCGACATTATACAATGGGTAACGTTGTAACGTTAGTGACAGTCGTAAATCGCGGGCTGTTTGTTCCAGTGGACGCAAGTTGCAACTAAAACAATAGGAGGTAATGGAGCAAAGCTACCCAGCAACAGCTCAGTAATGGCGCTCGCTTACTTCCGGTAGTTTCGCCGGATTCGTCTATAGAGAGCCTAAGTCCCGCCCCTCCGCTTCCGGTTCATGGGACCTTATTTCGGAAAAACAGTGCATGGTAGTCAATGGCGAGAGATAACTTATCTTTTTATTCCGTCTGAACTGTGTCCTGGATTACACATATGATGTTTGTCAATTTAAAAGATAATTATGAAATCCAAGAAAGTCGCAGTTCGTCTTAAAACAGAAGAGTAACTTTTAGTTTTATGTGAAAAACCCTCAATGAACTACATCTCCCGGGAGCCGAAACAATGAGCAAGAGCAGCTGCTGTGTGTGTGTGTGTGTGCAGTCTGGAACAACACACTCATGACGGTAACGTTACGATTATAACGGAAGACTATAGAAACAATGACATAGCCTCAGTAAAGTTCGCTTCGTTCATTGAGAGAAAATGTGCGCCTTTGGGGTTTGTAGTCTTTGTAATTACGTATTTTCACAGTCTTATATCTCAACAGTTTTACACCAAACTGCGACTTTCTTGACTTTAAAATGTATCTTTTAAATTGACAAACATCATGTGTAATTCAGGGATCAATTTAAACGAAATCAAAATATTTGTTATCTCTCGCCAATGACTACCATTCAATATTTTTTCCGAAATAAGGTCCCATGGTGGTCGACCGGAAGGGGAGGGAGTGGGACTTAGGCTCTCTATTGAGAATGAGGACATGCGTCACGGTAGCATAGACAGTAAAAGAAATGGACACAGCGACCCCGTTGATTTCAACGGAGAGAGCTGAAGCTCAACATGGGCACTCACTTCCTGATAGTCGAGCGTTCTGCGCAGGCTCAACGACGTAGATGTCACGTGAGCAATCTGACTGACAGTTGTAAATCGTCTAGTAGCTGTGCCTACACAAATTTTAATCGTGCACAGAGACGGCGAAGCGCGACCTGGAGCAACTTTTTGTAAGTATTCTGATTAATTATTTTGTCATTTTGCTTCTATCTATGCCATGGGCTGACTTTAAGACAGTAAAAGATTGCCTGCAAGGCTGTGCGAGCTTCTCCTCCTGTGTATACGGTAACTTCTCCACTGCGCGACGGACAGTCGAGATGGTTATGACGCAATTTTTAGCCTATTTTTACAAGAACGGCTTCTACGGGGCCATAACGTAACATACAAAGTAATGGAGCCTTTTATACATTGTCGTGTTTCTTTAGAAATAAATAATGGATAAATGGAGTCTTTGGACGCCTCAGATGTAAAGTTATTCGCTGTCAAAGTGACGCCTAAATGAATGGGAGTCAATGGGATGCTAACAGCAGGAGATAGTCCGCTACAATGGCGGCCCCCAGAGGCAGCTTCAGCGTCCGGCTGATGGATTACCCCCTTGGACGATTGAGGCCGTCCACCATTTTGGGAGGACACATGCTGTGGTTGCCAGGGGCAACGCCTCAGAACTTCAGAGGCGCGACTCAATATGCCAGAATTAGCGAGAGAGACAGAGAACAGCACAGCGCAGTATTTGTTTACATTTTAGCGAACACGGCAGTGTCTTGGAAGATATGTGCTGCGTCCCAATTCGCCTACTTATACTACACCCTAAAAGTATGTACTCTTTTTGTGAAGAAAAAGTATATACTTTTGAGTGTGCAGCAAAAAGAGTAGGCAAGCTTTGGGACATACTATCACGTCATCTTTAACGGACAGCTCTGTCGCGTGCTGCGTGCATCCTGTCACCGTAAACTGCCCTGTCAATCATCTTGTCACAGTTAAAATCCTCCATTCTATCTAATTTGATTTCCTACCGTTTCAGAGCACGTTCATCTGCCAGTCGTGGGTCTTTCATGCAGATACTCTCCTCGTGTTTGCAATTTGAATATACTGATGCATTTAAAAAGTAATGGCTAAACGTGTCTTTACAAAAGTTCACAATGCTGCTGCATATGCAATATAATGTGGACAAAATTGAATAAAATCATTTTCGTCTGGTTAGATACCGATAATTAATCACTCAAACCTGTTTATCTAAACCTCTCTACACAGTCGCGGGACCAGCGCGGGACTCGACGCGCGCCCTGCGTGTCTGTAGTTCTTTAACACTTTTTACTCGTGTTTGTAGTTCTAACCGAATCCTCGTCCACCGCGCAATGGTTTGTGGGCAATATCAGCCGTTAGAGTGTGCACCGATCTACACTTCGGATTCTGACCGGAAATAGTAGACCATCCGGGTATCTTTGAAACACTTATTTCAACATACTACGGTTTGGGACATACTAATTCTATTTTCGAATACTATTTCGGACGGATAGTATGCGAATTGGAACGCAGCGATGGAGAAGGAAGAGAAATGAAAGTGGTTCTATCGTGTTTATAACAATGCTAGCCAGCTTTATTTAGAGAAACTGCTTGTGGATAAACTGACGGCAGCAACAGTGAGCAAAGCATGATTTTAAAAGCAATACATTTCAGCACAGTTCGCCTTTTATTTAACACAAACAAACGAAATGAAATACTCTGTTATTCAACTAAGTTGTTTAATTTGTATAGATATAGCCTATCTGTACCGCGAAATGTTTTAAAAAGACACCTTTTTAATGACGTACGATTCGCATTGACAGGGTAATGTCCTATCTGTCCGCTTGACGTTGCATGGCAGGTGCAAATGCACGTATCTGATTAATTTCCACATATGAATGAAGCCTGAAATATCGAGTTTGACTGAATTCTCGCAGTTTAACGTTACAGGTTTGGGGGTTTCTCTTGCTTCCAGCCACAGCAGAATTGTTCATAAGCTTCTAAAGTTAATGACTTAAATCTTCTGAACTCTTGCATTGTGTAGCAGTAACGTTAAGCACTTACCATAAACCAGGTGCTTGATTATTTCAGGGTGTGTGAAAGGTGGTAACTTAGTGCTTCGGGTCTTTCGTCCATTCTGTAGCAGGTCGTATGGGTCCACACTGTATGTTGATGTCAAGTTTCTCTAAATAACGCTGCTTAGTGTTGTTATGTAGTCTCTCCCGATAGAGACCCTTTCCTTTGCTTCATTTATTCCCAAGAAAGTATGCCTTATCGCAAAAATACAAATAAATATCAAGCTGCACTACTTCTCTGACGCTATTTCTCTCAGTCTCACGGTTCGAAGTAACCATTGCTGCGTCCGAAATCTCCCATTACTCACTATATAGTGGACTATATAGTGAGCTCGCCATTTTGTAGTGCTGTCCGAATGTATAGTGATGATTATTATACCCTATATAGTCCACTCAATGTATCCCAGAATGCATTTTGAAAAGTAGTGAACAACCGATGGTCACTAGCCTAAGCCCTACATACCATCATGCATTGCGCTGATCGTAAAAATAAGTTATAATCATGTGTGGAGTAGGGCATTATAACAAAAACGGCCAGAATTCACTTTTAGTTTTTAAATTTTGGAGAAATAAGCTCAATATAATGTAATGTATTTATTTTTAAAAATCTATTTAGCCCAGAGCCGGCTCGGCACCAGCTGACAGATGATGTAATCAACGGCGCAGAGAGACGATCGAGTAGTGTCCGAAAGTGGTGTTTCTATTGTGCTGGTGAGCTCACTATATAGTGCTCTGCCCTCTAACCCCAACATAGGGGGTAGGGAGTAGTGCTTTGAGTGGAGATTTCGGACGCAGCACATGACAACGGAAAGCGTGTTCCCCCCAAAATGGCGGATCCTTCCCACAATGCACCGCGGAGTTAAACGCGTGATTTTTTTTTCTGTGTCTGTTTGTTTTGTTCATGTTTTGTATTTGTTGTTCATGCAATAAAAGAAAATATATATATATATATATATATATATATATATATATATATATATATATATATATATATATATATATATAGATTTAGTGCCCTCTGAAAATAACCCGACATACAGCCATTATTGTCAAAATAGCTGGCAACAAAAGTGAACATGTCAAAACTGTGTCCAAAGTGTCAATATTTTGTGTGAGCACCATTGTTCCCCTGGAATGTTTTCATCAAAAACATTAATTTCTTTTGAACTGAAGAATGGACATCTTGGATGACATGGGGGTGAGTAAATTATCAGCAAAAGTTTTAAAAGTGAACTACTCCTTTAAAGGGATACTCCACGTTTTTTGAAAATAAACTAATTTTACCACTCCCCCTGAGTTGAACAGTCGAGTTTTACCGTTTTCTAATGTGTTCAGCCGATTTTCTGATATTTAGAAGAATATCATTAAACAGTTTCTGGTCTCATTGACTTCCATAGTATATTTTTTCCTACTATGGAAGTCAATGAGACCAGAAACTGGTTACTGATATTTTTCGAAATATCAGGAAAATAGACCGATAATTTGAAAACGGTAAAATTTAACTGTTTAACTCTGGGAGAATTGTAAAATGAGTCTATTCCAAAAAAGTGGAGTATCCTTTAAGCACTTCCTTTTAAGCATTGTATTCTTTTCATAAAACGTCCCCGTGCACACATTAATCAATCATTCAGTCACAACACTCACTTTTAATAATTAATTTCAAGCAGCAAGTTCAAAGAATCAAAAAACTTTATTGCAAGTGTACATTATAAACAATGAGGAGACATTGTTACAGTTGAATGTCCATCAGAGAGGGTGTTCGGAGCAGAGACAGATTAAAGAAAACTACACGGAAAAAAAGCATTTCAGCTTTTAAATGTCAACCATTTATCTTGTCATATTTCCTCTTTCAGCGGGAAAGGGTGAAAAACCACTATAAGCATTAGTTTGAAAATCAAACGTCCAGTGTTGCTTTTCTACTTTAGTTCGAGGATCAATTCAAGACAGGTTGGAGTTGATCATTACCTGAAACAACAATTTGCTGTTTTATATTAAAGGGGATCGATTTTTAAAGCACAAAAAGGCCAAAAGTGCAATCGATATATAACATGTTCCATCACGGAATAAATAGTTCAGCACAGAGCAGATGATGCCAATCTGACTGACAACAGAAACCTTTGCTTTAAGTACTTGTGAATATCAAATATTCATACAAATGAATATAGCTGACAAGCCATTTTTTTTCTGATGGAAGTTTATATGATCACTATGTGCAAGTCAGACACGGGAAAGAGAAATCTAATGTCTCGGAATAACACAAATTTTCAATATAATGTGAGACACAATACTGGCGTTTGCTTTAATACACTGACAGAATTATAGTGAATGGTACAAAAATAGCAAAAGATTAAAATGCTAGAATAATATTACAGTATTTCAAATAAATAAAAAGAATCAAAAACACACTATAGGGATAATTGCTTTGACGTAAAAAAAGAAAAAGAAAAAAGCAAGAGCTCACTCACCAGTAGTTTAATTGATGTAAGCTCAGCTTCACACACCAAATATCTTTTTTTAATTGATCATGCAAGGATATTGAATCCAACCTGTATTATACAGTAGATTTATGGTTAAATTGTCACCAGTTCTGCATGATTGGCACATGCATTTCAAACACGTTGACTTTTGGCTGCATTAGTGATGGCAACAACTTGAAGAGGGAACACAAAATAAACAGTCGATGCTATGGGACCCTCTTTGCGTATTCCAAATGTGCAAATATTAGAGCAGTATTGATTCTGAATCTTCATCGCTACTATTACAACTGAACGTTGAGGCATATTCCTGACAGACATCCACATTCTAATAACATCAGTTTTGCAGTGGAAAAAGACCAAAACACCTATAAAATTACATTACTGAATCTACAAAAAAGTATTTACAAAATACAAAAGGAAGGATTTGATAGTAAACCTTGAATAAACCACGATTCCATTTTTGTGGAAATGGAAACACAAATTTATGTGACTCGGAAACAAGCAGTTGCTGGTAAGACGCATTGAATTGGTCCCCATCGACGCTCGCGTTGAGCTTGTGTACATTGGCAGAAAAAAAACTGGGAAAGTCTTAATACAAAACACACCATTGTCTAATCAAACCTGTAATACTTGTGGAGGTAAATGCATATCTGTTAGAAGGGATGGTTGCATGAGGAAACCTGATCGTAAAATAGCACGTTGCACAAGATAAGAACATCACAATCCAAGACAATGCCATAGATACAAAAAAACATGCTTGTGACTGGCTTTGGTTGCTGGTTACCCCCCTAAAAAACACTGTTCCATGAACAGAGATCCCAACAGGACAAACCACAGTCGGTTTTGGTAAATTCTAATATGCCACATGGCAACACTGTAAATGTTAAAGGGATAGTTCACTGGAAAAATTTAAATTGTCATCTACTGAATTTCCATCTCTCCAAAACCATATCATTTTGTTCTAAGAACGTCCAAGGCAAGCTGCTTTTTTCCCATGCAAAAGTGAATGGGAACTGGGAATGTCAGGACTGCAAAAAAATGTATACGAAAAATAGTCTATTTGACTTGTTCCCTATATTTCATGGAAGCTTGTTTCCGCCACTGAAAAAAAAAATAATAATTGTGACTTTATCTCACAATTCTGACTTTTTTTTCTTCACACAAGTGTTTATATCTCGCAATTCTGACTATTTCTCTGAATTGCGAGATAAAGCTCAAATTTAGCGTGTTATTAAGAGCCAGAAATGGGAGATATAAAGTCAGAATTGTGTGTGATCGTCAAAATTGCGAGATATAAAGTCAGAATTGGGAGATATAAAGTCAGAATTGCGTGTGTGATAGCCAGAATTGCGATGATTATAAAGCCAGAAATTGGGAGATATAAAGTCAGAAATTACGTATGAATATAAAGTCAAAATTCCGAGATATAAAGTCGGAAGAATTTACGTGATATAAAGATCGGAAAATTTCAAAAAGATATAAAGCCAGAAATTGCGTGTTATAAATGCCAAAATTCGGAAAATATGAAGTCAGAAATTGCAATATAAAGTCAGAATTACGAAATATAAAGTCAGAAATTGCGTGTTAAAGTCAGAATTGCGAGAATATAAAGTCAGAATTCGCGAGATATAAAGTCAGAAAATTGCGAGATATAAGAGTCAGAATACTGAGATATGGAGTCAGAATTGTGTGTTTGAGTCAGAATTGCGAGATATAAAGTCAGAATTGACGAGATATAAAGTCAAGAATTGTGTGTTAGTCAAAATTAGATATAAAGTTAGAATTGTGTGTTAGTCAGAATTGCAAGATAAAGTCAGAATTGTGAGATATAAAGTCAGAATTGCGTGTTTAAAGTCAGAAATTTAGAGATATAAAGTCAGAATTGCGAGATATAAAGTCAGGAATTACGTGATATAGAGTCAAAATTACGAGAATATAAAGTCAAGAATTACGTAATATAAAGTCAGAATTGTGAGATATAAAGTCAGAATTGATGTTAAAGTCAGAAATTGTGAGATATAAAGTCAGAATTGCGAGATATAAAGCCAGAATTTGCGTGTTATAAAGCCAGAAATGGGAGATATAAAGTCAGAATTGCGTGTGATTCGTCAGAATTGAGGAATATAAAGTCAGAATTGGAAGATATAGAGTCAGAAATCCGTGTGATAGCCAGAATTGCGTGTTATAAAGCCAGAATTGGGAGATATAAAGTCAAAATTGCGATGTGATCGTAGAGAATTGCCGAGATATAAAGTCAGAAATTGCAAGATATAAAGTGTGATATAAAGTCGCAATTCGATAGAAAAAAAGTCGAACTTTTTATCTCACAATTCTGACTTTTTTTCTCATAATTGCAAGTTTACATCTTGCAATTCCAACTTTATAACACATAATTGCGAGTTTATATGTTGAAATTCTGATATCTTTTCAGAATTGTGAGATATAAACTCGCAATTGCGACTTATCAGGCCAGTTCTAAGGGGAAAAAAGACCTAACTTTTTCCCCTCAGAATAGTTCATATCTCACAATTCTGACTTTATATCTGCAATTCTGACTTTATAATTCGCAATTCTGACTTATATCTCGCAATTGCTGACTTTATATCTCGATTCTGACTTTATAATTCGCAATTCTGACTTTATATCTCACAATTCGTGACTTTATATGGCACAACTGGACTTATATGATGCAATTCTAATTTTATATCTCGCAAATTCGACTTTATATCGCAATTCTGACTTTATATCTCGCAATCTCCAACTTTATATCGCGCAGATTCTGACTTTATATCATGCAGATTCTGACTTTATATCTTCGACAATTGCGACTTTATATCACGCAATTTCTGACTTTATATCTCGCAATTCTGACTTTATATCTCGCAATTGCGACTTATATCGCAATTCTACTTTATATCTCGCAATTTTGACTTTATATCTCGCAATTGCGACTTTATATCACGCAATTTTGACTTTATATCATGCAATTCTGACTTTATATCTCGTAATTCTGACTTTATATCTCGCAATTGCGACTTTATATCACGCAACTTGCGACTTTATATCACGCAATTCTGGCTTTATATCACGCAATTCTGGCTTTATATGCATGCAATTCTGACTTTATATCATGCAAATTCTAACTTTATATCACATTCAACTTATATGGCAATTCTGACTTTATAACACGCAATTCGAACTTTATATGCCACAGAAAATAAAATTTATATTAATTTTATATATTAAATTAATTTTATCTTTATATCTCCTGAGAAATAAAGTCAGAATTGTGAAAAGTAAACTCGCAATTGTGAGAAAAAAGTCAGAATTGTGAGATATAAAAAGTCGCAATTACCTTTTATATTTTTCATTCTATGGCGGAAACAAGCTTCCATAATATTCTGTGTGGCAGAACAGACTAAAGATGCAAGATGTTATTCGCTACAAATAAATAAATAAAAATCTTCCCTCTGCTGTGGCGCTCAAATGCGATTGGTGCTTCCACATATTTAAACTTGTATCATAATCGCTTTTGTAACATGACGATGAATAGCATTTTGGCAACACGTAAATCAAAGTGCTACTACGCACCTTTAAACGCCATATTTGAATATGTACAAACCGTGAATAAGAATTGAGCGAGATTTTTTGGTGAATAGCAATTTACAAATTCATAAGGCTGAGATTCTACCACAAAAGTTATATATACCACTTTTATGATGCTTTGACAGCCTCCATTCGTTTTCACTGTATGGAAAAGAGCAGCGTGAACATTGCACTCAATTTCTCCTTTTGTATTCTTTGGAAGAAACGAAAATCATACAGGTTTGGAATGACATGAGGCTGAATAAATGATGACAATTTAAATGTTTCCCAGAATTACCCCTATAAACATCAAATGGCATGAACCAGGAAGAGGTGAGAGGTTGAAGTATTTGGAGGGATTCTGAAGGCTTGTAAACTGTAGATTGGCGCTGTGTCCATGTCATTTAACAGCTCTCAAGTAGCCTAGCAGAATCGTGCGATTTTACGTTAAGGCCACCTGAGTGTAGTATGACATTTTTGCAAATGTGATCATAAATTGCACTTAGGTAAAGAAATGCATTTGGTCTCGCTGCTTGATGAGTGCTGAAACGTTGGAATGTAACTCAGTGAAAGTCTTAAGGATGTGACGCGTTATTTTGTGTGACTGATGAACATCTGTATTTTTTTTATTTGTCCAAAAAGGTCCTATTGCTCTAGAAATATAAAAATGACATTAAAATGGCTTGACTATAATCAAACCTGTTTGACCGTCAAACAGGTTTAGGACTAAAAAAAAAGAAAAAGAAAAAAGTGATATTGTGTTATCGGGTGGACAAACAGTCCTTTATCACACATTCATCTCCATATTTTAAAGGGATAGCTCCCAAAATGTGAAAAATCTGTCATCATTTTCTCACCCTTGTCTCGTTCCAAACCTGAATGACTTCCATTCCTCTTTGGAACATGAAAGAAGATATTTTGAAAAATGTTTCACTTGTTTTGTACATGTAATGAAAGTGAATGGGGTCCAAAACACCAATGGACCACACCAACCTTCATTGATCAGACACAAAAACACTGAAATATCTTCCTTTGCATTCCACAGATGAAAGAATGACATAAAGGTGAGAAAATGAAAACAAAATATTCATTTTCGGGTGAACCACCCCCCTTTTTCAATGGTGCGTACACAGGAATACTCAATGGCATACTAAATACACCTCATATATCTTACGTTTCTGCCTGTCGTAGCTTAACTGTTGCTCAGTTACAACAAAACAAAAAAAACAGGAATATCTGCATAATTTTGACATCAGAGCAAAGCTCAGACCTCTCTCCATGCTAATGGCTCAAAACAGCTGGTGCATAGGCAGTTCACACAGTGATTATGTGACGAGAATACTCTTTAGTACAACAATAGCATGTCATTTGGTGGCAAAACATTTGTTGTGTTTCTCTCTGCAGATTCAGGGATCACCTGGATGTGAAGTTTGAGTTTGGCCTTCCAGCCGTTTCCTCATTAAAGGCTATTTTTTCTTGACCGCGGCCAGTTCTTTCTGAATGTCAGCGAACTTTGGGGCGATTCTCAGGTTTGTAATCCCAACATCGCTGCATGATCCTGTACACCTCGTCTGGACACTTCTGCGGGCAGGACATCCTGTAACCTACATTACACACAGACAAACCATCTTTGTTTAAAACGCAAAAGTGGCATTGCGTTATCACTTTTATTCTCCGTTTCAGCCGAGCATTTGGGTGGGAAATCCGTGTGCATATGGTGGCAAGCAAAAGTGTGTGAAATTCGATGTAGCATGCACTCCAGCCGGCTAGGTGGCAATGTGGAGCACTGCCACACAACAACACCAAGTCCACGCGCCCGCGTACAACCTTCACTGTACAAGCAGACTTTTGCGTTTTATCCTTTACACGGAAACGCAGCGGTGGAGCGTTTTTAAGATTTCCACTCTGGAGGGTGGTTTCAGCTTTTTTCATTTTTAAGCCCCCAAAATGCCGTCGCCGTGTAAACGGAAGGCACATCGAGATGTAAAATATTTTACGTTTTCACCCGCGAGCGTTCTACGTGTAAACACAGCCTTAATGCAATCAATCAAACCCCTTAATTCATGTAATAATCTTTTATTTTTTATCCTGATTATTTATTGAGTTAAAGTGAAAGAAATTACATTTTTGGGTATGTTTTGCAACATTGTTATTTGTTACTCAGCAATAAGGAATAATAATTTTTTTTCTTAATTAGTGTGTGCAAAAATACTCGTAGATCGCCGTCATCTCTAATCTTTGCAGATAGCTGTATGCTATGCTACTATCAAGCTAACTAAAAACACACTAAGAATGAGAAATATTTAATTTTCACAATCTATAGCTTTATTTATATACCAGTATATCAAACATAAGTTAAAAGACATTAATAGTAGTCGATTATGACAGTTCAACGAGTAGATTTTGTCTGATTTGTTCAGGCGGCACTAGGGGATTTACTCATAAAACGTGCTTTGGCTTAGATTCCTCAAGCCAAAATTGTTTCAAATGAGAATACATTGTACCGGTTGAGACATGGCTTCACAAACCCCTCAAGAGTTGTGATTGTGACGTTGATTTGGGGGAGCGACTCACAAAAGGGGCATTTGCAAGGTTGTTTGAAAATATGATTTTGTTTTTCTAATTTCGCTAATTTCATCACAGAAACTACATACTTCACCTTTAATCAAATATAAAAGAAAAATGTACTTTTTTAAATAAATATAGAAACATTTCAAATAAATGAAAAAAAAAATTCACAAAATTTGGAATCCATTTAGTACCTTTTTCAACCTGTTCTCTGAGCCTGCTGGTTGGTCATGCCTGGGTAAGGACACACTCCTAGGCTAAATGTTTCCCACAGGAGAATCCCATAACTCCACACATCACTCTCTGAGCTGTATCTCCCTGTGGTTTAATAAAACATGTCAAACATCAATCTGAATCCACTACTTAACCAAAATATCTACAAATTCATAGCAACCAATTCACTCCTATTATGTTTGTAAGAGAATCATTTCCGAGGCAGCACAGACCGCTTGGGTGCTTTACCATAGTTCAGTGCTTCTGGTGCAGTCCACTTGATTGGGATCTGTTTCAGTCCTGATGAGGAGTAGATGCCATCGTCCTCCTGTCGGGACATCCCAAAATCGCTGATCTTCAGCACATTGTTCTCTCCCACAAGGCAGTTGCGAGCAGCCAGGTCTCTGCAAGATTTAGAGAAACCGTAATATCACATAATGAATAATGCAATGACCACAATCACGACTCTGATTGGACAATTCACATCTGCCAACAACTCAATAAACTGGTTTCAAATTCAAGTCAACTTCTGCCAAACAAAAACAGTTGTCAGGGAATGGAGTAAACAGTCTAGACAATTATACAGTGATTGCAGTTATGAACACCCCAGTCTAGAAAAAGTGTCCAATGAGACCGTCGGCGGCCAAGTCAGGATCATTAGCCTTCTGCTGTCAAGACAGCTGGTGAGAGTATCCAAAGATTCTCATCTGTTACTCAAAACTTCAGAGTAACAAAGTGACTTAAACTGCAGAACAAGCAGCAATGTGTGTGATATTGATTTCTACATCGCTCTTATTATAAACTTCAAAACCTTGAAAATGATTGCAGGATTTAAAGTTTGAGGGACAGACATGGGTACAGTACAAATACTTCCACAAAAACAAGACGATGGACAACAGAGTTTATACTTGCATTCTTAATGTAATAAACAAAACATGTTTTTTACTACATTCTTACTCTATTTTACTTAAATGCTTTGGGGCTGTTTTTCAACAGCCATTGGATGGATAGACCAAAAAAATAAGTGATGAGTTTCCAGGGTCAATATTACTGTAGGTTGCCTTTTGGTGTCCTGAACATAAATAACTGATTTTCCATTATAACTTAACATACAAATGACTATGAAAGGGTGTGTTATATAAGGCTAAGTTTTTTTTATTCATAGCAGTAGCATTATTTGGCTCTTTAGATACATTTTCAAGATGTTCTATTGTTTTGTATAAGAGGATGTATGTTATTTTGCTATGTCCCATGCACTGCTCATCAAATTTGAATGAGAGTAAAATAGTCCAATCTTATTTGTTTTTTAATTGAATTTTTCCTATTAATATTTAGTTTAATAAGATATTACTCAAATTTAGTGTATTGATCAGTTTATAATAAAAACAATATTTTTATTTAATAAAAAAGAAGAGTTTGTCCATGTCCCTTAAATGGTTGTCCACCCTGTCGTATTGTGGAATCTGCCCCTTTAAGAATAGGCCATCCCCATTAGTGACATCAGGACAACAGATTGTTGTATCTCTTTAGTGGCGGGAAATTCAACTGCTGAGGTGAGTAGCTGCTGATTTTACAACTAACAAATTTTCTTCATATGAGGTTGCTTACTTGTTTTGCCAAAGCTTAACATGTCCACCCTGTCGGCATAAAATATACTGGAAGTGATTCAAATACAATAATTTTCAAATATGTACATTTTAATATACCAAATTCTCTTTAACAACCAGACTAACTATTTACCTAGTCCCAGTTTGTTGTAAGCTAATATGCTAATTGAAGCTCAAAATGTCCACCCTGTCGTTGTTCCAAAATGTCCACCCTGTCGGCCACGTAGATCCATCATGCCTTGTTACCACAGTGCAGGCTGGTGGTGGTGGTGTAATGGTGTGGAAAAGTTTTCTTGGCACACTTTCAGCCCCTTAATGCCACGGCCTACCTGAGCATTGTTTCATATTTTGTCATGCTTTTTGTATTCTGCTTTATGTGTCCACCCCGTCGTGTGCTTGTTCACCCTGTCGTGGGTTCGTCCACCTGTCGTGGGCTCGTCCACCTGTCATCTTGGTATTTTTAAATAAGATTTAAAACAATAATTTAATTATACCTATATAATCCATTGTGCTCGGTGTTGGGGCAATAACATGCAATTTGTAACTAAATAATGCAATGAAAACATATTTAACAGTCATTTATATGTCCACGACAGGGTGGAAATATCTATGCTTTATGATCAAAAAAGGTCCATAATTTAAAAAAAAATTATTGTGGGAGCTCAGATAATATATTTATTATAGTATTTGAGTGTCTACTATTATGACATGACATAAAGCGAATGGTAAATTAAAATCAAAATTTGTGAGTGTTGTGAGGGTTGAAAGGCACTCTATGGTGATATTGACCTTTTCATATAACAACATTTAAAATCTTAAAGGAATAGGCCCTTTTTTATTTAAAAAGTCTACAAAAGCCGATCATTAGATTGGTAACGTATCTCTCATACAAGGAAGATGATTCTATCTATCCTCTTCATCCCCAACCAGTGATTTAAGATTCGAGTCCACAGCCACTGCTGTGCCTCTCGCTGGCATTTATGCTGAGCTGACATCCTCAGCTACACAAGCATATTAGGTTGTCACATCCCAAAAATTGCCTTGCTGACATGAGACGGAGAAAGACAGTGGGGGGGTAGCAGAGGAGAGAGGGCTGATCTGACAGAAAGGTGCTCAAACCACAGTCGCCCTAACATGATCATGTCTGATAGTAAATGGATTTTTTGCAGGGTGCTGATAGAGCGCCCACAGCTCATTTCTGAGCGACATGTATTCAGCCGGCTGGCTTCAGCCTCAAACAGCACAATGCACCAAAGCCCATTTCACAGTTTAAAAATCACCACCAGAAAGAAGCAAGACAAACTGGACGGGAAGGTGCCGCTAGGTACTGATGTTTTAATGGGTGGCTGAGTTGTTCAGATAAAGAAAAAGTAAGGTACTCTTGAGCTACTGCAAGTTGAATGGTTTAAGAGGATATTACTAAAAAATAAATCATCAAATACCAAATATATATATATATATATATATATATATATATATATATATATATATATATATATATATATATATATAATATATATATATAGACTTCCAATCCCGGAGTCAGTAGTGTTGCGGCATTCGGGATTGCCAGCTTTTCATCTAGTTACCTCTGCAGATACAAACGTGTCAGAATTGGATATTCCGAAACCAAAAAAAACCTAGATATAAATCCGAAAAACACTGTGACAAAGTCCGAAATAAATAATTACCAGGAAAAAAATCTCACTGTGTAGGACTCGTCACTTGCCATTGGAAGCTTCTTGTAGTAGCCTACGATACTGCAGCATATCTGGCAACCTTGAGTCAAAGGGGAGGGGGTGATTGCAGTACCAGTTTTGGCCACAATCTTGCATACGGCTCCTTTAACTTTATGCAAATGAATACGGACTTTTGGGAGCAACAACCAATATGAGTGAAGTCAGTGGAGCGCACGTGATCCATCACTACATCCTGTAGTGGAGAGTGTCGCGGTCAAGATGGAGTGATTATTTTCCTATAATTTGTGATGTCTCCATGTACATACGGGCGGGGGTACTCATTGTGCTGAACCTGAATGGTTTCATGAACCCAGATTGGCTGGTGCTTGCACTTCTGCTGCAGATAACTAGACACGATAGCAAAGAGCTCTTGCTGTTTCTCGTATATCTTTCATAATAAATATTTAATGTCCTGATTCCATTTATATTGGTTCCATTTAAAATTTGTTTTTGGTGGCAAGAAAACTGATTTGTTGTCTACAACATGGAATAACATCCGGGGTCAGGGCTGCCAATCATTAACCATAAACCAATCACCATTGAGTATAGGCAAAGTCCTTTTAGGCAAATCATGCCATTCGGCCGCCATCTTGGCAACGCCTCCGGGCAGCTATTTTGGACTAACAAGACCAGCCTCCTATCTAAATGGACGGGGACTCAGAACTACACTTTCACTAGTCACAGGGACATAAAAACTGCTTGTATTCAAACAGTAATAAAATACGATAAAACTCTCTTATTTTTGGCCCAAAATAAGGTTTAAAACACCCTTTTCCCCGCAGGTTATACTTTTACTGTGCATGTGCAAGGGTTCTCTCGCTCTCTGTCATGAGCACGCTACTGCTAGCTCGCTCTAGAGTCCAGGAGATCTGAACAAATTTGCGGTCATCAGGGAGCCGCTATCAATCTGCGGGACACTCCCAGGAACTTCCGCAGAGAAACTGGAGACTTCCGGGAGACTTGGGATGTCTGATATTTACACAACTAACACATAAATCTGTCGCCTTTTCAAACAGTAACATATTTTCCGCTGTTGCAAACCTCAACTGTGCGCATGCGTCGGTGGAACCAGCTGATAGGCTTAAATGTTTCCCGGCTTGACTGTTAAAAGCAGACGATTGGCTTTCCAGCACGAGGGGCGGGGCATGTGCATACAACCGCCATATTTGGTGTTACGGGGTTTTCCCTATATAGTTGTATTAAGGATTGAGGAAGTGGCATGTCTCTATACAAAGTGTCTCTGGTATAGGTCATATCAACCAATCACCATAGATCTCAAATTTATCAAGTTTACCAAGCTACCATTCAAACATCAGCTACAAATTAAAAATGAAGATCCCGTGCCTAAGTTGGATACAGACTAAAGCAGGGCTTCCCTATTCTAGTCTTCGCGCCTTGGCGCTCTGCACAGTTTGTATGTCTCTCTTATCGTCATCAGCTTGTTAGAAGAGAGCTCCAATGAACTTGTACCGATTGACAGGGTCCCTATGAAGTGTTCACTGCTCCCTACTCCCTGACCCTGAGTATGGGATACTGTATGTTAAGTTCACTTCATTTGACAAAGTGTTTATTCGTAACACCCGCAATTTCATACTCAGTTTTAAAGTTTGATGCAATAATGTAGCTACTTCTGTACATAAATATGATATAAATTACTTACTTTATACTTTCATTTAATATACATGTGTATAATATATCCATATACTGTAAATATTAATTAATTATAAATTTCACTTAATCAAATCTGATGAAATACCCTTTTGAGTTCACTTCTTAGTGCATGTCACGGGCGATTTAACAGATAGTATCTATTTATTGAGATTTTTTGCTTCAAGTGATAAGCTAAGTGAGTGAAATCAAATGTATATTTTATTGCTGTAAGGGGGCCTTTTCTTTTAATCGTCTGTCTAAAAATGACCAAAAAAAGCATTTTTAAGCGGTTACCCAAAAAATTATAATTCTTGGTAGGGGATCCCCAGAATGTTACAATTTAATACAAAGCTATGAGGTCATAGAGGCTACATTTTTCATAATGAGTACATATAATAAAGTTCTCTTAATGACTAGTAGTAAAAGTAGTCCTTCAGAACATAGTGTCAGAACAAAAACTGGAGCAATTGTTAATGAAAAATTGACAAAAATTGTCCTAAAACAGACAGTTTGGGTTATGCAAATATATGTATGTAATATTGTTTACATTCTTTTAAGTGTAGCCAGACAAGTTTTTGTTAGGATAAGGTGCATCATTTTTAAATCTGAAGCTTTTCAGTTTTTCTTACCTGTGTATGCAGTTCTTTAGCTCCAGGTACGCCAGTTCCTCCAGCAGCGTCTAATGCAAACTTTACCAGTTGCTTTGTCTTAAGGTCCTCCTTTTTCTTTCTTAAGAATGATAAAAAGTCCCCACCTATTGAAAAATGGCAATGTAAATGAGCTATAGATGTGCAATACATTAAAAGAGACACCAACATCCCAAACAAGTATTCACCAACTTTTAACGAGAATGTGTTTCAGTGGCTAATGGCTGAGACGAAGATCCAGTTTACTGACCTGTTACAAGTTCCATTACTATGTAAATGGGCTGCCGTTGGGTACAGACGCCTATTAACTTCACAATGTTCGGGTGATCATACTGCTTCAGGATCCTAGAGGTGGAGAAAGCATAAATGAATAAGGACATGACCACATTATTTCATCACTCATTATTATTTTTAGGAGAAGTGAAGTTTGAAGAATGAGAAAGTATGACGAAAAGCATGCAACAGGGAATGGGTCTTCACCTGGCTTCTGAGAGGAACTTTATCTTGAGGTCTTGTGGTAGATCTTCCTTACAAGTTTTCACAGCCACTGGGGTTTTATCTCGCAGCGTTCCTTTAAAAACCTCACCAAAATTTCCCTAAACAACAACATTTGTCCAAAAACACTTACCTTATTACATAAAAAAAATACCAAAATTAACAATGGCAGTTAGACATGCCCCGTCACATGGCTTTCTGAACACACACCTTATTAGTAGTAAAAGCGACGGGTAACTTTAGACAACTAATTATCCAACACATTACTTGGTCGACTAGTTTTGTGTTTGTTTTGCTTTAATTTTTTAACAGGCATGTCAACCAGTCAACCTAATTAATTGTGAAAATATGACATTTTCCACAAGGGTTAAAAGGGTTATAAAAGGGTTAGTTCACCAAAAAATGTAAATTCTGTCATCAAATACTTACCCTCACGTTGTTTGAAACCTGTAAGACTTTCGTTCATCTTCAGAACACAAATGAAGATATTTTGGATGAAACCTGACCTTTCGATCCCTTTATTAACAGCTACACATATACCACTTTGACGCGTCAAAAAGTTCATTAAAGGTGCTCTAAGTGATGTCAGGGCAAAATATTTTGTCACAAACAGCAAACATCTAAAAAAAAAAAAAAAACGTGGTCTCAGTAGACACCACAGGCTCCACAAACGGCACCAAAAACAAACTAGGCTTACCTGCAAAACGAAACATAACAGTGTTCTAGCCAATCACTGGCAAGAAGTATTTGAGGGTGGGTCTGGGGTGTTAGTGCGCATGCACGTCAGGGATGGGCATTTTTCAAAAATATTGCATTCGAATATTCGGGCTCATAAAAATCGAATATCGTTTATTTAAATTATGTTTAACGAAAAATACGTTATTTTAAAGGTTTTTTTTTAATTTTTTTACGTTTTTGACACCATTTCTGGACAAGCTTACAATTAGGCAACACAAAACAAGCTTACAATAGTAATTAAAGTTTTCTTTTAGTTGAAAACATTAAACATTAGGCCTATGTGTAAACAAAAAAATATAAAAAAAGCATTATTAAAAGCATGCTAAAGCAGCGCGAGCGGAAAAAAACCCTAATAAAGCAGATTGCGTCCGATATCGTACAGAATGTACACACATACACACGAGTCAGCAAAGGATTGATTATCGTGTTTATATTGTTTCACGTTTATGTTGAGAAAAACAATTATATCTAACGTTACAGGAGCGCCGCCAGCACTTTATGCTCGAGTGAGAAAGACGCTGCGCTGTTTCTAACAGCACTTTTCATTTTCTGTTCTTAAACCGGTCTCCCTTAACGAAACTTAAAGGAAGTAAGTCTCAAAATCATTTTGGTATTAGATAAGTTAACATCTTTGATCATGCGGGGTCCAGCTGCGCTTGCCTGCAGTTGTGATGCAGTGATGAACAGCTGTCTTTCCTGACTCGACTGTTTGGATTTCATGTGATTTCTCATGGTGATGATATCATAACTCAGATTAATTATTTAATTTGATCAAAAGTAATTCCGTTTAGTAAGATCTTTTTCAAGTAACGTTAATTCCAAACTTCGCGAGGCAGACAGACGACAAAATTATGTGATCAAATACAGACAACTTGTTAACACACTCCACAGCGCCATCCAGTACATTTAATTATAACTGCGAGTTAGTTCTTAGGACTTGTCATGGACTGCATTTACGGCCAGCAAAGCAACGTATTCAAAATTCGAATAGTATTTTATTTTCGAATAATAATTACATATCGAATATTCGAATATTTGTGCACATCCCTAGTGCACATGAAGGAGTGCTTGAAGGAGAGAGAAGCATCAAGAGGAAAGTTTGAATAATGGTCGACACACGACCAAAGAGACAACGTTCCGAATGATCAACTTACAAAGAAGAGGGAAATGCGTAAAGAACGTGCAAAGTACCAAATTTACATCAGTAAAGCATTCGAAAGATGGCAGAACGCCACCGGCAAAAGGGCTTCTAGTCCGACATTCAGGTTGCTCTGTTTTTGCTGGACAGGTGGGTAACGTTAAATTCTTTTTTTGTTTTAAATTGATGCTTATGTTTGCCAAACCCACACAAGGATATAATTAGCTAGAACTATGCAGTCAGCGTTAACTTTGGTGAATACAACATATGTTTGTAGCAGCTAGCGATCAATCTGTATTGTAAATGATAAATCAAAATAATAGTAGGGTGACAATTTATGTAAATGATTGTTTTCAACCGCGGTTTGTTATGAATTTGAACGTTCATTTATAGAGTATTGACTAGAGCCGACCGATAAAGGATTTTGAAGGCCGATACCAATATAAATATTTGTTTGGTTCGATATGCCGATGTATCGGCCGAGATTTTTTTCTTCACGAAACGCGCAACAAAACATTAACAGATTTCCCTAACATTAGTTATTTATGAGTTTTAACTAAAATAATATGATGGATTTTAAAAAGAAACGTTTTTCTTTTATTGTCACAACAGAACAGACTAATGAGAGTGGCATTAGCTAGCTTTGTGGCTTAGTTTTGTGGTTAGCTAGTCTATGATGAGCCATAATTTAGCAATGGATGACGTCATACTGCAAAGTGTAAAACATACATTTTCAATATAACAGGCCAAGGAGAGATGATTAGTCTCATTGCTATAACTGTCACGTGCTATTAAAGAAATACTTCAGTCACATTGTCAAAAGTTAAAAGGACAGTCAGTCAACTACACTGTAACAACGTAACGTAATTATTACTAACTAATTCCGCTTCACTCTCGGCTTATTTAACAGCAGCAAAACTGGACATGATAGTCACAAATTTTGTCATGCTTATTTGAGTTATGAGAACTGATGGGGATGTTCTTTTAATTGTTATTCAATCAATGTATGTCTCGTGACCAACTCAACGAGTGTTGCCAACAGGGACGGTGTCGAGTGCCCTCTGGTGGACAAACTCCAACACTCATGAAATGGTTCAAGTGTGTCTCATCCGTTTTTATTTTTTGGTTTTTGAAATAATCATTTATCGGTCATTATAACTGCCGATACCGATAGTTTGGAAAATGCCTAATATCGGCCTGCCGATATATCGGTCATGCCGATATATCGGTCTAGCTCTACTATTGACAACTTTGACTAAATTTGTTTACGCAGATGCCGTTGTTTATGCTCACTGGGAAACGCAAAGTTAACGTTATCTTGCTATTATTGCATTCTTGTATGGAAGCTATAATTATAACCTCCGATGGCAAAACGATTTTCAAATAATGTTTCTCTTTTTGTGTATTCTGTTCTGCAATTTATAAAAGCACATAGTTAACTTGGTGACATTACACCTTGACTTAAGTATCAACTAAACTTATTCAATTTACTCACACAGAGCATGAAGGAGCTGGTTGAGGCATCATTACAGCAGCAGCGTTCAGCACATGAGCCACTTTCCATTTAAGAAATGCACGTTCACAACTGTTTCAGGAAGCACGGAAGGGGGGGTTAGACCCAAGATCGCTTAGAAAACCTTTAAGAGATCGTAAAATGAATTTAGGCTTTTATTCACATATAAACGTTCATCAACGCACACATCAGTTGTGATAAATCAACGGATGTCTAAGAGAACGTTCGTCTATGCAAGAACCAATGAGGTTCATTCTTGTGTTTCAAGCAAGTTCGGCTGAGCCTCTGTTTATGTTCACTGATCAATGTTTATATGTATAATAAATTCTTAAATTTTACAATACTTTGTATTTTTTGAAGCATCAGAAGTGAGTAGTTGTGTAGCTGTTCATGAAGGATAGAAAGCTCTCAGATTTCATCAAAGATATCTTCATTTGTGTTCCGAAGATAAACGAAAGTCTTACGGGTTTAAAATCACATGAGGGTTAGTAATTAATGACAGAATTTTAATTTCTAGGTGAATCAACCCTTTAATTTCTGTACTGACACCAAACTTTTGAATGGTAGCGTATGTATATCTCCATCAAAGTCCCATGGTATTACCATTTGACCACTGTACCATGGAACCACCACAGTATTTTTCTGCAACAGTCTCAAACACAAGCACAATGGATGTGGACTTACTTTGCCAAGGAGTTCTCCAAGAATAACGTCCTCATGATTGAGAATCCATTTCTTATCCTGAGCAAACAAACAAAAATAGCAAATTATCTTTATGCTCACACGTTCATTTAATGAATTAATGACTCGTGCAGAGACAAACAGAGAGAGATGATGCTGAGCGTCCTGTGGGTCAGTCACTGTGCTGTTACTCTGATGAATGATAATGATGCAATTACTCACCTCATTCTCCAAAAGCATTCTCATAGACAGAGACTCTCATAGACTACTTTTATTGTAAAACCACTACTTTTACAACTTTATTTGACAATACACTATTGTGATAAAAGCAATACACAGAGGTATATGTACATAATCCATTTATCTTTGCAAAATACAAACTCAAGGTAATCGTACAAGGTAAATAAACCAAAATATTCCTTAAAAGTGCCCCATAATGCTATTTTAAAGGTTCCTCATTTTGTTTTGGAGGTTTCCCACAATTGGTTTGTTTCATTGTCAAAAAACACTTTAGTTCCTCATAATATACACTCACCGGCCACTTTATTAGGTACATCTGTCCAACTGCTCGTTAACACTTAATTTCTAAGCAGCCAATCACATGGCGGCAACTGCATTTAGGCATGTAGACATGGTCAAGACAATCTCCTGCAGTTCAAACCGAGCATCAGTATGGGGAAGAAAGGTGATTTGAGTGACTTTGAACGTTGCATGATGGTTGGTGCCAGAAGGGCTGGTCTGAGTATTTCAGAAACTGCTAATCTACTGGGATTTTCACGCACAACCATCTCTAGGGTTTACAGAGAATGGTCCGAAAAGAAAAAACATCCAGTGAGCGGCAGTTCTGTGGGCGGAAATGCCTTGTTGATGCCAGAGGTCAGAGGAAGAATGGCCAGACTGGCTTCGAGCTGATAGAAGGGCAACAGTGACTCAAATAACCACCCGTTACAACCAAGGTGGGCAGAAGAGCATCTCTGAACGCACAGTACGTCGAACTTTGAGGCAGATGGGCTACAGCAGCAGAAGACCACACCGGGTGCCACTCCTTTCAGCTAAGAACAGGAAACTGAGGCTACAATTTGCACAAGCTCATCGAAATTGGACAATAGAAGATTGGCAAAAACGTTGCCTGGTCTGATGAGTCTCGATTTCTGCTGCGACATTCGGATGGTAGGGTCAGAATTTGGCGTCTACAGACATGAAAGCATGGATCCATCCTGCCTTGTATCAACGGTTCAGGCTGGTGGTGGTGGTGTCATGGTGTGGGGAATATTTTCTTGGCACTCTTTGGGCCCCTTGGTACCAATTGAGCATTGTTGCAACGCCACAGCCTACCTGCAGTATCTGTTGCTGACCATGTCCATCCCTTTATGACCACATGTACCCAACTTCTGATGGCTACTTTCAGCAGGATAATGCACCATGTCAAAAAGCTGGAATCATCTCAGACTGGTTTCTTGAACATGACAATGAGTTCGCTGTACTCAAATGGCCTCCACAGTCACCAGATCTCAATCCAATAGAGCATCTTTGGGATGTGGCGGAACGGGAGATTCGCATCATGGATGTGCAGCCGACAAATCTGCGGCAACTGTGTGATGCCATCATGTCAATATGGACCAAACTCCCTGAGGAATGCTTCCAGCACCTTGTTGAATCTATGCCACGAAGAATTGAGGCAGTTCTGAAGGCAAAAGGGGTCCAACCCGTTACTAGCATGGGTACCTAATAAAGTGGCCGGTGAGTGTACATTGCACATCATTATCTGAAAAAGGTTCGTTCGAAGATCCAGTCTCCCTAAACCCCTCCTTTTCAAGAGCCAACTCAGCTCTGATTGGTCAGACGGCCCAGTTGCGATTGGTCTTACAGCATAAACCATAAACAAAACCTCTATTAGCATATCTGAATTTCAGCTCCAGGATGCTTCTTTGGTGTTGAATACACAGTTTTTTAGTATCAATTCCAGCAGGATTTCCATCCTCATCCTTTTGAAATGCATTTCAAAGCGGATTTGCAGCGCTGAAAACATTGTATGTAACAGTAAGTGAGACTGGAATTGCTGGCGACCTGTTTGAACAGTTCCGAATCAATTCTTTCTTATATACAAAACTTAATTTGCCAGTGCACTTTGATATTTTAAAACTTTTACATTTACAAACAGCTATATTGCACACTGCATGACCATATTCCACATGACCATATTACAATTTCGATTTTGTCCATTAGATGTGCAGCTCTACACAGTCTGAACATATCCCAGCATTCACAGGGGTGTGAGAGTGTTTCTTGCATGCTGCAGCAGAAACATCACCACTATTATGATTTCAGTCAACATGTTCGGATGGAGAGCTTTCCCCTGTCATCAGAAACCCATCAGAGGGAACAGCATGGCAGGTAATCATGCAACCTGTCTGATACACACACACACACACCTCCAGGGGGGAATCCAGCCTGTGTGGACCACTATGAGAAAGGAGTCTAAAGCGAAATTTTCTAAACCACTACAATTTTTTCTTTTTTTTTCATAGCCAAAGAGAAATCAAAGCACACACAGGACTTTACATCAGCAGGCCAGGTTGATTTGAGAACTGCACTGCACAGACATCAATTTAATATCAAATGTAGTTGCACACGTTAGGGGAAATGAGCAATGTACCCTCTGAATTTCTGTAATAAGGAACTTTATGGTGTCATATTGTCAAAAAAAATAAAATAAAGGTGATAGCCTCAGAAGTGGCACAGCAAATGACTACTGACTGAGAGCAGAACAGCTTGTTAAAATGAAAAGAGACACAATGTTTCACCTTTATGACGGGGTTCAAGAGCACGAACCCAGATTTCTTGGTGATGACTTGTTTAGTCGTATAATGATGCTCTATGAGCTGTGGGATGGTGGGGAAGCCAGTACCTTCAAATCTGTACTGATTCTGCAGACAAAAAGAGGCAAAATGAAATCAGATAGTTCAGTAAACATAACCAAATATAATATAATTTTTTCATGATTACGTCTTCACTTACACTACCAGTCAAAAGTTTAGGGTCGGTAAGATTTTTTATGTTTTTAAAAGAAGTCTCTTCTGCTCACCAAGTCTGCAATTTTTTTGATAAAAAATACACAAAAAACACAATAATATTGTGAAATATTATGACAATTTCAAATGACTTTTTTTATGTTAATATATATTAAAATGTAATTTATTCCTCTGAAAAAAGCTGAATTTTCAGCATCATTACTCCAGTCTTTAGTGTCACATGATCCTTCACAAATCACTCTAATATGATGATTTTCGCTCCAAAAACATGTATGATTATTATCCATGTTGAAAACAGTTTTTTACATTTTTATTTCAGGATTCTTTGATGAATAGAAAGTTCAAAAGAACAGCTTTTATCTGAAATGGAAAGCTTTTGTTACATTAAACACTACCCTTTAAAAAGTTTGGGGTCAGTAAGAATTTGTATTTTATTTTTGGGGGAAATAAATAAGAAATCAACACTTCTATTCATCAAGAATGAGTTACATTCATCAAAAGTTACAGTAAAGACATTTATAGTGTTAGAAAAGATTCTAATTAAATAAATGCTGTTCTTTTGAACTTTCTATTCATCAAAGAATCCTGAAATAAAAATGTAAAAAACTGTTTTCAACATGGATAATAATCATACATGTTTTTGGAGCATAAAATCATCATATTAGAGTGATTTGTGAAGGATCATGTGAGTAATGATGCAGAAAATTCAGCTTTTTTTCAGAGGAATAAATTACATTTTAATATATATTAACATAAAAAAAGTCATTTTAAATTGTCACAATATTTCACAATATTACTGTGTTTTTGTTATTTATCAAACAATTGCAGCCTTGGTGAGCATTAGAGACTTCTTTTAAAAACATAAAAAATCTTACCGACCCTAAACTTTTGACCAATACATATATTTAATCTGACAAAAATTTTAAAAATGTATTCTTAGAATGATACAACTTTTTTGATCATGTACTCACATCAGCAAACTGAATGATGAAATGTCTGCGCTGTCCATCTGAAAACACAGAGAGCACGTATTCTCCAGGTTTGCCGTGGCTCTCGCGCACTCAGGAAGTCTCCCTGCTGCTTCAGCAGCTCCTGGGCCTCTGTCCTGGGAATGGCACCATGATACCACTCCTGCTCACCCAGCGGTTTCTCACTAGTGGGTATCACATCGAAAAACTGAAGAGGGACAAAACCCAGGAGGTCAAGACAGAGAATATGACAGGTCAGGATAGAAATGAGGAAGTGTTGATGGAAAAAGCAGCAGACTCGGTTCTGAAACTTACTGATGAAGAGCCCAGGACAGACTTGGGCGAGCGGATGATTCCAGCGATGGAGTGTCTGAGGGTGTCAAACTTTGATACCTTGTCTTTGCTTTTATCCTGAAATAAAATGTAGGTGTCCGTGACAAAGTTGTAATGAAACGGTAAATCAAATACTTGTGCAAGTCTAGCAGAAAAAAGTATTAAAAACGTTTTTTTGAACATGGTACAGTGATAAAACTTTTTTCAATAAATTTTTATGGACCATTACTCCCATTCCATAATAATAAAACATTGTACCCTGTTAACCCCACAGTGCTTTGGCTGTACCATATTACAGTAAATATGGCTTCTATTTTGTAAGATAAATATCATACACTTAGTGTTCAAGTATATTTGGATGGATATATTTGAATACAAAAGTAAAATTATTGAAATGGCACATTTTTAGAAAAATAAATTTCAATTACAATACCTGCAGTAAACGTTTTCATTTTTAAAAGTCTTAAATCATACTATGCAGAAATAAAAAAAAAAAAAGAAAAAAAAACAGCAAAGATATTGACACACTGCCCTCTTCAGACAGCTTCAACACCAGCAGCATGTCAAATCAAACTATACCCTCATATTACACAACAAAATACATATATTTATAAAACTATATATATTTATATATATAAAACGCTGTGTCAAGTTAAAAGTTGAACTTTTATAAACACGTCGACACCCGCGCTCATTTGCATTTTGTTTGCGTTTAAAAGCACAACCGCTTTCTTTAATTTAGCTTGTAATTTGGTCCATACAAGTCATCTCGTACATCTCGTATCATCGTATTTAAGAGTTGAACACACATGGACGCCACCAAAATGTCATATATATGAGTGGCAAGTACATGCCTGTGTAGGAACTAATTACATGCATTAATAGCGATATTAAAGTGTACTTTATTTGTGTTACAAGTACATTACTAATTCATTACGAGTGTCTTCGAAACGTACTGGCCAAATACCATAAGTGTATTATATTTGAATAAAAAGCATTTGCTAAGTAATACCTTTGGCTTACATTCCAAATACTACAAATTGCACACTTTGTCTTCTAATAACAAATGCACATTAATAAACACACTTAGTTACTTAGATAAACTTTGTACAATATACTATTGTATACTATAATTTATTTTGAAAGTACTCTTCAATGATTTGTTACAATGATATGTTTTAGTACAGTTTAAAATTAATATATAATTTTAAGTGAAGACAAAATTTTCACTTAAAGTACATTTTTCTAAAATATATTTTTAGAAAATACACTAAAGTACAATCATTTTAAAGTGTGTTCAAAGTTGTATTGTAAAAATAGGCAAAAGAATGATGATAATATACAATACTTTTAATACATTTAAAGATTTTTGTTACTATATTTTCAATGTTCTATTGAACAGGAATATATTTAAAATACAATAAAGTATACATTTTGTTTTCATTAGGGATTGTTTATTCTTAAAAATTATTACCACCTTATTTAACACCTACAATATGCTACTAATTTCTTTTGTGTGTGATATTTGTCTCCTTACTGTTTTGTTCATATGACCAGGAACTAAACTGTAGTGAAAAAACAGTTGTTACTCAAGTACAGCTGTCATTTACCACTGGGACTTTTCCCCAACCATTTTTACCATGGCCAATTTTGTCCTGAGAACTTTTTGAAAGTCTGAAGAAAAAAAGGTTACCTCCAGACCAGGAAGTCATTATTTATTACTAGTAATGACCCCTTTAACTTTTAGGTTTATACATTGCAAAGCTGCTGTGCAAGCTGCTTTAACTTCAACCAGTCTGCAACTGAAATTAACTAAAGTCCTCATCTTCCAATTGGTGGGATGTGGCTAATAAGAGCTTAGACACATGTCAAAAATCCACCGGAAATAGTATATCATCTGGGCACCTCTTGCATACCATTTTTAATGTGCTCTAATTTAAGAGGTCCAAATTCTAATCTCTGTACTCTTTAATAAGGAGATAGTGTGCGAATTGGGACGCAGTTCAAAGTGATGCCTTACCATTGAGTTGACGGATCGGGCGTCCTCTTCGTAATTGACGACAGGCGGTGGTTCTTTGCCCTCGTTCTCCTGCATCTTCTGCTCCAGTAGTTCTCTCTGTGCCGTGAGTTTGGCCTCCGAGCAGCGCAGCAGCTGGACCGTCTGTCTCAACTCCTCCAGAGACTGCTTCTGACAGAGTAACAACACCACACTGGAAAGAGAGAGATCACGCTGTTCAATCCACAATGAACGCTGCTTTTTAATCTCTTTGTAAGAATTTTTTCTGAATGTTATGTCAGAGGCAGACGCACTGTCAAGGTCATTTCTGTAATCAATTTTACAACAAAATGTAAAAAAAATGCAACCACTGAAACTACAAAACATACCAAAGACATCTTTAATATTTTAATGCAACTATGCAATTATAATTGAATGCAACTATGCATTAAGGCATTTATTAAATTGGACAAGTCCCGTTTTACATGCAGATTTTCTACATACTTGATTGTCATGAATTTTAACCCTTTACCTGTCACCCCCCTTTTGATAATTGACATAAAAATGCACTATACAAACTTAAATGGTTGTAATTCAAGAATACTTTGAAATATAGACCTAAGTTTGGTCTTGTTTTAAAGAAAACAATCAGCAGATTATTACAAAAGTGAAAGCACTTCAAAAAATTTAAGTATGAAAAAGTTATGAAAGTTATAATTTACATTAAATCAAATATACTTTATTAATATATATCTTTATTATGCAATAAATATTTTACAAAATATGTTTTACTATAAAATGAAAGCTATATATCTAACCAAGTTGTGTTCCAAATTTGAAGTTGATATCACAAAAATTGAAGTTCCCATTAGATTTTGTTTAGTCGTCAGTACCAAAAATAGCCACCAGGTGCCATTGAATTCCATTGAATTTAATTGTATGCATTTTGCCATAACAAATTAATAAATTTCTATCCAAATATCACTTCGGTCACTAAATATGGAACTTTGAGACCTTTCTGACAATATGTGTTTTGTCAATCTTTAGAAAAGATTTTCATAATAAATTATTAAAGATGATGCCCAAAAGGGGAGGGGCCTAATAAAAAATACCATTTCTATAGTAACGCATATGTGATATAATAATAATAAAAAAAAATATATATATATATATATATATATATATATTATACTTTGAGGACTTCTTACCTTTCTTTTTTAAATATAATTGTATCTTTTTTATTGACAAATACAAATTATTATGTTTTATTATGAACTTTTAGCACTAAAAAACAAAGTTTTAATTATTAAAAGTGTGTGCGTCGACTTTTTGTGACAAAGGTCAGAAACTCCTGTAATGATGTTGATTTTTTTAGGCACACTCTTGTCATAAATTTATATATTACTCTTCATTCCTAATTTGTAAGAAAAAAAACAGACCTAAAATATCTATTCAGGAGTCTTAGACCTTTCCAATGATATATAGTTTGTAATGACTAGATTAGGATTTAATAGTAATATAGTGAAGAAAAGTTAGGTTGCCCGTATACGGGCAAGTGACAGTTATTTTCATCCCCAATTGAATTTTACGAACAATTTTAAGCTTGCATATGTACGATTAGGTCCATAAAGTGTGCTAAAATATAAATGGCTGCAGATATCAGCATTGAGGTCAGCAGGCTGAACTGGCACGAAGCAGTTCATGTGTGGAGCTGAGCAGCAGTGCGGCTCATTTCAGTTTGCAGAGGTGATTATATCAGCATCTCTTGTACTGGATTACCCAGCAGACCTTAAAGAATGTGCTGAAGCTGGACAAATCCTCATCCATCCAGTTCACTGAGCTCCATCAGTCCGAGGTGCTGAGGTCAACACAGAGCGCTCTGCTCAGCCTAATGAATCTCTATGGAAACACTTGAGTTCTCCACACTTCACTACTGCATCCATTGTTATAGCTGACATGAAGAGAATGACCATGAATGGACATTCAGTTAAATCATGCATTCAGTGGAATAAAAACTGCTGCTTCATACTGTATAACTCCTGAATTAAAAAGTCACAACTAGTGTAAACTAACATAGACGACTAAAAATATGATTTCAGTTTCTGAATTTCTATCTTGATTTTTAGGGGCCAAGCACCAAATATGCTGAGGCACTTATTGTATCTGTTGGTTTTCTTATTATTATTTCATAAATGGAAGTCTATGGCAGCCCTATGAACTGTAAGTAGGAAAATGATGAATTTGGCACACTTGTAGTGATGCTAATGAATGGTAATTGGACCAATTTTTGACCCTCTAGGACCAACTCTATAGCGCCACCACCTATTCAAAAATTCAACACTGATGGTTACAACTTTTGAACCCTTTGCTCTAGAGACATGAAACTTAGTAAACATGATTCCACTCCTCATGCTGATCACAACCAATACTGTACATTAAGACCTTGCCTATTACAATAGTGGCCATTTTGAAATGTCCAGTTCTCAGTTTTTTTTGCTACTTGTCTTTTAAATTTTGTCCAATTTTCTTCAAACATGCACTCACATGATCTCCAGACTGAGCCGCATAAAAGTACTGTTCCCGATTTTTCTTATTCATCTATGTTCAAAAGTTATGGTGTCGCAAACTTAATGAGGTCCACCTAAAATGGCTAAGAGGCTGTATCTCGGCCAAAGTTTGATCAATTGAAACGAAAATTGGTACACTTCATCGGAACCATGTTTTCGAGGTTCCATGCCAAAGTTGGGAACAGCACCACCTACGGGTCGTGAAATATGCAAAATTGCCATTTTGGCCGATAACTTTTGAACAGTTTGTCAGAAAATCATAACTGTGGTATTTATGGATTCCCATCATGCCAAATCCTTGAATATTGATTTTCCCATAATGGGATGCATCACATGTCCGCAATTTAGAATTTTGTCATAATTTGCAATATCTTTTAAACTATTTGAAATGTCTTCACCAAATTTGGTATGGATCGTCATTAGCATGGCCTGAAGGTACCTGAAAAGTTTGATCATAAAAGTTTAAAAAGGATTTAAGTTAGTTGGCTTTCACAATCCAACTTAATAAATCATGTATCCAAACAAGCCAAACCTTCTTTATCTTAGCAAAAACACAATTTCCCAGTGGTGCAATGAGTGATAGGCTTCTGACCCAGAGGTAGTGGGTTCAAGCCGCATGTGGGGCAACTTTAAGTTGTGTTAAGATGTCATTTCAATTTCTTTATCATACTGTTAAGTATTGTACTACTATTTCTTATTAAATATATCATGCGTTTCATTTATCAAGCCATTTATTCCCAATTGTGTGGTGGTGTGTGCGTGTGGGGTGTGTGGTGTTGATTGTGCATGTGGGGTTGTGTTGGGTGTGCATTTGGTGTGTGTGGTGTGCAAAAGGTGCTTGGCCCCGGAATCACTGCTTGCAGTTATATTTTAAAATAGAATTATCTTGTGGCCTCCTTGGACGTTTGCCTGGTTGAGAACCACAGGTCTAAGAGACATCCCCAAGCTCATATAATTTGTGTGGTAGTTAAGTACTTCATTTTCTTACTCAGATTTCTTCTCATAGGTTTTGGTGGATTCCTCTATTTTGTTCTCCAGGTCCAGCATGAGTTCCTCTTTGCTGCGCAGACTCTGCTGGGTCACGAGCAGCTCTTCTGAGGTTGACTTCAGCCTGAGATCAGTCAAACACACACCTTTACCATTTTAACTGCCATATCGGGTCTACCACTTATGACTTAGCATAAAAAAATAGCTGTTGTTAAAGAAAATAGAGACTGTGGAAATAGCTAAAACTCATCAATGTTCAACTAATGCTACCAAGCAAGTACGCAAATTTGTATTAATATGTGATCTATCTTAACTCACATGGATTGTAAACTCTCTGCCGTCAAATTATTCCACAGAATCTCATTTGCTTGAAGATTCTCTGTTTCGTCTAACAGAGATGCATCAAATTCAACATTTGGTTCTTTGTCTTCTGGTGATCTGTTGAAATAGAAATTGAGGGGATGTCAGAGTTATTGGACACATTTCTGACAAGAATATTTAAATGCTAAAAATATACAGTCTATTATTTAAAGATACAAAGTACATATCAAATGTTTAATTGTTTTTTTAAAACTTTAATAGAATTATAAATAGCACTTGACAATAAGGTCTCGTTTGTTATCATAGTTCAAACATTAATGTGCATGTGAAAGTGTGATTTTAATGTGCAAGTTGTGTTGAAATTAACAATTACTAAGATGCTGTAGAATTTTTGTTCATTGTTAGTTTGTGATAACTAATGTAATTAATTAATGATAACAAACTGAACCTTTTTGTTAAGTGTAAACAAATTATTCACTCATTTAAAACATTATCATCCATTTAAAAATTTTTCTGACAAGTGCCTTACTTATAAACTTCGATGAAGTTGTCGATACTCTGACAGTGGATCGATTTGGTCGATGGATGTGTGTATTTCTTTGTGGACCTTCACTATTTCATCTGTTAATAGGCTGGTGATTTCACTGTACTCCTCCAAGAATCCCTTACTAGAACAGTAAACATTAAAATCATTGTTAGAACATTTTTGAATGCGCCATCTCATTAAGACGAGTTAAACTATTTCAATTGTAGTGGTGCATATTGAAGCCATAATAAAAGGGTACTTCACCTCAGGAAAGATGAATGTGTATTTAAAATGGGTCATTTATTAGGGGTGGAACGGTACACAGAAGTCACGGTTCGGTTCATACATCGCGGTTCGGTACGATTTCGGTACAATGGAGGGATAAGCATTGTATTTTTTAATTAAATAAGTTTTATTAATAAAGGCATAGAATCAGTTTATTTGTAGTGCACTTACAATAGTTTTAAATAATTAGTTTATTAATTAAATGCATAAAAAGACAAAAAGACCTTGCGATATGTTTGGTAATTGTACCTGAATTAATTTTAAATTATTTTGCTATATTTCTTTTCCTTAATTTTAATGTAACATTATTCTCATCTGAATTATAAATAATTTATTTCTATATAAAATAATACTACCATTAAAAACACATTTGATTTTCTTTTTTTAATCAATGCAGAATGTGAAAGATTAGTACTCCGAGGACAAGAAAACAAAATGTAAAATGACAAATGTCCAAAAGATGGAACCCACAGACTGTTTTGAATGGGGTTGGATAAATATGTTTTGCTTTTAAACAGTGTGTGTGTGTGTGTGTGTGTGTGTGTGTGTGTGTGTGTGTGTGTGTGTGTGTGTGTGTGTGTGTGTGTGTGTGTGTGTGTGTGTGTGTGTGTGTGTGTGTGTGTGTGTGTGTGTGTGTGTGTGTGTGTGTGTGTGTGTGTGTGTGTGTGTGTGTGTGTGTGTGTGTGCTGTGTGATTTTGTTTGAGTGACAGTTGTAGGCAGTTTGTCAAAGAGTTTACAGTTTTGACAAATGCACAATGTTGTGTTTATTGCGAGTGTAATATGTCACAGAAATATTAGTAAACACTTTGCAGGTTCAATGATCTGAACGAAATTAGTATGTTTTTTTTGTTTCCACTTTTCGATTCAGAGCCTGCTCCTCTCTCTCTCTTAATCCCAGCATTGCAATCTTGACGTCGCAGCCTGTTCATTATGCGGTCACACCAAACGTGAATAGAGCGACAAACTTACGTCTATCGTGCTCAGTTCAACGCTAGTCCAAAGCGAATAGGACGTGCGTATAAAACCAACGTTTGAAGTGAACGCGCATGCAGAGCTAGCCGATGGTACAGATTATGTGTCCTGAAAGAACCCGCGTATCTAACAGTAGTTACATTAATGAATTTGCACGCGTGTTTTATTTATTATTATTCTCCGTGTAAATTCGTGCACCGAACCGTTACGCCTTTACCGTTTCGGTTCAATACGTGTACCGTTCCACCCCTATCATTTATGTAGAAGAAATTTGAAATATTTTTTTTGAATTTGGAGCTTTCTAGACTGAGAAAAGTCAGAAAATGTATTTTTGACTTATGTAGATGAAAGACAACAACTCCCAGAATGCACTTGCTTCACTGCCCTAGGTGGCCACGCCTACGGTAACAGCACAGTAGTTAAACAACAAGTCTAGTCTCCATGATGAGTCTGCCCAAAAAAGTGCTGCAAGAATGGCCAACATCTCCAGGATTCGGATTTTGCGTTCTACAGTCGCCATCCATTATGTTTACTGCGGCGAGCAGGACGAGGCTAGGGCCGCGGGAGAATGGCGCAAGGCCGGTGGCGTGATTACCGATGAGCTGACACCTGTGAAGACGCACCGGTCTCGTATCTCTCACGGAGGAGCGGGAATTTTCTTAGAAATGTTAAAAAGCACATCAACCAATCACTTGTTTAGCGTTCATGTAAACACTACATTCAGATTCACCAATCAGAATTAATTCAGTTAGATTGAAACAAAAGGTGAGCATGTAAACAATGAATGGCGACTGCAGAAAGCAAAAGCTGAATCCCGGATATTGACGGCCGGAAATGTCTGGGAAAAAGAGGATGGTAACCCCTACTAATCAGCTTTCTCCACAGAACAAGAGCCTGCTAGCTTAGCTTCCAAAAAAAGATGGCCGACACTATGTGTTCATTCTGTGAGTGAGATCCCACCCTCTTGGGTTGAAAACATGCGGAACAGCCCCTACTACTGACTGTAGTCTTTAGCCTCAGGCCAAAAAATCCTCCGATGATGCAAAATGATGATTTTTGCATCATCTGAGGATTTTTTCCAAACAAAAAAAAACATAAATCTCTCGTCTCAGGGGGATATAAGGGTGGAAAGCATAGTAATTTCGAAAATACTACAGATTTTCTACTAATACAAAGCTTAATGCTAAATCCTGAAGTATTCCTTTAAATTTATACGGGTATGAATATCTTTTTCTTTAATTTCTTTATTTTGAAGAATGTCAGAAACCAAACAGTTGATAGACCCCATTGACTTCCATTGTATTTTTCCCATTCTATGGAAGTCAATGGGCACATCAACTGTTTGGTTTCTGACATTCTTCAAAATATTCGAGCAGAAGAAAGAAATTCATAGAGGTTTGGAACGATGATATGATTATGAATGATAAACTGAGCTTTAATCCCTTTAAGGTTAGAGATTTGAACAAATCGATTACATTTCTGATTAGGTAAACTCAAATCTTTTTAAAATGAACAAACAGTTACACTAGTCAGTGCTTCTGAAGATAAAACTTTCCCCCTGAATTTATGGCTTGTTTGACCCACACTGAATGGTCATATATAAATCTGTGGTGCGTTTTCTAAATCAATCCCAGAAGGCTCTTGCAATTGTTTCCTTTGTGTGGATTAACCTCCACATCAGATTACTGCAAACTGTGATTAAAAAACAGCTTAAGAGAGGAAAAAACCCAAAGAGACTTCTGTTCTCTGCTAATCCTCTGACAGCTATGAGATATTGGATTGAGGCTACAGCATGCAGTAAGGGTTCTGGTGGAGCTCAACTGGTTGCACAAGGTCTATAACAAAAGATTTAAATACACGTGGCAGTCCAAGCATTCAAACAATCAGACTCGGTACAATAGGAGGACTACACTGCCCTCCACAGCTGAACGGAAGCGCTCATCACTTGAAAATGTATTTCTACATATGAAATGAAAAACTAATTTAAAGGGATACTCCACCCAAGTTGATGCAAACCTGTATGAGTTTCTTTCTTCTGATGAACACAAAGGAAGATACTTTGAAGAACAATTGGAACTTTGGCATCATTGACTTCCATAGTATGTTTTTTTTTCTACTATGGAAGTCAATGGAGCCAAAGTTCCAATCGATTCTTCAAAATATATCTTTCTGAGCTGAATCTGAAATCACCCCCTTAAATCCTCAACTCACTAACGTCCACTATGGTTTGAGACACCACAACAAATGGCAGTCCCTGCACTGTTTTGGCACAGTGCCACCTAGTGGTTAGGAGATTGCTTTTGTGCTTACAACTTCTAAACAATCTGGCCAAAAATCACAAGACTGGTCTCTTTAGATTCGTAGTACCCTGACAAGTTGAAAGATACCCAATTTCCCCACGTTGGCTTTTTTTGAATTTTGTTGTGAAATTACTCATTGGCATATCGTTTCAAAACCCACTATTTATCTTCAACACGATGTCCTGTACTCAAAAAGTTTCAGGGCAGTGTCATCTTGTGGTTAAAAATAATAATGAATTTAGTGTGAAAAAAAAACACTATAGAAGATATTTTGAAGAACAATTGGAACTTTGGCATCATTGACTTCCATAGTATGTTTTTTTTCTACTATGGAAGTCAATGGAGCCAAAGTTCCAATCGTTCTTCAAAATATATCTTCCTGAGCTGAATCCAAAATCACCCCTTAAACCCTCAACTCACTAACCTCCACTATGGTTTGAGACACCACAACAAATGGCAGTCCCTGCACTGTTTTGGCATAGTGCCACCTAGTGGTTAGGAGATTGCTTTTTTGCTTACAACTTCTGAACAATCTGGCCAAAAATCACAAGACTGGTCCCTTTAGATTCGTAGTGGCCTGACAAGTTGAAAGATACCCAATTTCCCCACGTTGGCTTTTTTTTAAATTTTGTTGTGAAATCACTCATTGGCATATCGTTTCAAAACCCACTATTTATCTTCAACACCGATGTCCTGTACTCAAAAAGTTTCAGGGCAGTGTCATCTTGTGGTTAAAAATTATAATGAATTTATGAAAACAAAAAAAAACACTAATAGCTTTTGATTAGTTTAGCATATTGTCTTGAGACTGGTCTTGATAGATCCCTTGGATCATACAAAAAAAACCCAATACCAATTCCAATTGTGTTTTTTTTTTAATCAAATTTTTCTAAATGTTCCTAGACTATTGATCGAATTTTCAACATATTTAACTATGCTGGCAAAAAAATACATTTCTGCATAGCAGTCTCTACATTTATCAGTTCATTCATTCCTGGGAATTGAGCAATTGAACCTGGTCCTTGTTATTGCTAGCACCATGCTCTACTGTCTGACCTACAGGAATAACTAGAAGAGGAAATGCACTCACAGTGCATTGATCATCTCCTCCTGCATCTTCTGCAGGGAGTCCAGCAGCAGAGGCAGTGCAGTCTCATGGTGGTGCTCCTGATGTAGCTGCGCGCTTTTCACTGCCAGCACGTACTTGGTTGTGCAGGTTATGCAGCTTCATGGTGGCTTTGTCATAGCGCTCACGGGCTTTCTCTGTCTCTTTGCCTGCAGAGCAGATGAAAGCAATTGTGGCGGTGAGATGAAAGTCAAAGAAGAAGTCTTCTGAAGGCTAATGTTGTGTTGTGTAAGCCTTTGAAAACTGCATATTTGTTATATGATAAGTTGTAAGTAGTGGTCAACCGATACTGGTATTTACAGTTTGTTTATTGTTAATACTAAGATTAAATTTTTTTAACTCTTCACTTTATTCTCATATCAATCATTCACTTCAAACAAAACCAAGATGTAAACTGAGATTATATTTTTTATTTAATGAATTCCCTCAACAAATGTATCAAAGAACCAGGTTTCCTTCTGTCTTAGAAAACCTACATATATGAGGGAATTTTAAAGGTGTGAATTTTAAAGCCATTTTTCTAGACCTGGAAAATTCATGAAATTCAACTTAATCTTAAAAGGTCATGGGATTTTTTTTTCTCGTTATGTCAAACCCCTTTAACCACTGCAGGGTCAATCTTTTGTTTTTAAGCTCTAAAATTATTTTTTGAAAAAGAAAAAAAAATAATAATCACAAATGACTACTACAGTCTAATAAATTAATTGTTGTAAAAATGTAAACCCTGAATAACATTCAGATATTGAATCTTCTGTAATTACAGAATTTATTATTCAATATATATATATATATATATATATATATATATATATATATATATATATATATATATATATATATATATATATTTACATATATTACCAGCCATAGTTTCTGTAAATAAAGTCGAAAAATTGTCAAAAAATGACAATTTCAGCAGAAGTACCAGATGTATATTGGGTAATCATTACATATTGTACAGAAGAAAGTCTTTGGACCAATATGAAGGCGAGAACTGGAGACTCAAAATTAGACAAGCCTGATAAATGACTCAAGATTCAGTCAGGAGTTATTGGAAAACCATAATAAAGGCTGAGTGATTCACTGAGTGAGCAAGTCTGAGGGACTGAGGTTCACTTGTATTGTATTCAATTGGGTATGAATTCCACAAGCATGTGTAGACCTTTTGATTAGCCAATAGGACGCTGTTCAGTTACGCGTATTTTTCCTTGTGTCTTTATATTTTCATATATCTTGTATTTTTCCTGTGTATGCTTTTTGATGTTTTCTTTGATTTTCAGATCATCGCTGATTTGCTAACTAACAGTGCTGCCACCTGCTGAGCAGAAATTGGATGATCAGGTGGCGGTCCTTTTAAAAACCAGTGGGCGGGGCCTATGTTGTGATGTATAACGATTAGTCTTGCTCAAGAGGCAGTCATTTAGGCAGGCTGGTGTATTCACATCTTGCTTTCTACATCAGATCCCACCACATCCAAAGAGACACATTTTGGAGCTTGGTTACATAAATGTTTATAATGAGGAGGATGCTTTAAGATTGAAGAAACTTGCAGGATGTTTTAATGGTACAAAGACCTCTTACATGTCAAAAGATCAAGGAAAATTGGATTTCTCACATCATGACCCATTTTAGGGCACTGAGCTTTGGCATTTAAACACATTTACGTAACACATTTACTGTCCTGTATGCACTCACGTGCACTCACTTAAACTGTTCATGGACTTGACAGACTCATTAAAACAGGATTCATAAAAGTCATTTTGTTGTGAATTGGACATAATCGGTTAATCATTTGAGAGAACAGACAGAGAATAAAACAAACACCTTACCTTTTACAATGGCCTCCTTATATTTGTCTCTTGCTAAAACAGCATCCTTAGTTAACTGCCTGTATGTGCATTTCAACTTCTCAAGATCACCTTTGGTTACCTGTGGACAGAACCCAAGTCAAAACGTCTCCATCAAACTGATGCTCCCTGAAACGGCAGTGGTGATCTAGACAAAGTAGTGTTGTCACGATACTAGAATCTTCTAACTTCATACTGATACCTTGAAAAATATCGATATTCGATACCATTTTCGATACCACAGAGAAAAACTGGCACAATATTAAAGGGTATTTTTTATTTAAAGCTAAATATAGTCTGGCAAAGTCTAGAACATAACAATGAGGTATATTTTACATGAACAAAAATGTCCTGAGTTCTATTTGTAAATATTTTTTAATTCAACCAGAGCTAACACTGATCCGTTGCATTTTTATTACCTACTGTTATCAAAGATTAAAATATACTGTAACAAAAAAACACTTAACAATATCAAATTGGAGGATAGATGTGTCAGTTATGTATAAGATTAAACATTCACATTTTCAGTTAAAGGCATTTCATTATTAGAATTCAGAGATGCCATTGTCTAGATGTTTAGTTTAATTAGTATCTGTGTAATCAAAATTGATCATAATCGCTAATGAAGGCAAATTGCAGAATGAAATAATATTTTTTGAATAAAGTTAAATAGGCACAAGTTCATTTACATTTGACCACAGTTACAATATTTACTTGTCTAATATTCCTCAGTCAGATTATGTTAACTTTAAGAAAACACTAGACAATCCCAGACTCATATCAACAACAATACTAGTAGGCCATTTTGGTTAATGTTTCAGAAAGTTCAAATGAGAAAAAGTAAAAGGCCCGTTCACACCAAGCACGATAACTCATAAAGATAACGATAAAGATATAATTCTAAAAATCGTTCTCCATATTAAAGAATTTAGAGTTCACACCACAACTACAATGATAAAGATACGAGGAACGATATCGATTGGGATCACTTTCAGAACGTTTTTTTTCCAGCTGTCCAACGATAAAACACTGACAACCAATCAGAATCCATTCTAATTTAAAGGTCTCACGTATTTAAAATGGCAGATGACATTGCAGAGAAGTTAATATACAAAAAAATCCTCCACTGTTTGACAATTCAAACCCCCTTTTCAAGGATACGTTAAAAGAAAGCAATCGGTCATATCCTGGGAATAAACGGTGAGAAGTATTTACGATGAGATATTATGCAGTTTAGCATAGTGTAACACATTACCTCAGGTAGGCTATCCAGCGCTAGTTAACAACATTGCTGAAGTTGCAGTGAAAAAGGCGTTGGTATACATAAAGGTGTTACGGCGATGTTTTTATCCCATCATTGACTTTGCCAGCTAAATTCACTGTTAGATATTACGCTACACTTGCTAGATTCACTGTTTAGATGCGTTCCAACTCCTCTCGTCATTTTAAGGATTCGTGTACCCAAAAGTGTCTGTTTTTCTTTTGATATTTGTTTGTAACGTAAAAGCAGCAGCAGCGGCATCCATTTTCGCGCGTGCTTGGAATAAAAAGACCGTTATCGGTCGTTGGTGTGGATGCATTTATAGTTACCTTTATCGTTATCTTTATAGTTATCATGCTTGGTGTGAACAGGCCTTTACAGTGTTTCCTTAAGGATATTTTTTAGCAGTGGGGGCAGGTCTGTCCAAACAACAAACACCCCTGATGCTGAGCATATATGCTGCTAAATGGTACCCTGGAGCCTGTTCCTTAAAGAGATACTCCACCCAAAAATGAAAATTCTGTCATCATTTACTCACCTCTCAAGTTGTTGCAAACCTGTCTGAGTTTCTTTCTTCTGAATAACACAAAGCAAGATATTTTGAAGAACAATTGAACTTTGGCACCATTGACTTCCATAGTATTTTTTTTCTACTATGGAAATCAATGGTGCCAAAGTTCCAATCGTTCTTTAAAGGGGTGATGAACTGAGAAATCTAATTTTCCTTGAGCTTTTGACATCTAAGAGGTCATCATATTATAAGAATATCCTGTAAGTTTCAGAACTGAAAACGTCCTTGTTAGTCCAATAAAAGCTTTTATTGACACCAGCCTCAACAAACGTCTCGTTTTGAAAGTGTGGAAGTATGACGTCAATGACGCTAAAACCCCACCCGCTCATCAACGCCTACTTCAACACGGCCGGTTTAGCCCCGCCCACCGATTCGCGCATTCACGCATAGTAAACAAAAGCATACCTCGTGATGACAAACCGGAGCGAGCTACCAGCAATAAACATTCCGTTGACAAAATGTTGTGCCGTGCCTGGCTGTGGAAGAAGACAGTCGCTGCATAAGCTTCCTCTGGATTCCAATATTAGGAATGCCTGGTTAAAATTTGTTTTTAATGACGTTCCAGCAGATGAGTGTAAAACATTATCCGTATGTTCGCTTCATTTCACCGAGGATTGTTTTGTGAACAAGACACAGTTCGAGGCTGGATTTGCAGACCGATTAAGATTAAAAAAGGCGCTGTACCTTCTATATTGGATCCAACAGGAGTGGTGCAACACACTTATGTGAGTAATATTTTTATTTTAGAAATAATAATCTACTCGGCTAGCATTGCATTGTTACAGATCGTTTGATATCTAATAATTATGTGTATGTGTCTACAAGTATCCGTTGTATTTGAGGTGCTGTTGGTTCATTGTCCTGCGATTCGGGATTCGGACTCTGGGTCAAACATGTATGGGCGAATCATTCGGTTGCCATTTTACAACAGTGGTTTTCAAAACAAATTCCCCCACGTGCACCGACCGAAACCGACGACAGAGTTGAAGCTCATTATAATATGCAAAACTGTTATCCACTCACAGCAGTGGGCGTTTACTTCCTAGTCATTCAATGCGATACGCCCATAAAATCCAAGCATTTTTCAAGTAGGCTGAAAACTAGGGAAGAAAATAGCCCATAACTTATTCATTTTTGTTTTTGAAGGTAAAAACCAAGCGAACGTCATAAGTTGACCTCAGACAACAAAATAAAAACATTTAAAAAGCCAGTTCATAACCCCTTTAAAATATCTTCCTTTGTGTTCAGCAAAAGAAAGAAACTCATACAGGTTTGCAACAACTTGAGGGATTTCAATTTTTGACAACACTAATACAAAGGCTCACCTTGTTCATTTCAGATCTCGATCTGCTGGTGGAGGCTTTGGTAACTCTTCTTCACCTGCTGCTTGTCTTTGATCATCATGGTGAGGCGGTGGAGAGGCCCCAGTTGAGCTCCTCAGCGTGACACTTCATAATCTTGCTCAACTGCTCTGTCTGCTGCACCATGTGAGTCCAACGACTGATAACAACAACCACATGATGATGCACAGTGATATAATAAGTAAGTGTTTGTGGGTGAATGAATGCGAGAAACAAACAAAGAGATAAAGAGATTGAGACTGACAAGATAAAAAAACTGAGAGAGGATGTTGCAGGCACTTAGCATATAAAAATCATAAGCATCCGCTACCCATAATGCAGCGGAGAGGACCAGAAGGCCGTTACCTTGGAGACATTGCTGACAAAGTTGATCTGAGAAGAGTTGTCATGCTTGTCCACCTGTTGGCTGATGTTGAGCAGGAGCGATGCATATTCCTTGTCGCTCTTCACCCGTAAGGTCATGAAGCGCTTCACCGTCTCCAGCAGCTTCAGCTCCCAGTCCTGCAGCTTCATCAGACCCTCGTGGGAGTTGCGCAGGTCCTGGCCAAACCCCATCTTACTCGCAAGGCACGCTGTCTCTCTCACTCAATCAGGTATGCCTCTCAGGTCTGCATTGTTACTGCTGCTGCTGAGAGAGGATATGGGTAGAAATGATGACTGGTTAGTTGAAGAGCATGAATATAGGTGGCAAGTTACTCCTTGTATTCATGCTTGTTTCAAATGGTTTTGATAAAACTTTTATCCCATTTTAAATAAAAGTTTAAACATATTATTACGTAATGATGCTAAAACGTAATGTGGCAAGCATGGCGAGGCCGAGAACAGCGGGAATGGAGCGAGGACGGTGGCGCAATTGCTAAAGAAGCGTCACCTGCACGTCACACCAGTCTCGAGTCGCACACAGTCAAGCCTATAGAGCTTATGTAGCCCCGCCCCTTTTAATGCAGGGACGCTTGATCGAACGCTTGCCAATCTGTGAGTATGAAAGAGCCAACAACGCATCAAAGACGCCTCGCAGACACGTCGCGAGCCCAGAAAATATCTAGCATGCTAGATATCCAGAGCTGTCGCGCGACTCAACCTCAGTGATGTCATGAGCTCCTGCCAATCAGAGCAAGGCATGGGTTGAGGTCACCGGGTAAATCTTATTTTTTTCTTTTTTTGCATTTTTTTCTCAGAGCAAGTCATCACACAAACAGTTTGAAGCACTAGTTTCTGTCTGACGTCCATATTCGCGTGTTGTGTTCTTCTCTTCTTCGCTGGGTATTGACGCACGTGCTTGTTTTGCATCATTTCCGGTTCGTCTTATCGCATGATTTTTTTGTGACAAAACATGGTTTGTAGACAAGATAGAATCGTTGGGTGACAGAGTTGTTGTCAGCTCGTGTAGTGTGTTAACTCCTGTTGTGGATCAATCACGTTGTGTTTTATGGTGTGCTGTGAACAGCTTAACAACTTGAACACTCCTGATTTCACTGAGAGCAAGTCATGTAGTGTGAACCGCACAGTTCAGCCCGACGTTTTAAAATCTCCTTTATGAATAATCGGATCAATGAATGTTTAATGTTGACCAGTTGCTAGATCTTGTATTAAATCTATTATATTCACACAATCCACACACCAACACCATATACAATTACAACCCGTTTGTCATCTCAACCTGGCAACCTATAACCCAGTTGCGCAGGTTAACCCTGAAAGAGAGCAGATGAAGCGCATATGAATGTGAGCTTGTAGGGGTGGGGTTAAAATGGACTAAATGATTGGAGAAGACCATGTGTCACCAGAGGAAAGTCTGACGGTTTCACTGGAAGGTCCAGTTAGAGGCAGTGGTTAAAGGCTGCAAAGAATCATAATTCATAAATATTCAAATTCTGAAAAAAAAAATCCATGTTTGTAGTTGCCATTTCAAACTGGACTACAAACACAGTACTTTATACCAAACAGAGAGGGAGAAACCTTAAAGTTAATTAGGAAGAAGAGCACCTTCTGCCCAACCCCCCAAAGCAAAATGCCCTTGTGTGCCAGTAAAAGGGTGTTGCCATAGTATTTTTTAGGGATGCACCGATATGAACATTTTGGCCAGAATCTAGAATTCGATAATTCTTTACATTTGAAAGCCGATAACCGATATATTGGCCGATAAATCAAAATTAAATTTTTTTATATACTTTGATAGCCTGTATACATAAACAAAAGGATCACAATTTAAAGCCTTGTCTCAAACACTTTTAGCATAAATCAAACATATACTACAGTATAACCAAGCTTGAACCAATGTAAGATTCCTTAACTTTTAAAATTAACTTTACACTGGGCAACTTTCTTTATTAAAAAATGGTAACACTTTATAATAAGGTTTAATTTTTGTAGCATTATTAAGCATGAACCAACAATTTTATAAGACATTTTTTAAGAAAATTGTATCTAACATTAGTCAGTGCACTGTGAACTAATATGAACACACATATTTTATTAACTAACAATTAAGGCTATTGCTCTCTGTTACTTAATGCATTAAATGAGACCTTATTAAGTGTTATCAAAAAATCTATTGCCTAACAAAAATAAAATAGCCCCCCTAAATATTGCAAACAAGTCATTAGATAGGCTAACATTGGGCTGCATATAAAAAAACAAATGCATGTCATGTGCCATGGATCAATAAAACGGAATCGCCTCTGCACGGACAATAAGGAAATTATTTTAATCAAACCACATCGTTGATGAAAATAATACGAGAACAAAATAATGTTTGTAATTAATTATAACGCAATGTTTTTGAAAAAAATAAACAATTAAACAATTTTAATATTACATAGGCTAGCCTAATAGTATCTTTAATAGCATGTTTCAAATGACATTGCTGTGTGAGCTGCGCGAGCTGAAGCTGAAAGAACGAACGTGGAACTGAATCGCTTTGCTAGAAGGTTAATCAACTCAACGGTTGCTGAAGAATGCAAACCCAAAGAATTTTCTAAAATATTACAATGGTGAATATAATTATCATAGCTTTTAATGTTTTGCATTGTTTAATCTGTGGCGCTGAAGATAAGAAGCACCGGGGAACTGAAGAACTTTTCTAGGTTGTTTAAATCCATTAAACGCACATAAGATATGTGAGATTAATCTCACATATCTCAATATAATAATTTATATTACATCAGCTTTATATTACGACTTATCTGCACAAAGAGACGTGAATGCACAATCAAACTTGTGCTGGTCATAATGTGAAGCTAATCCATGTTCTGGACGCGCTATCCACAATATCGCGTCTGAAACGGCAACTAAACCCAGAGAATTCACAACGTTTTATTACAATAGTGTTCTCATTATAATGGCATGTATATGACAGTCCCAATTATAGTTATAAAAGTGCATTGCTGTTAGAGTTGAGCTGCGCGCACGCTAAAGACTAATTCATCGGTAGCCTATACAATGAAGCGCGCGTCGTTCATTAACTCAACCAAACGCATTCTATATTAGATTAATCAGATATATAGGCCTATATACACAAAATAAACATATTACCACTTACAATAGCACAGAATGCTGCGAATGTCAAGAGAAGCTTGACTGTGCTTGTCATGAAGGATAACTCCACAGACGTGCTCTTTCGCCTCAACGGGCTCGTCGCGCTGAAACACTGGCGAACAAGAATCACAACATTCTTTTGCATGCGTGTTTTTATTATAATGTTATGAAGCCTATGTGACAGATTTGTGTTGCACATGTTGCACTGAACTGTATCTTTCTTTTTGAAGTGAATCCAATCATTTCAGAACCGTTATGGTGAACAGCGCCGTCTCTCAACTGAAGTAAATAATCTATTATTCATCGGCTTTGATATATCGGCCAATTCTCTTATCGGATTCGATAACAATAACATCAAAAAAGACCATTTATCGGCCTGATATCTAATATGTGGTCGATATATCGTGCATTCCTACCTATTTTTACCAAAATGCTGTTTAAAGTAATAGACAAAAAAAGTGCAAAAACAATTTTCAGTGATAAACCTGCTCAAAATAACAGTTTTTTAATAACCCTCTGTCGATCAGACTGTCTAAGGGCAGGAATACATAAAATGTGGAAATACAATCAGTTACAATTACAATTTTCACAAAAAGCCCTAGAGCTAACAAAACATCTCGGCTTTCATGGAAACTAGATTACCCTTTAGCATTTTTGAAACTACGTCAGAAGTTTCTCAGTCTAGGTGACGCATAGAAAGAGTATACATAGTTAATTTACATATTCTACCAACATTATAACTAAAAATAATACAAAGCAGGTTTACATTTTGTGCTAACTTACACATTGCTTAATGGGTGGTTTTACTCTATAGAAACAAATAAACAAGTTGAAGTATGAGGATGTTTCTGTTAAACATACGTTTATATGTTTAAGACATTTTTATTTTACCTAATAGTCCACTTCCATTGCCTTCCAGTAGAAAACCACAGACAGCTTTTTTACCGAACAATAAGTAGTTATCAGTGAGAAAAACAGATTTGTCTGGAAAAAAAAACCATGCAGAAGACCTGGACCACACTCAGGACATGTTCCTCCAAGAATCACACCAAAAACATGATTTGTTTACACCTCAAAGCCATGTCCAGTCTTAAATAACCACGTAACAAAAAGCATCACAAAGCATTCTTACCTTGTTATCAACACGTTCTCCATTTTATCTAATAACCTCACCCAACCAGGTGCGTGAAACAAAAACCAAGGAATATGGCTTAAACCAGAGAACTTTCATTCGGGTTTCATAATACAGGTTAATTGACAGAGATATGTAGTTATCAAGTGCAAATCAAGAGAAAACAAACTTCCTGTATGACAACTAAAACCCACATGAGTCGCTCTGTCAGAAACAGCTAGGCCAAGATCTAGTAAAAGTCAATGACAGTTGAAACGAAAGTATAGACAGTTACACAACACCACATTTGACACCTCAAGTTCCTTTCTTCGCAACTAAAAAAAAGTATGAGATCAACTTCAGCAATATGTGCCTTGAGGCTCAGTGTAACAACATGTCACAATTAATGACTCTGAGACATAAATGGTGACTGTGTTGGACTGGTACTACAGAAGGGGACTAAAGCAGACGGTTGTACTCAGATTAGTAATGTAGTTTAATTCTTCACAAAGCCCTTAATAACCTCCTTATCTAAGGGTACAAACCTTCTGCTCGCTTCTTCCACCAAAGAGAATAACACTGGGTCATATTTAGCTTATAGAACCACCAATTGATTAAGAAGTTTACCGGAAAGGCATGTCAGGACGTAAAAGTGATGAAGACAATTGAGTTGTACTGAAAGACTTACGGAAATCATAAAACTGTTTTCATTGAATGAAGCATACTCTTTATCATGAAATATCTTCATTTGCGAGGGTTAAAGGTAGTGTTCTGGAAATATAGCCTACTTTTAAAATGACATTATTGCCATCATAAAAAATGAGCAAGTAAAACTTGATTGGGATATTTTATTCTGCTCTACCAAAGTTCACAGTAAATGTACGGTTTGTTTAAATAGTCAACCATTAGACTACAGGAGGTGGGTAAGTTGTGTCAGTAAGCCACAAGAAGAGAACAAAGCAGACAATGTCAATTGAACGTGTTTGTTGAACTTGTGACGGATATATTATGTACTTCACAAGTTCATGTTAAAATTAGGCTGTCAAAATGTGTTCGTTTCTGCAATTAATATTTTTTTATTAATATTATAAAAATATTTAACACAATTAATGCAGCATCCATTTTTTCCCTTCCTGAAGTAGCTATGCTAATGTCTACCAAACTTATAATGCTCTGGGATTGTTTCCTTCCTAGGCCACTTCCACCTGGCTGTCTGCTATGGAAACTCTTGAACAGAGTCAAATACTGCCTTGCTTTAGTAGAAAATACTGCTTGGCAAACTTTTCAGTTAATATTGTAGACTTACATAGTTCCCGGATGCGAGAATTTAATCAGTAAACGTTTAGTGGGAGAGAGGATCTAGCGCGTTAGTAGGCAGTGGCTAAAGCTGAAAAGAAATGTAAATATGGAGAACCTTTGTGTTTGTTGCTCCTCTTCAAAGCAAAACGTCATAACGTACAGGTATGGAAGCTGTTGCCATAGTTTTCCATTTTGAACATAATGCGATTTAAAGCATATTCTTTTGCGCAAACATGCACGCCACTTTCACGTCAAGTGGCGTGTTATCTATACGCATTTTGAGCTATCAGCGTGCATGCGTGTATGCCTACGCGCCATTAAATGTCCAAGTGACTCGCGTGTATGTACATGCCATTATAAATGTCCGAGCGAAATGAAGCAAAATGTAGATCTACATCTGGGGAGCGAATATTTTTTCTGAGGATGGTAGGGGAAGACTCATAAATGGTATTAACCCCAGTGACGGGTAGGTTTAGGGACAGGGTTGGGGTAGGTCATATATTTATATACAGTAATGTAACGTTAAGTCTAAGGGCATTCATAAACACGCTGAAAAGCGATTATGCGTGTTGTTAGCATGCCAAAAATTTAAATAAGAATTGGTGTGTCATACATACGCCATTTCATGAGATCAGTCTGGTTTAAAGAATTAACATAGTAAGATACTGTTTTCAGTGATAAAGCTACCTTTACAATAACACTGTAAGACATTTTGGTCCGAACTAGTGGTTAACCAATATATACGCCCAGTATTTGGCATTTTTGAAATATTGCCATTACTATTAGTTTACAGTCTTTGTTTAGGCTAACAGTTCAGAAGAATGTTGAATAAAGGCCCTGTTTACACGAGAACGCTCGCGGGTGAAAACGTAAAAATATTTTATCAGATGTGCCTTTCGTTTACACGCGACGGTGTTTCTGAGGCTCAAAAACGCAAAAAAGTGAAACCACCCTCCAGAGTGGAAATCTAGGCTATGTCTACACGGAAACGATTCTGAAGAGAAACGCAAAAGTAGCGTTGCGTCATTACTCTTTATCTGCGTTTTACACGAGCGCTTTTGTGGGAAATCGCGTGCAAATGGTGACGCAAAAGTCTGTGAAATTCAATGTAGTATGCACTTCAGGCCGGCTGAGGAGTGCATACTACAACAACACCAAGTCCACGCGCCTGCGTACAACCTTCACTGTCAAGCAGACTTTTGCGTTTTTACCATTTACACGAGAATGCGACGGTGAAGCGTTTTTAAGATTTCCACTCTAGAGGGTGGTTTCACTTTTTGCGTTTTAAGCCTCAAAACGCCGTCGCCGTGTAAACAAAAGGCACATCCAATAATATTTTACGTTTCACCCGCGAGCGTTCCGTGTAAACAGGGCCTTAAAAACACTCCACCGCTGTGTTCCCGTGTAACGGGAAAACGCAAAAGTCTGCTTGACAGTGAAGGTTGTACGTCGAGGCGCGAGGACTTGGTGTTGTCTGTAGTATGCACTCCTAGCCGCCTGGAGTGCATACTGACATTGAATTTCACACTTTTACGTCACCATTTGTACCGGATTTCCCACACAAAACGCTGAATAAAAGTGATGATGCAACGCCACTTTTGTGTTTTCTCTTCAGTATCGTTTCCGTGTAAACATAGCCAAAGAAAGCAAATGGTAATTGAAAAGTATTACAGCACTTGTATTCTATTATTAATAATTAAATAGAAAGGCCACCACTATGATATTTTGATATTTTCTCATATTCATGCATGTGAATTGGATTAAGATTTAGGTGTCCTGTTCTTTATTTGAGAAAATATGATTTCCAGTGGACAAACTTACAAGATCCATGCTTTTAACAATTTCGTTATTCGAGAAAACATTTTATAGTACTACAGAACTACACAAAGTATAAATCCATTTATTTCACAGGTTTCCAGTTTTTTTCACAAATGATGTATTTCTAATTTAGTAAAAAAAATTAAAAAGTAAAATTAAAATAAATATAATGGCACTGCAGCATGGGCTATTTAATATCTTTAAAATAAGCATAAATACACTAAAAAAATGCTGGGGATTTTCCACCCAATTTTGGGTCAGAAATATGGACAACCTCAAACATTGGGTTAAAAATGTAATTAAAAAAATTTAACCAAATTGCTGGGTTTGACCATATTTGACCCAAAATTGGGTTAAGACAACCCAGCATTTTTAGAGTGTAGTGTAATATTATATAGAACAGCTTTATACAGTATCCCTGCTCTCTGATATATCGTCATTGGGGATTCAAAAACATGTAAAGTCCACTGGTTGACCATTAAAAATGTGCAACCTACACGCAAGGTGAAATATTTTACTATGTGAAAACGAGACCTGCAGAGGTAGAAGGAGGGGGGTTTGACCAAGCAATCAAACCAAGTCTGAAACCAGCTTAATAAAACCAGTAATGAAATCAATACCAAAAATACAGCAATTCCAATTTTAATGACAGCTCAAAAGCAAAAGCCAGGCCCATCTGTGAAAACACATCATAGAGCTGTAACATAACCAATGTGCTGTATAATCCTCTCTCACCCATAACACAATTAGGCTGGTTAATGCACATCAGTGGGAGTTTAGCTCAACAAGGATTTGCTGTGTTCAACAGAACAGCTCTGTGGGGGCACGACTGCTTGAATAGCACTTCTGAGCAAACTAGCAGAGGAATGTGATGTGAGTCCTTTATTTGAGCGTCTGAAGAGACGGGACGTCAAACATAACATGTAAACAAAGTCAGCTTCTTCTGGTGACTGCCACTGCTTTATGTCACCAAATACATAATGGTGATCAAAGACACATACAACTGTGACGATTGCAATCCAGGTTTAAATGCGCTCTGAATGTTTCTTACCACATGTTTTAATAATTGCTGCCATCTCATCCCAGTGGTTGTGACAGTTCTCCCACAGGAAATGAGTAGCATGTTGCTCAAAATCCAAAACACTGCTCAAATCCAAAACATTAGCATAGACTCCCAGTTGTCAATGGCAGAAATGAACCAAAACATACTGAGAATAAGCAAAAGGACTGAGTTCATTTTTATTTAAGGCATATAGTGGCCAGAAAATATATTTGCACACTTGGTTTGTGTCATACATAACTGGATGAATTGCATTATACTGCATATGATGTATTGTATCATAATAAATATCAAACCATGTGGAATTTATTTTGAATATATATAAATAACTAAAAAA